>WKFP01015189.1:484342-552988 GCA_011057875.1 Pterocles orientalis | reverse complement strand
TCCCCTCCCTCGCCCTGCTGCTCACGCTGCTGGGGATGCCCCCAGGACACGGGGGGTTTCTGGGCTGCCAGCGCACACTGCTGGGTCATGTTGAGCTTCTCATCTACCAACACCTCTAGGTCCTTCTCCTCAGAGCTGCTCTCTATCCATTCTCCTCTCAGCCCGTGTTTGTGCTTGGGATTGCCCCGACCCACGTGCAGGACCTTGCCCTTGGCCTTGTTGAACTCCATGAGGTTGGCACGGTCCCACCTCTCCAGCCTGTCCAGGTCCCTCCAGCGTGTCACCACACCACACAGCTTGGTGTCATTGGCAAACTTGCTGAGGGTGCACTTGATGTTCCTGGAGAAAGACCCAAGGTGGGAGCAGAGATGTCTACATCAGGCAGCGAGTCGATCTTTGCTAAGCCTGGGGTGACTTTCTGCACTTTGCATCGCACGCTGTCCCCAGAGGGACCTTCAGGCTGCCCAGGGTTCAGCCTGGACCAACCCCTCCGAGCCACCCTCTACTCCAGCACTGGCACAGTGCCTTTCCCACTGCCACCAGACACCACACAGGCCAGTGCTGCCTCCCCGCATCCACAAAACTGCAATTTGGGGTTCACAGCTGGAAATCTTGAAGCCAAACATCCTCAAAATTCTTCTGTGAAAGCAGATCTGTGTCCGGGGTGCCTGAAGGCAGTGTGTCCACTGTTGCAGGGACTCATCCTGCCCCGGGGCTGTGCTGGGGTGTCCCTGCTCCCAGGGTGTCCCTGTTCCCAGGGTGTCCCTGCTCCCGGGGTGTACCCACTCCTGGGACCTCACTGGCCTCATGCAGGGGTGGTGGGGGCTGAAGGTGGCTGTACAGCCCTGGCAGAGTCGCTCGCTCTCATAATTAGAAGCAGTAATTAGGGTGCTGCTCTCTGCCCCATGCTGACTGGAGCCAGGGCTGCTGGTCGCAAGCAGCGTAGGCAGCTCATGGCCTCTCCTGGTGCCTCCCCATTTTGCTCCTCCACCCCAGGCAGCTGCTGGTGCAGGACAGGACCCTGGTGGTGTCCAGCGTGGCACAGCTCCTGGTGCTGAGCCCGCTGCCTGCGCTGCCTGCCTGACCCCCAGTGTTGCCCGGGCAGGTTTTGCTCCAGCTAAAGCCACTTGTCTCCCAGGGTAAAGTCAAATAAAAACCCATCGAGCCCTTCGCCTGCCTGGCGGACAGAGGGGCTGGAGCGGCCTGTCCCCCCTGCACGGGTGGGCTGAAACTGCCCGTGGCCATGGCCATGGCAAGGGCTGCTGGTCACAGAGGTGGGGACACGCAGCTTCATCAAGCCCTGTATAAAGAGGCAAGGCGGGTGCGAGCACGGCAGAAGGCAGCAGGCAGAAGGCAGCAGGCAGCAAACAGAAGGCAGAAGGCAGCAGGCAGAAGGCAGAAAGGAGAAGGCAGCAGGGAGGAGGATACAGGCAGCAGGAAGAAGGCAGCAGGCAGCAGTGAGAAGGCAGAAGGGAGGAGGCAGCAGGCAGCAAGCAGCAGGCAGAAGCTAGCAGGCAGCAGGAAGAAGGAAGAAGGCAGAAGGCAATAGGCAGGAGGCAGGAGGCAGCAGGCAGCAGAGAGAAGACAGCAGCAGCACGCAGCAGGCAAAAGGAAGAAGCCAGCATGCAGAAGGCAGCCGGCAAAAGCTGGAAGGCAGCAGGCAGCAGGCAACAGGCAGCAGCCAGAAGGCAGCAGGGAGAAGGCAAGGCAGGAGGCAGCAGGCAGGAGGCAGCAGGCAGAAGGCAGCAGACAACAGGCAGCAGGCAGAACAAAGCTGGCAGCAGGTAGCAGGCAGCTGGCAGCAGGCAGAACGAATCAGGCAGCAGGCAGGAGGATACGGGCAGCAGGAAGAAGGCAGCAGGCAGAAGGCAGCTGGGAGAAGTCAGGAGGCAGCAGGCAGCAGGCAGCAGGCAGGAGGCAGAAGGCACCACACAGCAGGCAGCAGGCAGAAGGCAATAGGCAGGATGCAGAAGGCAGAAGGCAGAAGGCAGAAGGAAGATGGCAAAAGCCAGCAGGCAGCAAGCAGCTGGCACAAGGTAGCAGAGAGAAGGCAGCAGGAAGGAGGCAGGAGGCAGCAGGTAGCAGGCAGGAGGCAGCACGCACAAGGCAGCAGGCAGCAGTAAGAAGGCAGAAGGCGAGATGCAGAAGGCAGCAGGCAGAAAGCAGAAGGCAGCAGGCAGCAGGAAGAGGGCAGCAGGCAGAAGGCAGAATGAAGCAGGCAGCAGGAAGAAGGCAGGATGCAGAAGGCAATAGGCAGGAGGCAGCAGGCAGAAGAGAGAAGGCAGCAGGAAGGAGGCAGCAGGCAGAAGGCAAGAGATGACAGGCAGCAGGCAGAACGAAGCAGGCAGAAGGCAGGAAGATGCAGGCAACAGGCAGAAGGCAGCTGGGAGAAGTCAGGAGGCAGCAGGCAGGAGGAAGAAGGCAGCAGGCAGAAGGCAAAAGGAAGCAGACACCAGGCAGAAGGCATCAGGAAGAAGGCAGCAGGCAGCAAGGAGAAGGCAGGTTGCAACAGGCAGAAGGCAATAGGCAGGAGGCAGTAGGCAGCATGGAAAAGGCATCAGGCGGAAGGTAGAAGGCAGAAGTAAGAGGACAGCAGGCAGCAGGCAGAAGGCAAAAGCCAGAAGGCAGCAGGTAGCAGGCAGGAGGCAGGAGGCAGCACGCACAAGGCAGCAGGCAGCAGGCAGCAGAGAGAAGGCAGCAGGCAGAAGGGAGCAGTGAGAAGGCAGCAGCAGGCAGCAGTAAGAAGGCAGAACGCAGCATGAAGAAGGCAGAAAGCACAAGGCAGGATGCAGATGGCAATAGGCAGCAGGCAGAAGGCAGAAGCTAGCAGGCAGCAGGCAGAAGGCAGAAGGAAGAGGGCAAAAGCCAGCAGGCAGCAAGCAGCAGGCACAAGGTAGCAGAGAGAAGGCAGCAGGCAGAAGGCAATAGGCAGGAGGAAGCAGGGAAAAGGCAGTAGGGAACAGGCAGAAAGAAGCAGGCAGAAGTTAGAAGGCAGAAGTAAGAGGGCAGCAGGCACAAGGCAGCAGACAGAAGGCAGCAGGCAGAAAGCAGAAAGGGGCAGGCAGAAGGAAGAAGGCAGCAGGAAGAAGGCAGCAGACAGCAAGCAGCAGGCGGGAGGCAGGATGCAGAAGGCAGCAGGCAGCAGGGCTCAGGCACCACTGCGGGCAGCGCCATGCCAGCCCCGGCGTGGGCAGTGTCTGTGCCGAAAGCCGCTGCCCATTGCAGATGGTGTTTTCCCAGCTGTCAGCCGCAGGACCCAGCCCCAGGCCTGCGGGGAAGGGACCCCAGCCAGCCGGCGCTATCGGAGGGGATGGGGCACAGCAAACCTGGGGGCAGCCATCCCAGCCGATGCTGCGCAACGGGGCTGGGGAGCAGCAGGAAGGTCTCAGCATCCCACCACCACCGGGCTGTACAAGCAGGAAACCTTCGATGGCAGGAGGGGACTCAGGGCTCCCGGCTGCTTCGCTGCTGCTGCCCCACAGCACCTGTGGCCGCGTGGCCAGTGTCTGTCAGGAAGGGTTCCTGCCCAGCGCCTGCCTGCGCCCACCCAGCCACTCTCAGGCTCCTGCACGGTGCCAGGAGCTGCTCCGGGCACTCTGGGGTGGAGCAGAGCTCGGGCTCACAGGGCACATCCTCGCAAGGAGAGCCCCTGGGGAAGAGCATCCTTGGGGGGCAGCACCCCAGCCTCACCCGCTCCCCGCTCCTGGGAGCCCCCCGACCTTCAGCAGGTGCCCATCGCTGCTCCCGGCTCTTCTGCCATCTCCAACACCCTCCCGCCTGCCGGCCATTGCCACCATTAAAATAAATCTACAAAATCAACTTAATTTGGACCGTAACTATATTTTCTTAAACTGGAGGGAAGAGTCCTGCAGTCAACAGGCAGCAGAGTCCCCAAGGGCTCTTGCTGCCGAGGAAGAGTCGAGCCATCACTATGCTAACGAGTGCATTAGCTAATGAAAACTGTATTTAAAATAATCACAATATTTCTTTATTTGCATGTAAAGATTACATAATATAAGATAATTAGCAGCATGTGAAGCAGTTCAACTACTCAATTTTCTCAGTTTAGCTAATTAATTATCTTACTAAAATGCATCATTATGGCTAATTTTAGAAAATCTAGCAGCTGCAAGGTCAGAGCGGGAACAATTTCCATTTGTAATTGGAAGAAACATGAAAGTGAGGCAGATAATCTTTTATTAGATAATAATAATAACGAATCACATGGGCACAGATATTAAGTTCTTTAAGAGGCAGAAAATGCACCGAATCCTTTCATCATGTCATCACACGTGCTCCGTCCTGGGCGGCTGGGGCAGCGTTGGAACACTTGGCTTTTCCCCCCCCCGAAAGGCTGGGGGGGTCTCTGTCAGGACGCGGGGGGCTGGAGAGCTGCAGAGGGTGGCTGCTTGCCCCCCCCCCCCATTTTCCTCAGCCCAGGGCTGCTGCAGCGAGCCCCCTCCCACCGGCTTGGCTGCCCCCGGCCCCTCTGCCCCGTGAGGGCCGAGCACCCCGGGGCTGGCCGCAGCCCCACTGGCGGGGCTGGGGGACCCCCTGGCATGGGGCAGGGGAGTGTGGGCTGAGGGAGAACCCCTCCTGGCGGGGATGCTGCGGGGGGTGCTGGGGGTGGGCACAGGGACACAGGTGGCCTGTGCTGGGGCGTCAAAGCCCAGTGGGGGGCCAGGGCTGAGACCCCATGGGGAGGAACCACAGGACCCCTGTGCCAGCCCTGCACCCCAGCCCCTCTGGGACACACTCGCTGCTGCGGGGGCTCTGCCCTGCGGGGGGGCACAGTTTTACCACCCAAAAGCAGCCTGTTCCCCCTGGAGCCAGTGGCGGGGGTGGTGCTGGTGCCCTGCAGCTCCGCCCGGCCCCCAGCACCAGCTCCAGAGGGCAGCCCAGTGAGACCTTCCCTCTGCCACTGGGATGAACTGGCCCATCTCTGCCTTTCCCAGTAAGAAAACCCAGAGTGAGCCCCAGAACCGTGGTGCATCGCCTCTTCCCATCACACCCGTCGGGGATCCAGGCAGGGCTGGGCCCCGTGTGCAGGGCAGGGGTTTGCCACGGTGCGTGCAAAACAGCAAAATTATCACTGCTCTCGCAGGAAGCAGGTTTAAACCTCACGTGCACCCAGGTGAGCCTCTACCCACCTCCCCTCGGTCGCTGCCATGTCCTGGGTGCTGCCCACAGCTTCTGGAGCAGCACTGGGAGTGAGGGGTCTCCCCCAGAGCAGCGTGTAACGCCACGCTGTCACCTGGCTGAAAGCCGGGCTGAGCCCCCCAGGATGCTCTGGGTTGCTGTGGCAACACGCTGCCTTCCTCCGTGACGTTGTCACAGCAATACCCCAGCTCTGCAGTGCTCTGCCATCTCAGCCCATGTCCCCCCAGTGTCACTGGCACAGCGCAGGGACATCCCAGCAGCACCAATGTGGCCCAGGGACACTGGTGGCACTGACGCGGTCCAGGGATGCTCTGGCAGCACCAGCACAGCCTAGGGACATCTGCCTGGCCTGGGAACTCTCAGCCAGCACCCACAGCCCAGGGACACCCACAGTCCCTGCGCTGCCCAGGGGACAGCCCCTCGGCACCCACCACCAAAGCGGGAGCACTGGGGGACGCCCACAGCCACGGCTCAGCCCAGCTCCACCTTCAGCCTCTTACCCACCCCCAACAGACACATGTTCACTACCAACAGCCAAAGAATCTTTTTCTCAGCTTAAAGCAGTAACTAAATTACATTTCAGCCTGAAAATTATTTGCGATGCAATTTGGCTCCATTTGTGGTCAGCATCTGCCGCAAGAACAACGGGCGTGGGGGGTGCCAGTGTGCTGCGTGTCTCCTGCGTCCGCTTGGCGAGTTCACGGGAACTGAGCCGATGAAGAGGACGGCGAAGGGCACTGGGGGTGAGCTGTCTCTTCTGCAGCCCCCGTGACAGAGCTCGGGGTCCCTCCGCGCTCCTGGGCTGGGCAGAGCACCGCTGCGGGACGGCTGCTGGGCGCTGCCAGCTGCTGTGTACCCCCAGAGCAGCTCCCCTCAGTTCAAGGTGAATTAGAAATTAATTCTCATTTCTGGCCGTGGTGGAGGGTGAGGCCGCCTGTCCCTGGGCTGCTCTGAACCACTCTTGCCGCCGTCCCTGCGTCTGCTCCTCCTGTTCTACAGCAATGGCCTGGGTGGTGCCTCCACACTGCTGCCCTGCCCGAGACAGCAGCTCCGTGGCTTTTCCTGGCTCGGCACCAAATACCTTCAGTGCAGGGGGGACATTTGATAAAGAAAAGGCCACCACAGAGCTGCTGGTGCTGCTCCCAGCCGGGCACGCGGGGCTGTGGAGGAGCCACTCGAGTTCCCTGTGAGCTCCAGGGCTCACCTGACGTCTGGTCCCAACCGTGCACCCACAGCCCCTGCACACCCACCAACACCTCCCCGTGGCCCCGGGCCCCACGCAGGAACAGCCCCTTCCAGCCCGAGGCCCCTCCTGGAGCTTCCCAGCCTCCCGACACAGCTCTGCAGCAGCTGAGCCCTCCCAGCACCCCTCCATCCCCGACCAGTCCCTGTCCTGCTGGGAGCCCCCTGGGTGCCCTGAGCCAGCCCCCGGCGCTGCCGTGCAGGATGAGGCCGAGGAGCTGGGGACCCTTCCCCCTGCTGCCAGCAGCACAGAGCCCGGAGCAGCGCCCGGCTGCGGGGTCTGGGGTCTGGGGGAGCTCAGATCGGGCTCCAGAGCTGCGGGCAGCCCCACGCCTGCCGGCACAGCTTAGGGTAGGGGACGCATCTGATCGCCCAAGGCTACCAGCAGAGTTATCAATAACACTGGGTAAAACAGAGGGGGGCTGGCAGCGGCTTGGGGGGACAAGCGCTGGGGCAGGACAAGTCCGTGGCACCCGGGCACAGTGTGTGGCAGGGGGGATTTGGGCCACCGGGTGACCTGCCACCAGCTATGGACACTGCAGCACAGGCAAGCGCCAGCTCACGGACACAGGGACAAAGATCCCCTCTGCTCTGGGCTGAGACCCTCCGTCAGGAGAAGCGCAGGAAGGAGAAGGGGTATTGCAGAGGAGCAGACACCGGCTGAAGGGCGGCTCCGTGCCCAGCTGAAGCGTGGCCAGGAACTGCGCTCTGCAAAACTAAAATTGGGGAAAAGCCACCAGGAAGGCCATGGGAAGGAGCCTGCAGCAAGTGAGAAGCCCCAGAAGCCCGCAGGATGGGACAGGGACAGCCCAGGGTTCCCGGCCCGAGAGAGGGGTGAGCTGCTCTGCCCCCGCTGCTGCTTCCTTCCTGGGGAAGGAGAAACCAGCCCCTGAAAGCAAACCCCAAAGCCCTCTCTGCCCCTGCCCCGCAGCTCAGGACTGCGGAGAAAGGTACCTATCCCTCATGTCCCCGATTCCTCAGGGATCAGGGTGAGACCAGCCCAAGCCTGCCCTGGCAGCAGCGTGGCGAGGAGCTCGGGCAGGTGGCACCGGCTGGGGATTGAGGAGCCGGCAGGAAAACCCGCGCTCCTGTGGCCACGGGAGGGCTGGAGCGGTGGGGTCAGTGCTTTTGTTCCAGCCCCCAGGTAAGGTGATGTGCAGACAGCTCACGACAGGCTAAGGTCTGAGGGCAGCACGGCATGGGAGGAGCTGCTGGGAAGTGCCACCGACAGCACGGGGTCGCCACCAGGTACCCATTGCCTGGGGCTGCGGCAGCGAAGCACCGAGACAGAGCGGGTCCTGCCAGACCCAACACCGCAGCCCCGAGCAGGGCACCCACCGCCAGGGTCAGCGAGAGCTCGTCAGCGCCCTGGGGAGCTCAGAGGGGGTCATTGATCCAAGGCTGGAGGGGTACGTACAAACCCTCCTGCTGCCACGCATTTCCCGAAGCTTTCTCCATCCCCAGCACTGGGGGGCCATCGCCTCTGCGGGACACAGGACGCTCCTGCACCCCTGCCCAGCTCTTCTGCCAACCCAAACAACCGAGAAGTCACCATCTTCATCCTCACTCTGAACAGAAGAGCTCTCCAACACCCGCCAGACCCTGCGCTGCATTTTAAGCACATGTGCCGTCCCCTCGTGGGGACAGCGGAGCAGCTGCACGGCCGCAGGAGCTGTGCCCCAGGGAGGAAGCAGAGCACTGAGCACCTGGAGAACATTTGCATTGCAGGAGCATCTCGTCTCCCTTTAAGAGCCGTGTTTCCATGTTTTCACTCCCCCCCTGTCACGATGCAACACGATTTCCTTAAACACAGGCTGGTGCACTGTTGCCATAGCTGCTGCAGAGCAGGGGTGCACATTTTACTACATCCTCCTGCTGTTTCCCGGGGAAACTATCCCTCTTGGCCGATAATATTTTCCAAGGCCTTTGGTTGAAATTAAAAATTGACAACTGCAAAGTTACTAGATAAGAATCTTTAAAATTTATTGGACTAATTGTGTTACATTCAATATTTGATGTGTTTCTCCTGGACAAAGAATTGGCATAAATACAAACAAGCCTCTGTGTGCCTTCCCTAAACAAAGAAGAGATAAAGTACTAAGACAAGGGAACATAGTTCACATCTTCCTATTTACAGTTCGCCTTTACTTTACAACTTAGCGCCAGGAATATTTACAGAAAAATACAATAAGAACAAAAAGATCATGTCTTGGCAACATACAGAAATTCATACAAATTGTTTATGATTTGAAGCACGATCTCTGTCTGGCATTCTCATTTCTAATTGCTCCTGCTAAAATCCACGTGGAAAAGGTCTGGGTTTGCCTTCAAAGACATCACTCCATCACGCAATCACTAGATCACATCAAATTTGTCTGTTAGACTGAAGTTTTGTTCTCTCGTCCTTCTGGGCATGCAGAAACCCGCAGGAAAGAACTGCCGTCACCTCCGGCGAGCCCGGCACGTGCAGCCAGCCCAGCGGCTGCTCTGCCCCCAGCCTCCCGCCCCACTGCTGTGCACAGACCCCTTCCCTTCCCCAGCACCATCATTCCCTGCTCCTGTTTGCTCTAAGGCTGTGATGTCTTTTATAAAAGTACCTTTAAGAAAAATGCTTTTCTTTATGAGAGTCTTTACTAAGGTACTAACATTTCTGTAATTTCAACACTGTTTAACAAGATGACAATGGTTCCCCCTCTTTCTGCACTGCTGAAAGGATGCCATCGTTCAAAGCAGAATTACGAACCCAAGCAGAAAGGTCTTAGGAAAAGAGAAAGTCTCAGTTTAGTTATTACCCAACATCTGCAGCTCAGCCGTCGCAGCAGGGTGCTACCTGGGGGGTCGAGGCTAACGGCACGCTATGCACAGAGCACGGGGTCAGTACCCGGCCCCTCCCGGGAACAGGAACGCAAACTCAAGCCACACACGTTGTCAAGTTGAAAACTCAATACAGCAGTTTGTGATGGGGCGAAAAAAAAAAAAAAAGTCTGGATGCTTGACCAACATGTTTTTGCAATCACAACTGAAACCACTCACCTGCTCTCACCCTGTCAGGGAAAAAAGCTCAAGGCTGTACCCTGACCAAGCTGATGCCATTGGAGTTTGGCCACTGACTTCGCCAGGGAAGGCATTTCATTCCCAAATCGGTGTTTTACATTTTATTATGAAGCTGGAGACGCTCCGTGCAGACACCCTCCACCAGCATGTGCCCGCCAGGGGCACCCACTGCCGCAACCGGCATCCAAACCAACCCGATGGCAACACATTTCTGTAATCGCCACATTTTTCTACTGAACTGACTTTCTTGAAGGTTCACCTTTCTGGATAGCAAAGCCCAAGGGTTATGGCCAGGTCACCCCGGGTGCGTGCCCTCTGAAGGGGGTGGTCGTACAGAGCAAATGAAGCCCATTACCAGCGCCTGCTCCCCCACGCTGGGGTCAGCAGCAGCGACGCGCACAGAAGTTACCGTCTTTCAAGCCTTCTGAGAAGTCGTGTTGCTTTCACAGCTCTTACTGCTCCAGTGCACCCACTTGAGCAAGACCCGTGTTTTAGGTGAACGTGGAAACAGACCCAAGACTGTTCTTCAGCCCAGCACAGGCCTTTTGAAAAAGTAAAGTGTCCAGCAGTCCATTTGGCTACCTTGGACTTTGCAGAAACCATCCAGAGTTTCCCCAAATGCGCACGTCCTCAGCTACCGAGTGTACCCGAATGCCTGAAAGAAGGATCTTCTGCAGCTCACGACTACATAAACCAACGACTCTGCATATAACACACACTTAGCGAGGGTACGTGGGCTGTGTGGTTACGTTATTGGAGATGTGCAGACGCTTGCTTGCTCAGTACGTTGTTGTTACACATGCATTGGTCATGCCTGCTAAATCAGTGGACTGAAGTGTGTTTGGCCATTAGTTAGATCCAATAGGTACATACAAAACATGGGTAAATTTAGTGTCCGTGCATTAAATTGATACTGGCAAGAGTGTGGCAGAGGAATGCGGCTGTGCAAGTTTCCCTTCACAGCTCTGCTGATCCATCCAGATGCTGCCTCGCAGCTCCTCCTGCCATCTGCAGACTTTTCTTACGTGGTTTCATTTTTCTCACTTGGGATTCAACTGAATCAAAATCCAGAGCTCCCGAGTCAAGATGCTGGGGTGCTTGTCCCCTGCGACAAGCACACGTCCCCTGAAACCCCTTTGGTTGACACCCTGAAAGTCCTGTCGCTCTGATTTTTAGGCGCCTGTGTTTCCAGTAACTCTTTGTGAAAAACCACATGAAAAGACAGGAGCAGGGTATGTCCCTGGCAGGTAAGTTGAAATGGAACAATTAAAACTGTTTCAGCTCAGAACTGTTGCAAAAAGTAACTCCAAAATACCACAATTAGATGACTGACAGGTATGACTGCAATGCATCTTCAAAAGCTAATAAAACCACTTCTGGACTAACATGAGGAGCTCCCCAAATTCCTGCTCACACTCGTCCTCTTACATTACCTGCTTTACTGTAAGGAAAAGGACCCCTGCTGCTGCCAGCGATCGCAAACTGCACCCACGCAGGAGCACCAGCGATGATTCATCACTGCAACACCCAATCCGACTGTGCCGGGAGCCTGAGAGCGCTCCCAGGGCTGCCAGCGCCCACTGCAGCCTTTACATGCCCAACATTCAATCTATAGATGTTAACATCTTTTCCCAGCACATCCTTCAAGCCCTGAACACGAAAATGAAAACTTCTGACCGAGGTGAAAGGGAACCACCGCTGCTGAGCACGAGACAGCACAGTAGATCCAAACCAATTTAAAGTTATAACTCCCAAAGGGGCTTTCATGGAATGGCAAGTAAATGGGGAAAAAAAATAAGAATTCTCGAATTTCCTTTCTAAGTTGTTTTAGTCTGTTTAACAGGAGCTTCTGAAAAGTGTTGAAACTGCGAAAACTGCTTACGCTATAAATATCAGGCAGGAGGCAGCCCCAGAATCTCAGATTTCAATCCAATGGAAGGAAAGCAAGCAATGTGTACGCTTTTTATGGAAACGGTGAGTAGGTGATACAGACACTTCAAAATAAATTAAGTAGTTGCCTTAAATTTTTTTTTTTTTAAATCAAGCTACTAAAATTAAATGTGACATTTTGCAACAGACCTGAAAGTCATAACCTTGTTTTTTGTATAGCCAAGAGCTCTTCTCTAGTAACAACTGAGGGTGGAAAGTCAGGTAGTTTCAGGTGTCGGTTGTTGTCAGAATGATCAACATCTCGTATGTGGATGGACTCGCTCCCAGCCACGGAGGGAACTGTCAAACACAGCATCTTGGCTATGAATTTCATGACCTGATGTTTCCACATAATTGTCCTCATCTTGCTTTTGGTACCCAAATTGGTTATTAGTGAAGGATCTTCTGGTGAGCTCTGAAGGGGGCTGAAAAGGTCTTTTAGGCTCTTGCAGGGACAGTCAATGCTCTGAAACAGACTCTCCCCAACGGAGGGATGCTGCTCCCCTCTCCTCTAACACGGGTGCAGCGAGATGCCTGAAGGCAGGTTTGTTTGTATTTTGTTTTCTGTCCTTCTGTGCAGACATGGCTTTGTTTTGATTGTTTTCCTCTCACAGAATGAGACACAGTTCCTAATTAGTCTGGAATAGATGACTGGGTGAAGAGATTATGTTGCTAGCATCCAGGAAGACTGGAAATAAATAATCTTTTGAGGGTAGATGAATTAAGTCTATATCCCAACTGCAATATTTTTGATTCATTTCTCACTCCTCCCACACGGTATCTGCTGACTTGTGCTAGAACGTGATTTCCTGAATTCCGGAGGGCTGAGGAAATTTGTTGTTGTTATTTAACCGTTTTCATTACTGTAGCCACCAAGCTCTGATCTAATTGTCCTGGAAGGATAACGACCTAGGGGTTGCAGTTCTTGAGCCCAACCTCCTGGAAAAGCGAGGTATAAAATTCTGGCTCCAGCTGCCTGTTGCGGTATTTATTGACAATATCTGCTATCTTCTGTTTTCGGCGGACGTGTGGGGGGTTGTAAGAATCGCTCTCCAGCCTCTTTCTCCGACAAATATTTATTACCGTCTGCCTCACTAAAAAACCTGAAAAAGAAACAACATTTGGATCAAGTTTAAGCAAACTCCAGTCTGCGTCCCTCTGCTGGCTTCGCAGCTAAAGACAGTGTTGGGTTCTGCCCCATCTAAGACCCAGGGGAGACGCTCAGCACCACTAAGGCAAGAACTTTTCTCACGGAGTAGTTCAGAACGGATGACCATGATCCCCAGGCTTGTAAGGACATTTTACTGGAAAAAAGAACAAGAGGAGCTCAGTCAGTGGTGCCCTAAACTGGCAGGAGGAGGAGGAAGATTTCTCTGCTTTGCCAGAGCCACGCAACTGCCCACAACAGCACTGTCAGGACCACGAGGGGAACGAATCCAGGGCAGCTAAAACCAGAACGACAGTGTCACAGCTCCTGGCCATGCTGCATGGGGACACACAGAGCTCGGCTGAGCCCTGAGGTCGCACCAGGTAATGCCAGGGGAGCCTTCAGGATGAAAAAAGTAGCCATCAGAAATTTTTCCAGCAGGAATTGCAGGGCCTTGCCCTTGGACCAGGGGAGGAGGAAAGACTTGATGGGTTGTGGCTGGAAACAGGCTTCTGTTCCCCTCACTGCTTTGCCACTGTTGTCCCCTCTCCAACCCATACTGCTGTACAGGGCAGGGCAAAGGTGGGAACCAAAGCAGAAACATTTGGCTGAAGCTGGCAGTGGACTATCTTGCTTTATTCTGAAATGAAATTAGTACACGTCTAATAAAGTAAGAGCCCGTTAACCTCTTTGCTGTTTCACAAGCACTTTGACAGGCAGAAACAGCGTCTTCCTTGTTTTGAGGACTTGATTCCTGGCTGCACACAAACCACATCTCCTCAACTTAGACACAAAACAAATTTAATTATATTAACAGTCCTGATGCAGCTGAAAAAACAGCCCAGCCCTAGAAAACACACCAGATTCTTTTTCAGTACACACCACTGTCATCAGCTGAATTCACAAATGTTATTTAAAGGCCCAGTCTGGCTTCAACGTCTCCATCACTGAATTAAGCATGCAAAAAACAGAGCCTGAAAGTCACCCCCAACAGACCCCTACAACAGCAGTTTTATGGCTATCTGGAAGTATCCTAACATTTGTTTTTTCATTCTGTTCTGTCCTGGGAATTGCCTTCACTGGGGCGAGATTTCCAGTTACTGAAGCTGTAGGAGCACAGATGACAATGCAGAACCATGAATCCATCCACGAGCACAGGAAAAGGCAGAGCACACACAGACCCCTGTTAACACATGCCTGCAGAGTAGGTTATGTATCTTTATTGAATGCACAGAAAATCCTCAATTGCTGTGGCTTTTAATCACTACCCAGCTCCTAAAACAGCAGGAACAAAGGCAGCACGCCAGCACAGCACAGACACTCAGGAGTACCCTCTGGCAGCCAACTGGCACCAGCACCTTGGCTCTCAATGCTAACCATCAAGGTCACATTCTGATCTCTCTTATCTAAATAACAGGCATTTACCTTTTCCTTCCACCATTACTAGTTCCAGCCCTTCACTTTCCTACAACTGCGGTGGAGCCCTGCTGTGCTGTCAGCTCAGCGCTGCCCACCTGCTCCCTCTGCTGTTCCACTACCACTGTGGCTGCAAAAAGCATCTTTTCATGTTGTTCTGCCATGCCTAAATACATGGTCTGGAATCTTTCACTAGAAAAAGTATTTCACAGAGTTGTTATTATTATTAAAAAAAAATATCAATACATCAGCATTCTGAAAATCTTTAGCTTACCAAGAGCTCTCCTACTGACTATCATTCCATCCACCAAGGGGATAACCATGTTGAATTTCCCTGTTGCTCCTTGTAGTTTTATCCTGAATAAGCCAGTGTTTAAAGGATGGATGAAGATCACAGGAACTTCCTTCTCAGGAGTGGCAGATCTTCAGGGAAAAATTACAGCAGTTAAGTCAGTTCTATAGCACTGTTTCAGTTAATCTAGAGATGAAAAATGACACTAAGTGTTAAAAGATTGATAAAAAATGTCCTGTGGCTAAGCCAGCGTGACTCCTGTGTGCATACTCTGGACTTTAGAAAGGTTTTATCAATGGTACTGCTTCTATGATCTTCTGTCACCACAGAATTCGAGAGTCCTGCAGACAGGGCTCTAAGCCCCACAACACACATGCAGCATTAACCACCACACAAGGGAGTAAACCAGGAGGGAGGCTAATCACAGACTCAAGATAAAACCCCACACATTTTCTGTCCTTTAATTTACATTTAAATGGCAGTGGTATGAAAAGTTCTTTCATTTTTTCAATTAATCAGTACTGAGGAAACTCATCTATCTTTTTTAACATAACCGCCTAGAGCTTTCAGGGTGGCTCGTGAAAGCTGAAGAATGGGAATAATCTCAGTCGTGACTTTTTCTAAAGTGCAGCCTAAGATCTACAAGAATCACAAAAATAGTGAAAAAAGGAGCAGTCTTACCTTAGGGAAGTGCTACTATTGGCTGCAGTTTCCACACCAGTGCTAGTCTCGGACACCAGATCAGGGAGGGGGAAGTTTTCTGTAAGAAGAGGATGCACTGAATAAAGGTTACCTACCCCAGTTTTGGGGGGTTTTGTTTTTGTACAAAGAAGATTATTTATCATCAGTCAAAACCATGCAGTTCTCAAGCATTTATACCATGGACTTTGCTACTGATGCGAAGTCTTTGCTTTCAAGCTTAAGCATTCACGGAGCCTACAGACACCTCAGCCACCCTGCGCCCACAGATCAGCTAACACGGGTCCCAGACACTTGGCTCTCTCAAGCCTAAAGGTCAAAATCTCTAGAACAGTGAAACCAGGAAGGAGGTGAAGTACTTTGATCATAGAAAGAGCTTTCAGATTATCATCCAACTCATCAGCCTCAAGAGCAGTGCTGGGAACTCCCAATGATACCACCACTTGCACCACGTCCCCTTGAGCCCTGCTCCAACAAACGTGGTACTGCTCCTCAAATCCAAGCTCTGTAGATCCTCACCACAACCTACAACTCTGCTGCCATGCTAACAAGCGACTGGATAGCGAACGTGCAGAAGCAGGAAGAGCTCAGATGCCTGGAAGGGGGTGTGGCACTTCCCATTCCTTTGCTTAGGGACAGGAACCAAGAGAGATGTTGACAGCCACTCACAAAAGTACCCTTCAGACAGCAGGACAGTGCCAACATCTTTCAGCAGAGAGTAAAAGGCCCCAAAACACCTTTTGCCATCAGAGCTGGGATGCTAAGAGGAGCAGAGCGAGCAGAGGGAGAGCATGGAGGGCCACGGAAGGGCTTTGAGATGGAGCAAGAGCGTGGGCAGGCGGCTGACACAGGGGCCATAGCCTAGACTGCAGAGTGACAGCTCTGCCACTGTCCGGATTCAAAGATGTACCAGAAGCGTAAGGCAAGAGCCAAGAATATAAGGAGCTCTGGGCTAGGAGCCTCCCCCATCCAACTGCCACACTTACTGAGGCTCACAAGCTCATTTCTTCAGCTTCGGGCCCAGAGCTCTGGGAGATTCCTACGGCTGCTGAAAGAAGCAGCCAAGCAGAAACATGCACATGTAGCACAGTCGCTTCCTCTGCAGTGAGCTGGCTTTAGCTGCCCAGAAATGGGTCAGGGACACCAGTTTGGGAACTGCGGCAGCTGAGGGGCTCCTGGAGCTACGGGAAGAGCTCCTACGCTGGTGTTTGGATAACAAAGTGATGCTGCAGAACTTCACGTCAGCCTCCTGATCCCAGGAAAGCTCTGAGGGATGTGCTGTGGACAAGGCAGTCTTCCTGAGAATTCACACCTACACTTCACAGCAAACTTCCTCCTGATCGCTCCCGTTCTCTTGGTTGTTTTCCTCTGGGAGGAGCTGAGGGCTTAATTAAGGTCCACCCCTACTGCCAGACTGGGAACCAGGATCAGGAATCAAAGACAGAATGAAGTACCAGTTACTGGCCAGCGTTACAGACCCTACTGGTCTAGGCCAGGACAGAGAGGCTCTTGCACAGCACTAAAGCCAGGCCACGGCTTAGAACCAGCACACAAGAAGTCCTGGGGACAAAGGACTCCTCAAGCGCAGCAGTCAGCTGCCCAGCATTGTCCACAGCATGGACCAAAGCTGGGTCCCTTCCAGGTCAGCCAGAGTCAGGGAGGAACACCAAACAAACATTAAGCTGCACAAGGAGCAGGACCCTGCCTGAACAAAGGCGCAGAAAGGAAGCTGGACGGCATAACATGAAATGGGCACCCCGAGCACAGAACAAACGAGACACAGCAAAGTTTCAAGTACCATCAAACCAAGAAGGGTGATGATCCCTTCAGCACAGAAGCAGCAGGTGTCAGAAGCTTGGTTTTTTGGTTGGTTTTTTTTTTTGGGGGGGTTTTTTGTTGGTTTTTGTGTTTTGTTTTTTTGAAGAAAGAACAGATCCATAGGGAGCTTGCCCTTGTTTAACACAGTTGCCTTGCGTGTTAAGCTTAAGGAGGTGCATGGCAGCACTGCACACATGTACTGCCAGAGCTAGAATAACCTCCAGACCTGCATGCTACTGATTCATGGACACCCCATGGACCACCACTCAAATATCAGAGAACTTTTTTAGCATCTTAAAACCGTCAGTTATAGTCATTAATAAGGATTTAGTGTTTTAGAGAGGAACAGAACAGAGTTTTTCCTCTGATTCCTGCCCTATTGTTACTTTAGTGAACAATAAAAACTCCAACGCACCTATATCATCGTAACGTTCCACCCAGACCACATACACTTTGGTTTCAGGTCCCATTGGTGGAATGGTCCGGCCCTGAGGCACCCTCTTGGATCTGGAGGTAGGACTGAGCTGTTTTGAACACAAGGGAAGAACAGCATTTGCAAGCATCATGAGTGCAGTAACACATCCAACAAGTACTTCCACAGTTGCTCCTTGCTTCTTCACATCTCAGACGAGTACAACCTCTGCCAACTACTGAGATGGGGCAGCTGTGGTGGAACTACTGAGAAGCAGTAATCTGGGTCCCCACAATATCTATATTGAGCACAAATTAATATCTTTAAAAAAAAATCTTTAAAAATTGGTTCAAGTTTTTCTTAATGTTCTCAAAGATCTTAAATCAGCAACTAAATACACACTTGGAAGTGAGTTCTAAACACGAAATCAGGAGTTATAAGTCCTTTGCTAACTATTGCAGCAGTTCATGGGTTTCTGCTTTGCTACAGTACAAAAGCAACTTCACATCCGATACTTCAGACTCAAATGATGCATACTATTTAAACTGGGTAGGTGTGAATCCTAAATTTCCAAGCATGAATTTAAGTCTGAATTATCTCAAATACTGCATATAGTTTTTCCTGCATGCATTTCAAGATTTCAGTATGCAGAGGATTACTACTTCACACGTTTAAGTTGTATATTTAACTAACGTAATATTGCAATCTCCTACTGCAGGTGCAAATTCTGGCAGGACCAAAGCAGATGTTAAAGATTAATGGCTAGGAACAAGTACCTCCAAATGCTAGGAAAAATCATATACTATCAAAAAATGCTGTAGCATTGCCAGCGTGCTTCTTGGGGGGAAAAAAATAAAAGTCATTTTTCATTGCAAGTTTAGCCTTACCCGTTGTGAGGGATTAAGATTGTCTGTATGATTGGGGAAGAGTTCAAGTGTCAGAGACTGCTGCTTCAATATTCCTGGCAGCAGATCCATGTTGGACTCGCTTTCTTGGTCGGAGACGTTGCTTTCCAGTGAATCAGCTGTAAGCCAGAAGAAAGGTGGGTTTTGTCTTTTCTTCTGCCAAAAAACTTAAGCTGTCATCATATGTGAGGTTTTGAAACTAAAAAAAGGTTGCAAGTTTTTTGAAACTAAACATACGTAGATTTACAGTCAACACAGCACTCAAAAGCAGGAAGAGGATTCAGCAATGGACAACTGCCAGTTATTCCAGAAACAGACCACAGTTAAAGCACTCCCTTATGGATGCAGAAGCGTCCTGTTCATTTCCTGTGGAACAGTCTCCTCCTTCCTATAATTTCCTCACAGACCTTTTATTCCAGGAAACTTTAGCACGCTGGTTTTAGTGTGCAAAAGATGTCGTGAAAGCTATTGCTCACGTACACAGCAGTTGTGCACGTGCCCCTCCATGTGCTGCAGGAGCACGTCATCAAGACAGGAGAGAAAAAAAAAAAGCATGGTGAACCACACATCCAACCTAACGGCAGTCCTGCTGTGCACACCTGGACACATACTGAGGCTTAGACTAAGCAAAAGGGGCACAGAGGAGATACCACCTTAGAAAGGAGTCTAAGGATTAGGACGTTGTAACAAACATCAGCAGCTCTCTGACAAGGATCTTGCTAGACACACTACTGCTAGCTTATTGAGGTTCTGCTTCTGAAAAAGCTCTCGAACAAAAAACCATTGGTTTGGATTTTGTAAAGAGCATGTACAAAGTGATCTTACTTAGGGACTCCACTGGTGATGGGACAACAAAAGCTATTTCTGTCAGGGCATCCGCATAATACAGCACCTTCTTCTGCCCATTGAAGATACTTGCCCCAACATCTTCTGAAATAATCAGATCATCTGAAATGGACATAAAAGGAAAGTTTAGTCAAAAGGAAGCTCCACCTCTTTATACATTGCCTCAGGAGAAGACCTTCAAATGCAAGGTGCAATCGATGAGAAGAAATCACACAAATCTCATCTTGAAATTGTAAGATTTCATGGTCCAATCTCATGGCTACAACCATTCTCTGATGTACACTTTGTTATCTTGAGGGAAATGGCATTTGGGGCTGGGAGAGGATTTATTTTGCACATAATTCCATTGTACTGCACAACCCTATTGCCCTCAGGCTGAGTAGCCTGGTGAGCACATCTGCCACAAGAATTCATCCAGTGGCTATTTCTAACCTTTCCCTCTAACATGCATCATTCAGTTAGTCATTAAAATTTTAAAGCATTCTAACATTTATAACTTCAGTCTGATACTATTCTAGAACTCAGGCCAGTTACTACAGACTCTCCTCTTTGTCGTTTCTTCTGCCAAGGAGAGTTAGAAAAGTCTCTCTTGAATCCAACCCAATCCAAACCCAATCCAACCAAGTGTTGAATCCAACCAAGAAAGCTCCTCATTCTCAGCCCCCATTTATTCCCTCGTCACAGTGGGCCTGTGCATCAGGTCTTCACAGTACAGACAGAAAACAGCTCTTTGGTAGAGCCATGCTGTAAGTACATCACAACATCCCCCATACTGCCCCCAGAAAGACTAGCAAGGGCTTTAAGCTGAATTATTTCTCTGACCCAGCTTACAGAGGGGCTCCTGCGACAGCCGCCTCAGCCAAACCAATGGGGCAGTGAAATTCGGCACGCTGACAGAGGCGGCCAGCGGCACACAGAGCCTCCAGGCCAGGCTTCACCATTGGGGAGATGTTCCTGTACCTCTGGGGGACCAGCACCATAAGCCGAACCTAGCAAAGAACTTCTCTGCTCATGGGGGTGTGCAGAGAAACAAAAGCAAAGCATACACCTGTGAATGGATTCTAATCACGTCTCACTGGAAGCTATTCTACAATCACAGAATCATTTAGGTTGAAAAAGACCCTTAAGATCATCGAGTCCAACCGTCAGCCTAACACTGCCAAGTCCACCACTAAACCGTGTCCCTCAGCACCACACCTATCCATCTTTTAAACACCTCCAGGGACAATGACTCAACTGCTTCCCTAGGCAGCCTGTTCCAGTGCTTGACAACCCCTTCAGTGAATAAATTTTTCCTAATATCCCATCTAAACCTCCCCTGGCACAACATGAGTCAGTTTCCTTTCGTCTTATCTCTTATTACTTGGGAAAAGAGACCAACCCCCATCTCTTTAGAACCTCCTTTCAGGTAGCTGTGGGAGCGATAAGGTCTCCCCTCAGCCTCCTTCCCTCCAGACTAAACACCCCCAGTTCCCTCGGCTGCTCCTCATCAGGCTTGTTCTCCAGACACTTCACCAGCTTTGTCGCCCTTCTTTGGACACACTCCAGCACCTCAGTGTCCTGTAGCGAGGGGCCCAAAACTGAGCACGCTATTCGAGGTGCTGAGCACAGGGGGACGATCACTGCCCTGGTCCTGCTGGCCGCGCTGTTGCTGATAGAAGCCAGGATGCTAGACTCCTGAATGGGGTTTTGACTAGCAGAGTTGTCCACAAAGAGAAAATACATTTAACAAAATAAATAGCTTCAGTCACAGCACAGATTGGAGGAGAAAACAAAGCAAGCAATATTCACAAGTTGGTCCAAGTCTACTTTAAATCTATCATTTTAGCCTTTTAGCCATTGCTTGCTAAAGGTAGGAAGGAATCTACTCAGGGATTTTTCCAGCAGCAGAACCAGTTAGGGATGGGAGGGAGGGCAGGGTACTTCTGAGTGCTTTTTCTGTCCTTTCTTCCCCCAGTTTGTTGAATTAATTCAACTGCTCGGTGGTTTGTGATCTAATCCAAATAGCTGAAAAAAATCCAAGTGAAAAAGCCCACACCAGACCAGGTTACCCCACTAATTCAGGGCACTGCCATCTGCACAGCTGTACTGACAAAGCCAGCCGCGGAAGGGAAGGGACAGGGCTCTGCTCCTCAGCAAAGCACAGTCTGACCCTGTCCTCCAAGGAAAATTAAACCAAGACTTGGCCATTTTGCAGCCTCTCCTGACTTGTTCAGAGAAAGCCATGCCTCTCTTCTCTTAACCTCCCCCCAACTTTTCAAGCCTTCTGTCATTTGTAGCTTTATTCTAGAAATGAACAGAGAAGCCTTTAGTTGGCCACAGTTCCAGGTGAAGAACATTTCTAAGGCACAGTGAAGGGAAAGCAGAGCAAAAGCACTGCTTCAGCCCCTGCGGCAGTGATGGTGTTGCACCTGACGCAAATGTCAGCTCACAGACATGGAACAAGCTGGACCTTTGTGTGGCCCTTAGCAGAAGGCTGAGGCTCTCAAGATCACCCAGAAAAGGTCTGGCCCTTGCAGCAGTGACCATGAACCCAGACACTGTCAGAATCCCAGGTAATCCAACTAAGTTGTTCAAGGCAGAGTCTAGCCCGATCTCCACCAACCTGGGATAGCAATTCGCTGCCCTGAGGAGCATTTTGGTTGACAGAATGCGGAGAGGGTGGCATATGACAAGCCCCGAGGAGGAGTTGCTCTAGCGGAAAAAAGCAGAGTACCTTAAGCAGGACAGAAGAGCTGTGTGGGGGCTGCAACCACTGTGACCTACAAACAGCAGCTTGTTTTCATTACTTCCTACCAAGCGGGGTGACAAGGTTAACTTATTAGTTAACATCTCACATTAATCAACTTACAGAACACTAAAAATCAAAGTATTTCAAGTCTATTTGCCAATATGCAGCACAACCTGTATCCAATTTCACCTGAATATATTTTCCAAAACTATATTCAAGACTCATCAAGTCTACTAAAAACACAGCAGAGAGGCATTTCTTGCTGAGGTTGCTTCCTCCCAACAACAGACATTAGTTTTGCTCACTTTGTCTTGAAGATTAATATTTACACATTCCTTCCCAGCAAACATCAGTGTTTATCTGAAAAGATATGCACGTGCTCAGACAGGTACCCAAGAGCAAGACACTTTTAATTAATTGTCTCTTAGAGGAGCTTAAACACTTAAAGTTCATATTACACCATTTACTATGTCTTACCTTGTTCAGGTTCCTCTTCATCATTGCAGCTATTGATTGACCAGCTTGTTGAGACATGGCCAGTCCACCCAGGGTGCTTCCCCACATCAACAGACCAGCCAAGAGACAGCAGGAACTCCAGGAAGTGTGGCTGAACAATTCTGGAAGACTCCATGTTCTTCAGGATCTGAAAAAAACCAACCCAGCAGCACCATGGTAGGTACAAGAGACTCCAGAAAGCACATCTCTTCCTCCCCGCTTTTTTAATAAAAATTGTCACCAACATGGTTTTGCCCAAATACAGCTAAAGCCTGGAACCCCAGAATTTCTACAAGGACACTACTCCTTGCTGCCCAGCATCCCTCCCATTCTGCTCGAACATTGTCCTGTTCAATCAATTTGTCCTTCTGCCACCATTGCCAAAGCCTGTAAAAATATTTAATCAAAAATGTCAGGAATTGTAAATTTGAGATTTATCCACTCATCAGGGATAAACCGCAGAACAGTGCAGTGCAGAATCTGCATTAGCACCAAATGCAACATGAACATTTTCTGGACAATTTCCACTACTAAACTGAGGTGAAGTTTTAGGAGAAAGGTATTCTATCACTACTCACCTGTACATGACACATAGCAATGTAGAAGGCACACTTCACCACACACTGAATTACGAAACAGATTTTGCGAAACAATTTTCAGCAGGATTGAGCAAACACTTTAATCAAGCGTCACACTGCACTGTTCACTTTAAACCTTAACCTCACTTCTTATGAAGATGTGGGATGTTTCTACATCCAAAGGCAACTTTTACCCCATTGGGACCAAGTGAAAGTTGAGACCTTGACCAAACGGAATGCAGGGAGACATGGATGATTTGCAATTTGGTCTATCGGAACCACCGGTATTTGTGGAACAGACAACACTGTACAACACAACCATCCTTTCTGGGGCCACATGAGAATTTTTTTTGCAGCAGGAGTGTCTGATTTTGGTTTGTGCAGGGGCAGTACACTGGGACACAGCCTCCAGCAGAGCAGAAACTGCAGGGCCAGGCGCTAGAAGGAAAGCTTCCCAACAGGAGGCTCCTCGTACCCACACATTCCTGCCACCCCATCCTGGTGCCTTGTACAATATCCAGCAGTGACTAGACACTGCATTGAAATATTACTATTATTCTCATTACTGAGCACACTGGTCATAGCTATGCTTCAGACTGAACCAAGGTAAGTAGAGTTTAAAAGAATTTCAGAAAACAGGCAAGCTAAGGTTCTATACAACTATATGGTTTTATATCTGAGCCCATTCAAAAAAAGAATTTCCAGTAAAGCAAGGACAAGAGGGTATTTTCAGAGGACATTTAACAATGTGAAGTATAAAGATATAAAAAGCATGCAGGCAGTTTCATTACTCTCTATAAATCAGTGCCGTGAGCCCCTTCTCAACTGTAAGGGTCTGCCACCACAGAATGACATCTGGGCCTAATGCAACAAGCACCAGGCTAGATGCCACTATCCCGGGCTGTGCAGCATCAGATAAAACATAGCTGATAGCACTCCTTGTGAAAGGACTGAACGGAACAGGGTCCTGAGCTGAAGTGGCACGAACTCACACCCCCCAAGACGGCTCAGCAGGACCAGGCAGCCAGCCCTGCTCAAAGCAGAAGCTGGGTCACAACTCGGCTTTGATCTCCTCCTCTCTTGATTGTCAATATCGAACTAAGTCACAGGTCTTCTCAAAGATGAGAGCAATGAGAGCAACCTCATCTCACCCAGCTGAGGTCCATAGAGACGAGTATGTCACCTTCACTGCCACAGTGCACAGCCTGGAAGGCTTAAGAATCACAGCAAGATGTTTGGGGATCTTGAAGCAGGAGTGGCATCTTTATACTGCATCTAAATAAGTCCAGAATCTCCCAAATACAAGTTTTTCTTAAATCTACATGGCAAAACCCATGCTAACTGGGTTTCCAAAGGCCAGCAAGTTCTGCAGGACTAAGTAATCTCATCTGTCTAAATCAGTAAGAGCATATTAGCATCAGATGGGGAAAAAAAAGCATTCTGCTAGCTCAGCAAGAGCACATTTCAGCTGGAAGGCAAACCTTGTATATCTTGTTTCAGAGCTGACTTTGGAGATGGACAGACTGTGTACAGGCTGCTCTGAACTTCAACTTGAAAACTCACAAACAGCATGATCCTGGTTTTGAGAATTGATGTATTCCACGCAGCAGCAGGAGATGCTACACTGCTCTGTCAACTGTCCACCCAGCGACACAAGGAGACAGCACAATTCATTACGGAAGCTATGCTTCTGCTCTTTACCGTGAGAATTATGAATGGAACGAGAAGGTACTTTAGAAACCTTTCTCTCACGAGCCCATAAACTGTTTTCATGAGTTTCTAGGCCACAGTCTAAAGTCGTCATGATTTAAATTTGCACAAATTAATCAGACTAACCTAATCACATTTGAATGCAAGTAGCATAACAAAGACTTACAAAGCAATAATACTTCCTTACTTGCAGAAAGTTTTTCATTCCTTTAACATGTGTTTAACGTTAGAACTGAACCAAACTACCTGGGCGTTGCACATTGCTGGAACAAACTGCAACCCTTCCCTGCAAGCTGAGCCAACAAATCTGAAATGCATTTCTGATGTGAATCTCTGAAGTCTACAAATAAGGGCAATAAGGACAGAACAGATAACAAAAACTATTTAAAATTTAATATATATTTAATATCTATATTTTATATAGATATAAAGCTATATATATAAAGACGTCATAGCAATCCTAAATGCGGGTAATGTACTTCAACCTACACATGAAGGGTATGCAGTGACTTGTAAATAAACACAAACTGACAGTGAGGATTACTACAAACAAGACAATATGGGCTAGCTGGCACTCCACACTCTCACTTACCTCCTGGCTTGTTTTCTGGCCTGCCTTCATGTAGAAAATGAAAACAGTATCAAAAGGACGACACGGTAGTAAATCCAAGTAGCCAAGGTCATCAAAAAACCCAGGAAGAGTAGAGTCAAGTGCAATCAGGTGAGGAGGTAGACGACTGTTAGCAGGTTCCTATCCAACAGAGTTCAACAGCTTAAAAACCCATCTTTCCTAACGGAAAAGGTCTTTATGGCTTCAATAATAATATAAAAAGACAATCTCCCTTTTCTCCTAAGAGCAAAATCATACACAAGGTTTTGATGCAATATAATCCTGTTCCTGTAAACAACAGCAAGCATAACAGTTTGATGGTTTGTTTGTTGCATTCTGCTCTCCTCATTACACACAGTGTTTTGCCAGTGAAGCAGACATAACATTTTGCTCAGAGTGCTAGCTACAACAAAAGCAGCAGATACTTTCAAAATATCACAGCTATAGAGTCACATGTGTAGTTTCATATTTCTTAACTTATATACCAGTCATATGTAGAATACTAGGCACTTGTAGAGGTCATTTTTGCAAACGCTTAATTGTCTACTTTTGCTGACAGTTTTCTGGAAGGAAATGCAACAAGAGGGAGAATCCATAAGTAAGAGGCAGAATTTCAAATGAAGAATATGGATCACCTCCACAAACTGTTGTTATTTTAACTTTAAGAAGAAAGCCCTACAACCTATGCATACTCCCAAGTGTTTATATATGATCAAACCAGTTCAGCACAGTCATCTCTGGAGCAGAACTTCTAAGGCAGTCACGTTTCAGAAACTCTTAAAAGTACCACCCCAAAACCTAACTCAAGATAAAGGAATGATTTCAAGTATGAACACACAAATGTGACAGCTTATGTACCCACTGCAAAATTAAAGATACAGCCACCTACACAGAGCATGTTCAACTTGGGGCATGGCCTTTCCCCACCCTGCTCTCAATCCTGAAAGACTGGAATCCATCGCTAGTTGATTAGACTACAGCTTGACAGTATTTGGAATCACACAGAAGATCTCCCACTAACAAAACTGAGGTTTCGTGTTTTGCCAACCCAGGCCATACGAGTACTGAGGGCATCTGCACAACACTAAGAAGTATCAGGTCACCTTCAATGCCTCTAGTGAGAGAAATCCGAAGTGAGAGAGGAACAGGCGTGCGGTCTGGAACTCCTGTGCTGGTGGCGGGGGCTTACACTCCGTGACGGGATCAGGAAAGCTCTTCTTCCGCCACTCCTCTTCACTTTTCTGATCTATGGAAGTCTCAAAAACTATCTGCTGGGCCATGCCATTCCTCAGCTTCTCGTGTCGCTCTTCGAGCTGAAAAACATTGTGTGAAATGCTGATCCCACCAAGAAAAAAACTCAGTCATTCAGGAAAGCCGTAAGCCACAGGTACAGCGGCAACTCCACCACCAGGATGTTTATCAAAGACCTTCCAACGTCACAAAGTGAATGTCTGAACACCCTGTTCGCATAGGAGAGCTGTTGCAAAGTTATGTATCGAATATCAGCTACAACTTCACCCTTTTAAGCGAACAGACACTAAAACACACTTGGCACTGTGAAATTATAAAATATTTTCAAGACACGCATCCCCCTCCTCCCCCAGGAGGTCTCAAAAGAGCCCCTTCCATTTCCCCAGGAGAAGTAACAAAACACAAGTCATCGCCTCTCAGCAGGGTTTTAGAATCTGTAATAAAACATGTTGAGCAGTGCCTCCCAAAAAACACATTGTCATCTTCCCAGAGAAGCGCACAGATTTCATCAGCTTGCAGAAGTTATTATTCCATTAATATGACATTAGTCAAGCTAAAGAGTAAAACCATTTACGGTAAGACATTAGCCTATGATTCATGAACAGACAAAAAACCCCAAAACAAAATTAAGTCAGAGACTAAGAGTTACTTACTTCCTCATTCACAATTTCATGTAAATCAGGAATGCTCAAGTCAGCTTTCACAAATGGGATCTTGTCCACTTCTTCAGGAAAAGGGCGGTGCTTCACACTGTATTTCAATCCAACATCGTTTTTAGGAGCTGGTCGAGGTTCTGGTACAAAAGTCTGACAAAAAAGGGGGATAGTTTTTACACTCAAGGCATCATACCACTAGACAATACTATAACAGATGGAAAAAGTTCTCTTCCTCTCACCACCAGAAGTACATCAATCCATTAGTGAGAGTCATCATTAAAAAACATTCCGTAAGTACTTTAAACTAACAGACCTGCATTAAAACTGTGGCTGTAAATTCTAAACGAGACACAGTTCTGCCCATTTTGGTGGCTGCACCCCTGGAACCCTGCTTACCATCTAACCTCTAAGCAGTTGCAAATGTCAATTAAAATGGCAAACTTACATGGCAACACCCTATTCTCAGCTCGTTCTAACTGTACTGAGCAAAAGCTATAACTGTTTGAGAAGGCTCCACTCTAACCTGCTGGCTATGACGACCACAAGTCAAGTCCTGGAGGAGAACAGCAGCAATGCCGTGGGTCAGGAGTGAGAGACACTCCCAGAATATCAAAAGGGCTTGCATCATGTATCAAAATGCAATTTTGACATTCTTACTACACGACATTCTAAACTGTTAGAATGTAATTCAAAATTTGAAGTTACCCATGAAAGCAACAAGAGATCCAGGTGCAGGTTTGCATGTGCACAAGGTTCAAGCAAAACCTTTAATTACATCTCGAGTGCTGCTTTATAAATTTATGAACTACCAATTACGCTTCAAAATGACAAAACTGTTAACGTTAAAAGTTAGAGTGCCTTTAAGCTGAAAAAGTTCCCTTAAAATAGGTACGGAGGCCAGCAGCCAGGACACAATCTCTCCTTCGGCATGACCGACACCATTCAGCAAATGGCCTCAGCTCCAGTGACAGCACAGCTCCAAGGGCTTCCTGAAGGCTGCTTTGCAGAGACCAGATTCATCTACATGTGAACATGACAGCTCAGACTGACAGGCCCTCAGTTCAGCTACACTATTTTCTTTATTTTACTGAGAAGCATATGAAGACTTGGAAGATTTGGAGAAGTTCACAGACAGAAATTCTGGAACAGAAGGACATGCTCCACTGGACAAGCGCAACAAGAGATTTTACTGTAAAATGAGACTGGGGTGTTTCTCCTCCACTATTCCTCTCCAGAGCTGTTCAAAAGTTCATCTATACAATTTTTTTTACAGCAGTTTTACAGCCATCTTTGCAACACTGGGCTTTGTAGCCTGAATAGCTGTTCTCTCTGCAGCATCTCATCCTACACCTCCAGGCTTTGTTCCCTCTGCTGCAAGAGCTTTGCCTGACATCCTAAAATCAGCACCAACACTCATGCCGACACGCTAAATACGCTGTCCATTGCCCCATCACCTCAGAAGATGCTTTCAGAAAAAAAAGAATGCCCCCTCCCCTTAAACAAGTCTAGAAGGCAACAGCACTTTCACAGCCTGTACTGAATATTAATCCCAAGTCGTAAAGAGTCACCAGAGACGTGTCACATTACCTACAGCTAACGGCCCCGTGGCTCAGCCTTAATGTATAATCACCAGCTCTGTGGGGCTGTCTCACATTAGTGGAATTTCTGCTGAACATCTCTAAGTTAAAGATTTCTTTACAGGCTTTGATAGAGACCTTTTGATTTGCTTTAGCTCCTCTTGGTAAAAGACAGAGTTGCTGGGCCCATGCAAATCTTCCAGATGTCCCACGGATCAACACCGTGACAGAGGGGAAGGAGTCATCTGCAAAGCACATGGGTTAAGAGAACAACACATCATCATAAACTGCAAACAGTTCACTGGGCAATAATTTAACCAGAAAGAACACAGACATGATGGCCGAGGCTTTGTTTTCAAGGTTAACTCCTCCCTGACCCCGAAGCAAGCAAGCCTCTCTGCAGCAGGGAAGCACTAGTACACTTTGGGGTCTGCTCAGCAGTGGCCAGCCCAGTCTCATCACTAAACACAGCTTTCATCCAAATTCATGCAGATCACGGTTTCTCTCCAAATCACCTCCAGGAAAAAGATTGTCCAGCCACTGCCTGTTCAGATAAGACAAATGACCACATGGAGACAGTTTCCATGAACCTTTTGTGACCTTCTGCAAAGGTCCCACACAGACAGCAGCAATAAGAACGGTGGAAGGACAAGAGACTACGGTGGGAAGATTCTGACTTCACGTCATGAATATTTTTCACCACAAGGAATAGGGACTCAGAAGTTGTCCTCGTAGGTTTTCAAGACCTACTTGGACATTGGTTGCACTGTCCTGGTCTCAACTCAGTTTAGAAAAGGAGGTCAGACTGCAGATTCCCGAGGTGCCCTGCAGCTTGCACAATGACAGTTTTAGCACTGCAGGGATTTCAGTCTTCCTTCAAGACTTAAAGGGCCACTGGTATTAGCTGGTATTACCTCAACAGCTGTTCTTTTTAAGATTATTTATATTTTGTGCACATAAACCACAAATTGACACCATCCAGTAACCAGCAGGTACATATTCCTTCCCCAGTATTTCACGGGAAGCACAAGGTGCAGCCTCGCTACATGAGCACACAGAAAAACCAAACCAGCTCCCAACAACCGTCCACTTCAGTGATCAGCCTCAAAAGTGATCTGATACACTTGTGCATTACTGCAATTAACCCTGTAATTCAAAGGGGATTTGTAAGCAAGTTACACACAGCAAGAAAAAATAATCTAATTTGGGATTCTAATAGCTTTACAGATTTTTTCAGTAATACATTTAGTACAGGCAGAGTAAGGATGAGAATTGCTCAGCCATTCTAGCGTGCTCCAATTCACTCCAGTCAGGAGCACACTTGCTCAGACCCAGACTGTGGGTGGACACGCAGCAGTGGCTCCCAGCATCAGCACTTTCTGCAAGATCTATTTAGTGATCCTCAATAAGTCTGAAGTTCTCCGGACCACACCTCAAAAGTTCTGTGCAATCTCTGTTTTCAAGACTAGTATCTAGACTCCATGCCATCCATAGATGAGGAAAATATATCTATGACAGAGCAGATCTAACATACACTAATCTTAAACATTTTCTTATATGCTACCTCAGTTTATCTGTTCTGTTAGGTAACACCATGATACATGAAGACTTACAGGTGGATCAGTTATTCAGCTCAAAGCATCATGCAATTTAATACCAGATTTTTTTAAAATAGAAATTCTTGTTGGTCAAAGCATATGAGCCTGAAACAAGTTAGATTCAGGTGTGAAAGCCAATACCCTGTGATAGCTCTCCCTCACTGTGGGTGCCGTTGACAGAACAGGACGGTACACAGGAAAGTTATAACAGCTCCTAAGCAACTAAAACCATTGGAGCTGAAAGCACCTACAGAAACATTTAGTAACAGGAGACCTGAAGAAAGCAAAAGCAAGTGTGCAAGCATAGAAATGTAATTTGCTGAGCACTTATCCCCATCAAGCCTCCTATACTCTTTATATTTTCATTTCTTTATGAAGAGGGTGTTTTCAAAATGTAATGCTATTGCTTTGTCCACCAGCAGGAACCCAGGTGGCAGTCAGCTGCAAGTATCTGATGCAAACCCCTGAAACGTGAGAGAGACTTGATGAAGCGCCTTCATTTTGCAGCTCTACACAGAGCTTTAACCCGAGGAAGAGACTTACTCTGTTCATTGCCTAGAGGCTGCTCCAACATCGCCAGGATGACACTATTATCCAAAACGAAGTAACGGAAGCTATGCTTGTTTATGGTAGGTAGACGAGAATATTTAATTAATGTGGTTTCATTCACCAAGCTGCAAGGAGAAGCAGGGCCACTGGGCGAAGGAAATGCTCCAAGTAACTGCATAATACTGCAAGTGAGAAAAGTTAAGAGTTACAACACATTAAGAAGATGAACTATTCCACTCAAACACAGACCTTCACCAGTATTCTTCATTTGTATCTTGACACAGCAATTACCCCATCAGGGCAAGCCTGCCCACTCCTATCAAAACAGAACCAGTAACTTCAGAAAAACAGACATGAAAACTGAAAAAAAAAGGATACTGTGCCTACAGAATGAGCTTCTTTATAATCTAGGTTATAAAGATATTAAGATATGCTTTGAAATGCAAAAATCTGTACCCTCCCACAGCTTTTTGTAATGTTAATTCTTATAAGAAGATTTTGGATGGTCAAAGATCATCATCCATACCTTAGCCCACTCCGATAACCTGTCCTGCCTACCACCATGCTGTTCATGCAGTCAAACAGTTCATTTCAACTTTTCTAGAGCAAATCTTAATTTTCTTCTGTGCTTCCCCTCCCCAACCCCCACAGTATGTGTTACTGCATTTCCAGGAGAACCTCTCAAAAATATTAAGCAAGCCCAATGCTGTGGGCAGAATAACACCCCATCCTGCACCAGCACATCTGCCATTCCCTGCCGCATTACACGGGAGACAGTGTCCATCAGTTCCCCACTCAGTGTGGGCATACCTGAGGATAAGGAGGAGGGGGATGGAAAGACAGGGCTGCTATGGCAAGAAGGAGACAGAAGGAGCTGTTGTCTGCAGAGAGGACTGTCTGAGAGCAGAACAGCTGGGGCTGCAGGAGGGCCTGGGCTTTGTTCTCAAAGCAGAGAACAGCAAGAGGGGATGACAGCAATCACAGTTAACACTTGGAATGGGAGGGGGAAGACAGCTAAGGCAGAGCACAGGACAACCCTGCCCAAAGGGCAGAACAGAGGGCGCTTCTGGCTAACTTTTCAAATGGTCTCACTACATTCAGAGAGATGTGACCACCTGGGAACTCCAACCACTCTCAGACAAGGCAACACTGAACAGTAAACGCGCTCTGACAAATTACATACCACGTTAGCGTAGCTTCAGCAGCATCCTTCACTCTCATGGATGCGGGGTTTGGCTCCTTATCTCCTTTGTACTTGACCTCGTGTTCACTGTTTTTGGATTTACTTCCCGAAATGCCCAGCTCCACGATCTCCAGTACCTCTTTCAAACAATCCTAAAACACAAGAGGAACCACCTTAAAGCAGCAGCACTCCAATAAATGTCTCCAAGATCTCACTGAAACAGTGATACACCATTAATTAAAATAATTGCCGGTAATACGAGCTCAGAAACAAAAGCAGAAGATTATTCTAGCAGACAGCGTTGGAATAAGATCACGTTTGCTACAGGAAAGACACTTTCTCCATCTACAGATGTCTACTTATGTTTGTATTCTAGCTGTAGAAAATGCTCTGAATGAACACAGACACACAATATATTCCGTTACATATGTACAGAATTGCCAAGAGGACTAGTAGGAGTACAACTGAAAAATGTAAACACATTTAAAGAACCTTTAATTAAGTTCTAGGCACACCGAGAATAAACTCAGCCAGAAAATTGCAAGAAATCCTTTTCCAAATCTTTCAATTGCCAACAGCTTTCATAAGTAAAATACACCATGGTATCCAACTCACCAAGAGAACAACAACAATATTCTAAGAGGACACAGCAAAGCTGCAACAAATTTATTACAGGAGAGACCAACACTCAGTAGAGCCACAGGTATGACTCAGGTGTTGCTCACTGCAAAATCATCTGCTGAAAATATCCGACTTCTAAAAAGGTTCAAATCTCCTGGCTTGAGCTATGGAATAACAAGGAGTGTTCCATGAACAAATAACTGCCTAAAACCTGAACACAAGAGGTTAGTTTTTACCACCAGAGACCAGGCAGGGCTCTATGCCTTGGCCTTTGTCCTTCCTTATATTCATAACTGATGTAGAAAAGAGGTGAAGAGGAAGATTAAAAGTTTTCTGTTATAACAAATTAACCAGCATTGAGATGCAAACACTCACCATGAAGAATTACAGGAGGACTTTACAGCCCTGGCTAGCAAAACAGCAAGTGAAATTCAAAGCAAACACAAGGTGAGACACCTGGAAAATGCAATTCTAATACTTAAGAGTGCAATGAAAGGTTCCCATCTGACTCTCACGCCTTGGAACGAGGTACTAAGTCTCCCATATACACTACACACAGTATGTAACACCATCTCGATATCCAGTGACAATTAAAATAAAAAAAGAACCTCACGAAAGGAAATAAAGCATTACGCAACTGAACAAACCCATGCTGTGCCACGTCCAGGGAAACCATCCTGTTCTAGTCACCTACTGCCATGTCACTATCCCAAAGTGTAAACAGAAAGCATCTTCATTTAAAGTCCTGCTTGTGGGGTTTCAATTTCCATTTTTTAAAAAATATATGTATTTTATGCATGCTATAGAATATATAAACAAGATTATATATAAGTTCTATATAAAACTATATATAATACATATGAATATACATTATACATAAAAATATAGAAAGATCACCAAGCTTTCTCTGCAAGGAGGCCAACAATTAAAACATGCACTCAAAATTTATTTATTTATTTTAAGCAGCAGGACAGAAGGCTGTTGGAGACATGCATCTTTCATTTCCTGCTCTTTTCGAGCTTCCCAAGCAAATTCCACCTTGGATTGAGCTATGCCCTGCCCGTTTCTAGAAAACTGGTATCTCGGAGAAACAAAATAGGATTATCCAAGTATTAGCAACAAAGGAATTCTGTTAATTCTAGAAGATGCGTTAATCAGATAAGAGCTGGGAAGTGAGAAGAGACATGGCTTTTAGTGAAGTTTATCTGCAGCAGGCAGCTATGCTACATATACACCATTAATCCCCATATTTCTCTTTTCAGTTCCTGTTTTTTTCAGGTTTTTTCTTCTCCCTTTTCTAGTTTCACAAAGCAAGAAAAAAAAGATCAAGACATTCTTAGAAATACGACAGGCGATTTTAAGGCCATAAACATTGTGGGTGAATAAAGGGCAGAAATCAAAATTCAAAAATACTTTGCACAGAAACTACTTTTGAAAACTAAGAAAATTACATTATTTTAAAGTAATCAACAACAAACACGTTGAGCACAAAAGATATTACAAGATACTAGGAGTGCTCTAACTGACTATAGGGTTAGGGTTACTACTGCCCCTGTACTTACACACCAGACTCCTACCTTCTCATCCAGCATGTCAGGGTGCTCGGTGAGCCAGACGCAGAGGCACTGGAAAGCTGCAACTATCATAGAGTGAAGGTCGCGGGAGTGGAGCGGGGCCGGGCGGCTGCACTGGTACACGATGTAGCTGCACACTGAACTAATCGCTCTCTTCCGATCAGAGGAATCCACCACCACTTTCACCTGTGGAAAGCAAACAGGAAAGGATGAGAACTCCTCCACAAGAGTCTTCTGGAGAAGAGACAGTTTTTAAAAGCATTTTATAACGCAGTTTTAAGAAACAGGAATAAATGGTTGAGCTCTTTTACGATTACAGCTTAAAGGCTGTGGGTAAAAAAATATTAACAGTGATGGATATTGGAAATTAAAGGAAAGAAATGCTCCACAGTGGTGCCACAACATTGCACGGCTTGGTTTCTAAGAGAAAGAGTGGTACCCATATGGTTTAATAAGAAATTAATTGCAAGCTGAATAAATCAGTATTTGAAACTTACTTTCAGCAAATAGCTCTCTCCTCCAGCTACAGCAACCCAGTCTGTACCTCTGCGAACCCCTCACTGCCAGGTCTCCCTTCCACGGGGTTTCATTCTGCTCACGTTAACTTTCCTCTGGGCACATTTTGTCAGCACAGTCACTTTCACCAGTGAAAAGGGGACCGAAAACCCATCCTCAGACAAGCAGATTGGCAAAAAACCCATAACCCCTCCCCAAAACTGACTGCACAAACCCCTCAGCCTCTGCCCAGCTCAGGGCTGCTGGGAGCACGGCTCCTGACCAGAGGGTTAGTGAAGAGCCCTGCATAGGAGCCATGAGGACCTACACTATACAACCAGGTGAAGAACCCAATTCTCTTCTCTTCCCAGTTCACCTCGGCAGAGAACAGTCAGTTAAAGCCAGATTTCATGCTCTGTAGCACTGACCATGCCACACAAAGCTTTACTCATTAGGTGCGCCTGTATCTGAGCAGGAAGGGGGATGGCCTTGCTGGTGACACTGCTGCAGCCAGGCAGCTGTCGTCCCCCAAGGGGGGTGACAATTCAGAGCTGTGGGATGAAGGCAGCATTTCCTTCAGAAGTGTAAGACCTACGGCAAATGGAGTCCCCTCCAAACGAGCCTACGAAAAGGAGGTTGGTGAACCAGCGCTCTTCGTGCAAGAAGAGGATTTTCGAATTTACCAAGTCCCACTAATAACCCGGAGCTGAACAGACACAAGACAGGGCACCCCTATGCTGAGAAGGGCTTGGGGACTGTCACCTCCAACGGCACAAGCAGAGCCAGTTCTCCACTCTGCAGTTCTGCAGGATGAGGTGATCTCTTTCTTCCCTCTTTGTTCCAAAGGGAGAAGATACCAAAGATACCCCAGAAGAATAATTACCTCAGTTGCATGAGAATTATACAAAGATTACAACATTTATTATCAACCTGGGCAGGCATTCGAAAAGATAAATTTATTTTCACATTCCCATCTCATTGCAAGCCAAGGAAAAAACCAGCCTGGCTTAACCACACAAGCTGCAGGAAGCCCTGGTTCTGTATGGCGCTCTAAGACCCAATCACCATACATTCATTCATTGCAGAACACTTTCAATGCATCCTTCAGCTCATGCTGCTGCAGCAGTAAAATCTGCACCCAGCCCAACACGGCTCAGTGCTGACTCCACACTCTAAAAATGCCGGAGACACGTGTGTTTCAGAGAGAACTGTCATCTTCCCAGCGGAATATGACAGCAAACACTGAAATGTCACACCAGGGCATTGTGGCTGCTGTAAATACACTGGACAGCCACCCAACCAAGCAAAGCCAAGACAAATGGTTCACGGTGAGGTTGGAAAGCTCAGTGGCATGTTTTTCTTCAACTGGGCAACCTAATGTACAGTGCATCCCTTTGGAGTGTGAAAAACAAAACCCCAAACCAGACACATGGGAATCCATGAGAAAGGTTAGGAGCCATCCAGCTAGCTCACCAAACCCAGCCAGAATCCTGCAGCAGGGCTGGAGACATTCAAAGCCCACCTGGATGTGTTCCTGTGTGATCTGATCTAGGTGTTCCTGCTCCGGCAGGAGGATTGGACTGGATGATCTTTCGAGGTCCCTTCCAATCCCTGACATTCTGTGATTCTGTGGTGTACCTGAAGAAGCCACACTGAGCCAACCTTCCAGCCCAGAGGCAGTCAGACACACACCCTTTGAGCCACAGAGCGTTTACACGAGGAGAAGATGAAGTACAAACAGGGAACCGCTTTTTCTCATGGCCAAACAGAACGTTTGCTGACAAACTCAGACACAGACTTCCATTTGGTGGCATGACTTTCACCTAAAAAAGACCATAACCACCCTCTGAGAAGAGGCCAGAGCACACAAACGTTCCCACCTCACCTTCGCCAGTCCAGACAGCAGCTCCAGTGCAGCCAGAGAGATACTCATGTCCTGCCTCCACTGGGTGTTGAGCCGTTGGGTTACCAGGTGAATACTGCGGATCAGCAGCCCAGCAGCTGTATCTGTATGAAGAGCTAGGATATAACCCCCATACCACACGCCACAGGGAGGGAAAATAACTAAGAGTTAGTGACAAGAAGCAAAGCACAGGCACAAGCCAAAGCAGCCACAATACACACAAAGTTACACACAACCCAGAGGCTCGAAACTGGGTTGGTCACTTTTGCACAGGCTAACTCCTTATATACACCAGACATCATACAAATACATTCAGACTAGCTTCTCTCAATTTTTTAAATTTTTTTTTTAAGACACCTTGGATAATCCCAGAACTCTGCTGCACTCCAGCAGCAGAACAGCTAGCTTCAGGCTTTGTTACTGTTTGCTATGGTACTTAAATTGCTGTCATGTCTTTCAGTCTCAGAACAATTAAGACATTAGCAATGTATATTAGACACTAGTACTTGTACATTTAGGCATCAGTAATGAACTAATTGAGCCCATGTAACTTCAGATAACTCTGCCAGAAGTTACTCGTTCTTTCTATACCTAGTGTTTATCAAAAGTTGTACTAACTAGATACACGCAGATAATGAAAGAATCAGTCCTGGAGAGAAAAAGATGCAATTATTTCTAGACCTTTAATTTCTCTGAACCTCTAGTTCAAAATTAAAAACCGGTTTCAGTACCTGTTGTTCTCATTTCAAACTATTAGGAACATAAATACTATACATACTTACTAAAACTGAAGTAGGTAAATTAATTTCAGAAACAAAAACTGCTAAATGACTAATTATAGAGAGACATAAAAGCTATGACAGCTAAGGTATAGTCTTCACAAAACTTAAATCATCATATTTAACACTCAAAAGCCAAGTACAATGTTACAGTAGTAGCAGCAGATTCAAGTGTCTGGTACAGTTAAAGAGGAAAAACAGACCATCTTGTTTTCAATTTTCTTTTGTTTGAAGAATCCAGCAGAAACACAAATTCTTTTCAGAAATTTCTTATAACCTTACCTTCTGTGCATAGGAGATTCTTAAAAATCCAACAAAATAAAATATATTTTTGCAATATAGACTCAGTAAGTCAATTATTTGAAAGATTTTTTTTATCCTTACAAATGGATATTTTTACAAGCACTTGTCAATGAAAACCCACACAAATTAAACACACAATCCAGGTGGTGTGCTGAAAACTAGCTCTTGAATCATCTCAAATAAACAAATCTTGTAGGGAAAGCACCAAGGTGCTTATATGCATCCCTAGAATATACTAAAGTCTTTCTTGCTAATCTCCCTCTTCTCCTTAGCTACAGAAGTAGAAAAAAAAAATTTTGACTGGTGACAGAGCAGTCAGCCTAGGCTGCAAATACAACAAAGGGGATCTGCTCTCACATGTACCTGGACAACATCAGTTAAACTGATGAAGACCAAAGGAGCAAATGAAATTCCAGGACCTTGACATTCAGCCAGCTTACCACACAGATTTAGAAGAACACAGATTTTATTACATAGATTCACAAATGCACAGTACGACACAGCAAACTAAAGTTAATCACTCGATTCTCTTGTTATAACAAGTGACATATCACAAGCATTCGCTTACTTGCTCTATAAAACCAGGAGTCCCTCGAACGCTCTTTCAATATAGTTTAAGAAAAAGTGCTACAGAAGTCAGGCGAGCATTTTGGAATGTTACCAAAATGAATTAGTTTACACTTAGTGGACACTTTTCCCAGTACTGTTCATGAAAACATAAGCTAAACTAAAGCAGCAAACACCCTTTTCATAAGCTTTTACACTCTTATTTTTAAAATGTTAACAGAGTCCTTCAGCAGGATTAAAACCCAAGCACCTGAAGGGCACATATGAGCACAAACTGGCAACACAAAGGGGCTGTCCACCCTGGGTTCAAAAGACCCGTGCACATTAATGTATTAGCCAGAACTAGGACCAGAAAAAAAAACCCAGAACACATCACCCTGGCATGTCATGAGAGTTTTTTTCCAAAAGAGCTGTTCTTACCATAATCCCTCAGAAGGGCTTGTGCTGGTCTCTCACTGTCTGGTGTTGTAGGCTCCGTACTGCCTCCACTCGCAGTGCTAATGCCACTGTTAGTTCGACTGTGGCTTTTGAAGAGGTTACTTTCACCGCCGTTCTGCAAAGTGAAAGTCAGTTTTGAGTGATAAGAATATTTTTCCGAGTTCCCTATACCAGAGCATGCTCTCAGATACAATGGAGAAAAAAAAAGATGATCAAACCTCAGGATGCTAACTGAGCACCTTACAAAATCAGATAACATGAGTAACGCATTCTTTCTGAAGCAGTAACTTCACAAACAAAAAACACTTACCGTTTCCATCTGACAGCCAATGGCTTCTAACAGTGCTGAATCTTGAACAATATTTAACATTGCACCTGAAGAATTAGATATAAGAAAGTAACTAAAGACTGCTGTAGAATATTCACTGCTAAAAATTACAAAGAAGCACTGAAGGTCTAACATATGGGATCTCCATCCTGTTTTATAAAAACCTCTTTGAAGAGTTTTATAAAACAGATTTGCTTCAGGCTTAGCCAGTAGAAGCAGAAGAGAGCTGAGACAGTTTTCAGCTATTTTAAAAATGCTTTGAACATAGGTTTTTCAAATTCCTCAGTTCAGAAGGATTTTGGTTTCACAGAAGGTCTGAAATTGTTCCTTGTCTCCCAACACAGAATCACAGAATGTCAGGGATTGGAAGGGACCTCGAAAGATCATCCAGTCCAATCCCCCTGCTGGAGCAGGAAATCAGATTGTGGTCGTTTAAAAACTCAGGTTACATTTAAGGATATCTCCCAATTCTGCGAATAAGTGTTTGCTAGATAGCTCAGAGAGCCAAAACGAGCTGCGCAGTCCAAAGCCATCTCACGGGTTACACGTGCTGGCCTTGCCTATGTTCCTGCCTGGCACTGAGAGGCTCCCTTCCCCGCCTGGCCAGTAGGAGCCAAAAGGCAGCTGGTGACTGGCAAACAAAAACACATTTCAGGTCTTAATGAGCTACCAGTACATACAGCAACCTGCTGGAAGATGAAGTGAATAACGCTTGGTCCATTCACCAACCCGTAAGACATTAGGGCAAGGGATCAGTGAAATCAACGCCCAAACCACTGTAACACGAGTTTTATTTTTATAAAGACATTTCTGCCCCTGCCTCACAAAAAACCAAACACCTCAAGGCTAATATTTGCATCACTGATAATCTGTGGGTTTGCAGAACAAATTAAAAATCACTTTAAATTTGGCAAAGACACAAAACCAATTTCCTAAATCAGGAGGCCAGTTCATAACCTGAGGTGGGATACACTGGAATTCTCTCTACCTAGGAGTCATCCCCAGCCTCTCACTTCTGGGGCTTTGCTTTCCATCAGTGCCCAAAATACCGCATTGAAAAAGCTGAAGCACCAAGTGCAGGGGTAGCCAACACTGCTGCAGCTGAGCCAGCCAGCAGGTAGTTCTCATCCATGCTGGGAGAGGTGACTACACACAGGTGTAGTGTCACACACTGCCCAAATCCCCAATGCATTCTGGTGCCTCGGGCAAACCAGCGCAAACAGCCTCTGCCCGCTCTGCAGCATCACCCCCAGGCAAGGGGAGGGAAGCAGTAAGGACACGGACCTCAAACGGGCTGACACCAACACGCACCGAGGCATCAGTTTTCATTTTGTCCTCCCTCCACCGGCAATGAACGTTCAGGAAAACGCCACTTGCTGTATGAAGGGAAATGCACCACTCACTGTCAAACATTTAGTGAGTACCTGGAACCAAAACTGATTTTGTTGAGAAGCTTGAAGGCACATATGAAAATCTCCGGCTAAACTGGAGATTCGTGAATCCTCTCCAACCAAACCCAGCAGGAAATAACTTCCCATACGGAAACAGGAGCTTAACAACAGGAAAACAGGGAAGACAGACTGGTATGGAAACTATGATGGAAACAGCAATGGTAAAAAGCCACTCAAGGCAGAGCATCTACCCAGCCAGATGCAAAGACCAACTCACAGTGGAGGGTACAGGAACGCATGGGTGGGATTTAACAGAGCATCACCCTACGATGCTGGAGGTGGTGCAACTGATGCTCAGTAGTCTCACTTGGAGGATCACTCTGAAACTGTAAATATCCTCATCCCTTCACCAGCATCTGCTGCAAATCATTCTTTCAAATTATTCTCCTCTAATCAAGGAACTATTTCAAAGAAACTTTCCCAAAGTCTTTGCAGACAGGATTTGTTGCCCTTCACTTCACCGCTCGTGCCATTTTCTTGCCCTCCCCTATTAATCAGGTGGGCGCTCTGTCCCCCAGAGCAAGGCAGACACCTCCCGCTACAGTGCGAGTCTGTCCCCTTTTTAAACAGACAAAAGGAAAGTGGTCAACAGACAACAACTCCATAATGGGTGAAAAAGGCACATTTAAAGAGAAAAAATAAGGGGGGACACACACAACACAAAAGGCAACTACATTTTTTACTTGCCTGAAAATATATTTAACTGGACAGATTCTGCACTGTTCGTGTTTTCAGCTTCTATGTACATTCTGAGTATGCAGAACAACGTTAACACACTCATTCCCTCAAAGAACAGTTTGCTGCCACGCTACCCTGCATATCCAGACTCTATTCCCACGCTTCTGTCTGAGGATTTGCACAGTGCTAAACAAATGTCATCTGTATTTTGCCGGTGCTACACCACTGGTCACACAGTATTTCCATGTTTCCAGGCTTTAATCATGCCCAAAACTAAAATGCTCCCGGTAGCCTGTTAGTCAAGAATCCTTCCCAAAAACAGAAGAACATTATTTCCTATTTCTATTCCTAGTTATGAATTACTTTACCTGCTAGAGTGTGCTGTACTTCTGCCCCTATTTTTCAATTACTATTTCACATTTGTAAAAAGAGAGAGACTACTTTAACAGAAATGTGAGGCTTTTGAAGATGTTTTCATAGTATGAGGGAGATAACACAGAGGACAACCCACCAGGAATTTAGTCTTTTTTTCTTGCAAACCAACATGATAACCACCCGTATCATTCCAGGACAGACTAAGACAGACACTCCTGTAACACAGTTAATAAATAAAGTTGAATTAACCTAGTATCATTTGAGTGTTGTTGGGATCTGTTTCCGTCTGCAAAGCTCCTATAAGTATATTCACAAGCCTCAGCTTCAAGGAAAGGAAGGTTACTGGCTTATCATACGCTGAGCCATCATCATTGCTGAATTTCCCTTCCAGGACAACCTGAAGGAAAAACACATTAATTTCAGTATCAATTACAGATCATACCAGTGGGGTACTGGTTTCAAAAGCCAATATCCACAGCACACATCGCTCCTGACAACTTGTAAGATTGTTACAGGCTTTCCAGAAGAGTTTCAGCTCTAAACAGAACACCAAATACAAGCCACAGGTCATCCAAATGCCCCTAGAAATCAACCAGGGAAATGCAAAACAAAGCGATAAGTTTATTACCTCAGACTTTATGGTTCCAAAATGATGAGGGAGAGGAAGCAGAGACAGCAAGATGTTAATCGAAGCTCTTCTTAGCTCTGTGGGGTTTACATAGATTTTAAACTTTGAGAGTTCTCTGCAAATCAAAACATCACACAGTTAATCAGTTTTTCATAGGAATTTGGAGTCAAATTTAATTAAGTTAAAATTAAACCTACAGCCACTCAGCAGTCTTAAATAATTTGCAGTATACAATGTAGCTGTTTCTTTCTAGGATCAGGATTTTTTTTTCTTTTTTAAACAGCAGCAATAACACAATGAATTCACGCAGGAACCACCACTTGCTGAGGATTCTGTACCTCACATAAAAGCAATGAGCTGACGAAGGTATTATTCGTATACTGCGTCTCCAAAGCAGGAAGCTTTGGTGATAAGCCTCTGCTGGCTTATTACAACTCAACCCCCCCCCCAGACTATCAGAGATCTGCAGAATCTGCGTAAAACAAGCTGCTTAGCAAACAGATCAACTTCTTTCGCTGGCCACCAGCAAATTCTTCTACTTACAAGACCTACCCAAAAGCAGCAGTGGCTCAGATTTAAACCCAGAAGATAAATAATATTTTATGCATAACTTCAAAATGAAATGCAGCACCAAGACAAAAAAAAAATCTGTTGAAGAAGGCATGCACGTAGTACCAAGTGCCTTAGCAAAACATCCAGAAATCTATAAAGCTCTGACAAGTAACGTTCTATCTTCTGGTTAAGAACCTACTCCAATTTCACCAGTTTAAATTATCAATTTTTCTGTTTGGTGATGGGAAAGATTACTCTCTTAATTAATTTGCTACAGAAACAATCAGTAACGAACATCCTGTGAAATTTTTCTTAGATTTCATTTAAAATAAGCACAGTTATTGCTTTAAACAAAACTGCATTAACCACAATTGAAAATCAGAGCTTATGGAGTGCCACTGTTACCACCAAACGCAGACACGCTATGGAGCCCACATCACACAACTCCCTCCACAAAAACTACTCAGGAATAACAGAAACCCCAGAAGATAAACATCTCCCCACATTCTGACAATGTTTATATGGAAATAGCAGTTTACCTGTCAGGTAAGATAGTTTCAAGAGCCGAAATGAAATAAGGAACCACGACATCAATCCCCTTCAGGTCACAGCAGAACAAAGGAGGGGAGTTTAGAATAACACTGGCAAGAACAGGGTGGCAAATGAAATCTGCTATCTGCAAACCCTGAATTAAAAGCATGTAAAATCTGACAAAGAAAGATAAGATTAAATTATTTGCACATAAAAAGCACCAGCATCCCCCATGAAAAAGAATGTGCAACCACTATTTCATCTTTTCTATATAAAACTGAGTAAGTTTCAAAAATTAGAGCTAGGAAATGTTTCAGTGAGCACCCCCCCAAGTTACTTTAGCACCGGCAAACGCACCTGAAGAGCTTAACAACCCCCCCCCCTCAGAAACCCCTCCTATTTCACATGAAAAACCAACGCAGCACGGTTTTATTGAAAGCTCTGACTTGTTGCAACACAGACTGGGAGCCGTGCAAAGCCAGCCCAGTGCCTGGATCCCCTGCTCTCCCACTCCTCCCTTCTCCATTAAGGACGGGAGCATACCTCGGTTTTAACTCCCCAACACAAGAAAAACCCAGCAAAGTCTTTCAGGGTTGAACAGGACAGGACACACTGATCAGCAGTTTGGAAAATGAGACCCAACATAACCAGTCCACATGAAGCAGGGGGGCAGGAACCCCGATGGCCATCACCCTAAGGCGGTTAGTTTCTCAAAGTTTTTTGTTAGAGAATACTTATATCCCTTCTTTCATTTTTTTAAAAGGCTTGCAAACACAGAGGAATCTCACTGACTGGGTAAGAGAAGCACCTATCCACAAAACACTACAAAATTCAAGAAATAAACTAGCTGAGTCTTCCAGGAAGTTTTGATGCCATCTGGGACAAAGGTACCTGAACAGTTTGAGAGACTCATGATTTAAAGTTGATTCTCTGCTTCTAGCCTTTGCTATTTCACTTTTTAACAAAAATTTGGGAAAAAGGTACACTGTGATAGGCCAGCCAGCCTTAAATGAAACTGAAACCAGAGGCAGTTCAGAACACAACTGTTTTAAATAATGGAATACTAGTGCATTTCTACATTTAAAGAAAAAAAAAACCAACAAACCACAAACACATCCTGTCCCAGTGTTGTGGTGTTTGACAACATTAAGACCCTTCATGTGCTAACAAAGTGCACAAAGTCTCACGCCTGCACACTTATTTTTTTCCATGTGAACAATCTTCCGTGACAAATTACAAACAACAAGAATCTAGGAGGCAAGAAAAGCATCAAAAAGACAACACACCTTCCAGCTTGAAGAAAACCCAATGAAAACCAGCATTATGAGAAGACAAAAGGAAATCGCTACTCGGTTTAGCCAGAGATCCCCACCTACAGCACCTGAAGGCTATCCGTGTTTTGCCGAATTGGCAACAAGGATTCAGACAATAACTGAATGCTATTCCCTGTGAATTAATTTGCACCATAACTTATACCAATAAAGCAACTGGAAGATAGGTTAGTACCGGGATAGGTAAGCTGGTAATATTTCCTCCCCAGTCTTCTTGCTACAAAATATCCTACACAGTGTCCCGCACGCCTCTGCCCTTCCCGCTTCATAGTTGTCTGGGAATTCACTCGCATCAAACATGGGGTTGGAAGCCATTGTGTCTGTGGACATTTGTGATCCTTTCCGGCGGAACTCCACGCTAGCTTGAGTTGCTATGGCTGGGAAAAGAAAAAAGAACAACAGCGTTTCACTGTGTGTTACCATACCTAACAGGCTCATGGGATCCTGGACACAAAGATCAAGTCAAATTTAGTGGTTATCATGAAGCTGTTAGTTCGCTAGATTCGATTCAGCGCCTCTGTTTAGAAAGTATTTGTGAATGTAACTAACTTTTTTCTTTGTAAGGATGACAATGACTGACCTTCATGTTGTGGAACCCATACCAGCACCCTTGTATCCCATATTAGCTTCCTGCACTCGCTGGAGGACAAGGACCTTCCCATACCTAGTTCTCATCTCCAGGAAAATGCACTGCCACCTCGCCTTGCCACCTTAAAATACCAAAAACCACCTAAACAGTGCCACTACTGTGACCTCTGAGCAAGTGCTGAATCTTTGGCTGGGCAGCTAATCTCTTATTCTGCTCTGAATACCAGGTTGCTTTGATCCGATTTTGTTGTATAAACATACTTATTACAAAAAAAAAATTCTAAAGATTCATTTCAGAAAGAGAAGTTTGCTGAAACCCACTCTCCTGATTTCATCCCTCTCTCCTCACGTTACTACTGAAATTGCCGAATAAATCTGAGGTGGGACAGCCCTGCCAGGGAAGCTGGCGCTCTCCTGCTCCCAGTCCCACAGCACGCTCCACAACAGCCTCCCAGGAGCTCGCCGTTACCTACACACGACGTGGTTTTGCTGAGCTGTGTGCTCCCTCCCAGCAGGACAGCTCTGCCTGTCCCAGCCAGCTGGACTCATGCTTTCTAGGGAGATTTCTGGTCCCCCCTTCACTAATCAGTCATCACATGCACATGATGCAGGACTCGCTTTGCTGGCTTCGTCCTTTCTTCCAGGATGCTGACCAAAAAATATATTGCTCTCAATGTGACTTTTTATAAAAAATTTTTTCCTTGGACAACTTCATCACTGTTGGGTTACTAACAGCAGAAATAACATGTTCCTTTTTGTTTTTAGCTAAGACTGCATTGATTTTCAAAACCCTTATTAGCTATTAAACAACAGATAACGTGTGCTCCCCACAGAATCACACCAATGCAGTTCTGCCAGTACTGGGGAACTCCTGGGACACTGGGGATCACCAGCTCCACAACCAATCTTGCAAACAAACGCCCAAGAACAAGTATTCCAGCTGTCCAGGTGTTAATTTACAGATAGGTGGGAGGGGGTTTGGTTTATTTTTTAAAGGAGTCATTAGAATGATAACTGGCAACTCAATTTTTTGTCTTTAAATTCACCATTTAACCTACTGTTACCTTACAAATTTTCACGACATAAGTAGCAAATAAGCACAAATCTTTATGCATCTTCCCATGAGCCATTTTTTGTCCTAAATAAGCTACCCAGCAATATATTGTAGTCGGAAAAAAAACACTACATGCACAATGCATACAAATCAAACACTAGGTCTGTAAAATAAGCTTCAAGTAAAAAAAAACCAAAACAACAAAATATGGTTAGTGCGAAGTCCTGAAACTCATGACATGATCACAGACTAAAGTACAGAAAGATGGGACTGATTCAGGCAGATTAATTTGTTTTTGCCAACAATCCTCCCCATTCAAAAACACACACAAAAATTACTTCTTTTTCAAGTAAAAGTGCAAAAGCTACAAGAGACAATGAGAATGAATTTACAAATAAAATATGGGATTATGGAAAAAGAAAAGCACAACTGCAATTAAGGAAAAGCTACTGGTTCCTACTTACAAGATTTATAAGAAAGAAGAATTTGGATAAAAGATGCTGCAAGATAATAGAAATAAAATGGAAACAAATCAAAGGACAGCAGTAGTTATAAAATACTTTTAAGATGGTGAAATCGTAATATAAGTTAAGAAGCTTTTAGCTTTTTTAAAAAATAGATTAAAAGCTTTATGATATAGCAAGCTCATTAAACACATAGGAAATTGGCATTCAGGTCCAAAATTATGGTTTGGAAAGTACCATGCAAAACAATGAACAAAAAGTTACAAAATGCTAGTAAGATTTAGAGCTGTTCATATAAACACACATCAGTTCTTTAAATGGATGTATTAACCCTTCCCAGCTCAAGTACATGTCCCTGTGTTGCACTGTCCATGGTGTGTACACCAGGCTGTCCTCAGGCTTCTGGGACTTGGGGTATGTCTTGTAGGGGGAAGGATACTCACCTGCAGAGCCTCCTCACAGCAATACTCCTGCTTCTGAACCATGAGCTCCTGACAGCATTGCAGCTCCGTCTTCCCTAAGCCAAGCTGCTAACAAGGAGCACACCCAGGCATGCCTCCCGACCACCTGCTCAATCCACAATCTTCCAGAGGGGAAATAAAAGGCACAACCCTACCAGAAATACCAACATCTCAAAAACAATCTCCAGAGAAAGAAGAGAAGAAAGACTCCAGGAGCCAGGTACCAGCCAAGCACCACCACCTCTACGAGCTCCTCTGAACGTGCAGGGGTAGTTCCAGACCCGTGACCAAGCCCCTCAGCAACACTGCACAAGTCCCTACTCAGGGCTTCTTTTAGTTTGCTCCTGGACTCCCAGAAACGTTCTTTAGGACATTAACACTAATGACAGTAGGGGCAGGAGAGATGAGGGTAAAACTACACCCCAAGAGTCCCCCACTGCCAACAGTGGGATGGACTTCTTTAGCTACAAGGATTAAGAATGAGCCCACCAGATTGGAAGACTCAGTTGCTGAAATGCCAGCCCAAGGTATTCATGAGTTTCTCCCAATTCTCACGAGCTGCTGAGGACAGCAACTAGCAGCAGCATGCACCACCTGGCCAAGCTTGTCCAACTGAAACACATCCTGCCGATGAAATAACACTCTGTACGTGTACACACACACACCCCAGAGCTGTCGTGGTCAGGGTTAACTTCATAAAGGCTTCATAGTGAATCTCTTATGAAGGCGCTTTCTCAAGTACCAATGATAGGGAGCTATCCATGCCACCATGCAGCCATCTAATCCAGCAGGATCACAACCAGCCACGCATTTTCAACCTGATCATTTTTCCTCTCTCACCACAACACAGAGTCACGTTCACTAGCTGCCTGCTATAAAGCCATAACGCTTCACCATCAAAGTCTCAGTGCAGAAAGTAAAACCTGACAGAGGACAATCAAGGCACAAAAGCATTACACCAACAATGGCAAGATCACTGTTCTGCTCCAGAACCCAAGCAATGACACAAGACCACCTTGAAGGACGAGGCTCAAAGAGCCAACAGGAAGACTGCTTTCCAGGAAATAAACTCCACCAGTGCTCAGTCATACACAGATGACCTCCAGCTAATCCTGTGGGAAAGAACAATTCCCTCCTCCTAGAGAGAGACGGACAAAGCCACAGCAACCACAAACATGAAATAGCTATGAATATCCGGGATCGTGCTAGAGTTGGTACAAGAAGTTTCCCAATGAAGAGGACAGAAAATTGAACAACAGTTCAACAGGGTCAGCAATTATACTGACAGAACCGGAGAAGAGTTGAGGCTGGAGGGGACCACTGGAGACTACAGTCAGCCCCCCTGCCAAAGCAGTGTCCAGTACAGCAAGTTTGCTTACCTTCCCACCCATCCATATATTTATCATCTCAGAACCTACAAAAAGCTGCACATTTTTTCCACCAGTCATAAAATCAGAAAATCACAGAATGGTTTGGGTTGGAAGGGACCTTGAAGATCATCCAGTGCCACCCCCTGCCATGGGCAGGGACACCTCCCACTAGCCCAGGTTGCCCAAAGCCTCATCCAGCCTGGCCTTGAACCCCTCCAGGGATGGGGCATCCACAGCTTCTCTGGGCACCCTGGGCCACTGCCTCACCACCTACACAGTAAAGAATTTCTACTGAATACCTAGTCTAAATCTCCCCTCTTCCAGTCTAAATCCATTACCCCTCGTCCTGTCACGACATGCCCTTGAGAAACATCCCCGTCATCTCTCCTGGAAGGTGCTGGAAGGTCTCCCCGGAGCCTTCTCTTTTCCAGGCTGAACACCCCCAACTCTCAGCCTGTCCTCATAGGGGAGGTGCTCCAGCCCTTGGACCATCTTCGTCGCATCCTCTGGCCCCGCTCCAGCAGCTCAATGTCCTCCTCGCATTGGGGGGCACAGTACTCCAGGTGGGGTCTTATGAGAGCAGAGCAGAGGGGCAGAATCCCCTCCCTTGACCTGCTGGCCACGCTTCTCTTGATGCAGCCCAGGACGTGCTTGGCTTTCTGGGCCACAGGCGCACATTGTTGGCTCATGTTCAGTTTTTCATCTACTGTCATTTTCATTCATCTACAGTCATTTTTCTTGACTTCCTCTCCAGAAGTTAGAGTTCAAGAAGTAAGATGTGTGAGGCTCCAGGACAGGGAGATGACCAAGGGCAGACAGGTACTCATCCACATCAGCCTTTACCACTGCTCTTTACTTCCTACAGCTCCTCAAAAAAACTTGTGTTCTCAGACGGGAGAAGGATGATGTGCTCTTCCATGAGAAGCAGCAGGGTTCGTTTAAAAGAACTGAACTAAATTCTGAACTAGAACTTGAGACCACAGCTCATTCACAGGCTCACTCGTTAGGCACTCACATTTAGCTCACGAATACCTCTTTAGAAATCATGTCATATCGGTTCTCACTGAGAATGTGCCACACAACAGAAGAGGAATAAGAAACATGCACTAGGAAGTGCAGAAAGGTGTCCCAGCGCAGGGGATCTCTCTGCAGGGACAGGAAGCAATCTGTTTCACGATATCTCACTCCTTTCTTTTTCAAAGTGGTCCTCAGTCCTCCAGGCACCAACAAAACAGAAATCCTATCAGAGAGCTATAAGAGAAGAAATTCTGAACTGCATGCCCTTGAAACAAACTGAACATCAGAAGGGTTTAAAGCTGTCGAGATCTTACACAGCTGCAGTCCCAGATCCAAAACAAAAACAGCATGTGTGGGGCAGTGAAAGACACCACTACGCAGCAAAGCCGACTTTAAATGCAGACACTTCCAAATCATAAAATATTTAAAGCATCCATAAAAACAACAGTGTTTTCTGAAGCTAATGCAACGATTACCCACAGCAGTGCCAAACGCAGTAAGAATATCCACGCTAGTGGCCAAAGCATCACTGTGCCAGGCGACAGAGGACAGCAGATGGACCACGATACACAGCTCCAGCCAACACACAGCCGAAAAGCAGCAGATTTATTTTTCTTCTCTTTCCTAAGGTAGAGATTGTGGCAGCTAACTGTCCCTCCTCTGCTGCCCTCTTTCTTCAAGCCCCATCTATATGGGTGGCACGAGCAGAGGCAGGCAGAGGGGCACGCCATGCAGATCTGTAATTATTGTGATAACAATGGGCCCCACTTGTGTGGGCAAAGGGGGACCGCAGGGGCCCACCTCATCCGTCCAGCACAGCACCTCCCACCTTACACTGTTCAAGGAGGAAAAGACTTCACCTGGAGGCATCACGCTTGTCAGATTAGACTCCCAGAATTGAAGCTTTTCAATTAAACTTGATTTAAAAGACACTGATGCTTCAAGTCAACAGAAACTGCAGAGACTGAGCCCTTTCCAAGTCTTGCTGTTTTCCCATCTAAAGCAGAGGCTGAGCAAAAGGACTTATCCAAAGGACAAATCAGGCAATCAGATTTGGGTGCCGCTCTGGAGTTTCAGCAGTACAGGTCCATCTTCAGCTCGCTCTCCTGACAGCCTGCCATGGCACTGCTGTGACCGGTACTGCGCACAGCGGTAACAACGCTCATGGCATCCTGGAGGGGCAGCAAACATTTGACTAGATTCTGTAAGCTAGTTACATCTTCCAAATGGCTAGAAAAGCAGAACATAGCCAGTTTCTTGGGTCTCCGCCAACATCATTCTCTTGGATTCACTGCTTTCAACAAACAAGCAGAACATGGACATGCCAAGACCGGTCCCACTACAGACAGCTCTGAAGAGCACAGAGGAAGAACAGAACCAAGTGATCTCCAGCAGTTGTTTCTAGTTTTCAGGAAGCTACTAAGTCCTTCTGTCAGGCTAGCAACATGACAATTTTCTGACTGCTGCTAGGTAACTTAAGACATTGCATACGGTAACAGAAGGCCCTGGAAGCCCTTCAAGAAGTCAATAATTTTGATTTTGCATGACTGCGGACTTGTGCTAGAATCACACCACCTCTGCTTGCAGCTGACACCGTTGCACAAGCAGCACCTCAGCTGACACGCTTTCCAGGTTAAGCACTTCATTAAAATTGCTCAAGATACAGGTTATGACAAAATTAAAGTTATCCAATCAATCTGAAAAACATCAAATACAGAAATATATTAGCTGCATATGCAACTGCACACACCCTCAAATGATGCCTTACTCCTTCCTAAGCTCAGCTGTGTCTCTAGTAATGTCACAGGCCTTCTGCAGAGGGACTGGAACCTCCTACCACAGAAATCCACTTTCAATAACCCATGTGCTGCATACCTAAAATACCTCTAACAGATCCCAAATCCTAAACCTATCGCCTCCACACAGGGATTTGTGACACAACAAGCAAGGAAGATCACTTTAACTGCTGCTGTCGAGTCCCACTATAAACCCACCTTGCTACAACAAACCTCTTCCTCCTGGTTTTCTCACTTAGGCCAGCGAGCTCCTGAGACAGACACCTTGGTAGAGTTTCCAAGACATTCAAAATACTATACGAACAGGAAAAATGCAAGGAGTGAAAAAGTTTATTCTTGTCTGAATATTATCACCAAAAGGAAGAAGAGTGCCACTAAGCCTCTCTGGACACTAATTCTGCTATCATGTATCAAAACATATGACCTCCAAAGCTCAGCAAAGCAGAGGAGTCAAAAGAAAACTAACAGTTAAGGACTGAAGACAACCGAGGTATCAAGCCCTATATGGAACATAGCGACTGTCACTGAAAGGCAGCAACTTCACTTGCTATTTTAAGGACTTCTGTTTTCATAACACCATCCAAAAACAAGAAGTACGACTTTGTGCAGTATCTGGAGTGATGTTTGACAATTTTTCAAACATCAAAGTCACTATAAAAAGTTGCTATTACTCAAGCAGATTCCAAATTAGGAAATGGACTCTTAACACGTTACTTCCTTCACTTAATAACATTTTCCCCACTAGCATAATTGGGACTGCCATGCTTGTTGGAGCAAGGGAGTGTTTAATAGTAAAAAGTTGTTTTGTTTTTTAATTTTAAAGCCCCCAAACACCTGGTCAGCTAATAACAGGTGCTGGCTCAGCTGGGAGGGGTTAACCACAATACAGCACTTCTGATTTTTTTTTTTCTTGATTATGCATATGTTAATCTTGCAGGTAGGAAATGTCAATAAAACAAGGGAGAAAGTGCACGTATACTTTTCAGTAATATTTACCAGTCATGCTGCTGTCTCTGTTTATTCCATTATGAAGTTTACAGTGAACAAATGCTGCATCAAATAACCATGATCCAAAAAGGTTCAAGATGCTGTTAACCTTTGGCCTGCGAGGAGCTGGTAGTGGCCGTGGCTCAGAACTTGTCTGGTTTGGGCTAGAGAGTGGAGAAGTAGAGGAGGGTTGGTGCTGCACTTTTGAAGTGTGTGCAGTAGTTGCCTATTTGAACAGAAGAACACATCAGTTCCTAGAAGCACGGAAAATTACTTCCTCCAACTGAGGAAACCATCAACAGGGTCAGCTACTTAAATACAGAATACGAAATCTTACAGTGCTGGTTTTCATCGTGGCTTTATTCACAGTCACTGCCCGATGCCTCCGGTTGTGGGGTGGAGTGGTGTTGATAGCGGTGCTCTGGGGCATGCTCAGCCTGTTGACTGGCGTGGGTGGTGCACTATCTGATCGGGGTCGTGAAATGCCTGGAGATAAGAAACACAGCAAGCTTTCAGCAAGAATTCCATAGGCTCTTACATGGCAGTCAGCAAGCATCAGGACCTTCAGTAAATAGAAAAGCTTTCCCTCCTGCCCCCGAGAACTGCAGTAGTGAGAAAAACATCTTTCCCCTTTTACCATTAGCACAAATACATGCACAAACAAGAGAAAACCCTGCTTACAAGAGACAAGCAAATCATTGAAAGACACCAAAGAACCCCACATCTTCAGAACATGGGAAATGGTACATGGAAGGACCAAGTCTAGAAGAAGGCAGAAGGAAAGGGGCAAGGTTCACTTGCTGAAGGCAATTTTACAGGTCACTCCTGCCAAAATTCGAATGCTTCTCACCTTTGCCTTTCTTTCCCAATCATAACTCCCATACCTTTTTCTGAAAGATCCCTAATGACATCTGACCCCTCAAAGTCAACTTAGCTCACTAAATTAAGATTAAACCCATCCACCATGCAGCTTTCTGCTGGTTTTAGGAGCTGAATCAGCTTCCTGAACAAATACCAAGTCAGTACAAGAGTCAGGGCAAGAAAGCAGAGCAAGCTCTAATTTCTCTCGCAGCAGCAGGACATCAGAGCAGTCTCTACCCAGCTTCAGGGCAATACCTGTGGTGTATAACGCTACTCTTCCCAGTCGGAATAAGCAGCAACTAGCCCTCTGCAAAACCTGAAACCACTTCTTCCCGTTTTAATGAACACCACCACCCTCACACTGCATTTGAAAAATCAAGTGTGGAAGTGCAGTGTGCTTGAAGACCTGACACAGATTTTTTTTTTTTACCATGTTAAAGCACCCCAGTACCTTCTGTAACACATTACAGAACAATTAACTCCTGCTAACCCATGAGCATTACACCCCATGCAGAAGGCAGAGTATGCGCTATAAAATGCATTGTTTTGGGACACTTTTTTGGAAAAGAGGGTGCAGTATTTTGCCAAACGCACACATCATGTAGATGCAGATCAGGGAGGGCGAGATAAAAATGACGTGCTTTGGCTCTCGGGGTAGAAGGCAGCGAGACCTCCCGTTAGCCTTAGCTGAGGGGGTCCATACTGCAGCACTCACATCTGCCTGAGCACACCCTCACAGCTACAGCTGGAATTTAATTTCACCAAGAGCCCTCCTTGCCCAAGTGCGTCAGAGTCTGCAGCCTTTGAACTCCAGGTGAGCCACCATCACCCAGGGCATTTCATCTTGCTACATGAGATCTTCAAAGTCTCCAGTCTCCATCTCAACACCCTATCAAAAACTCCTGTAGAAAGCAAAGCTCCTGGCTCACTCACAGGGGAGAAGTGCTTACAGCCGAAAGAAGGGCTCCACAGCTGGCCAGCATGGACAACCTCAACCTCAACCCCAGACCCCATCACACCCCCAGACCCCATCACACCCCCACCGCTGCACCAGCCAGGGAGATGTGTACCGCCCAGTGGGAACGGGGTCTCAGGGCAGCCAGATGCAGAACACACAAAGGACTACCACACCCCTCATGGGTTAAAAGCCTCAGATAAGAGCCTCAGACTACTTTTAAGGTCCAAGAGGAATTCACTACAACAGCTACCCCAGCACTGTGCAAACCTAATGCTGCTCAGCTTCCTCCTCTGCCTCCACCGCAAGATGCCCCCTCAGGAGTCTTCCAATATAAACTACTTCCTTCACTGAAAATGAATTGCTAACCACACTTCCACAAAAAGCTTGGATATAGTATGTCTTTCCTCAATACATTTATATTTAACAGCTTTTTTTAAAAAAAAACAAATTCAGCTTACACAGCCAGTAAAAGACACTTCAGAGGAACACCTTCTACCAGTGGTCAGACGGATTTCTTTTATAAATTATTGTCTCAGTACAGACTGCCAAATCCCACTGTAATAACTAGGAAGATAGAGTTTGACAGAGTAACACAAGGAGGTTGTTTCCATATGGTTAGGACATATATTGCCTGTATACAATTGTCCTTTAACAAATTATGATATTGCTTGACAGACTACTGAATATTTTAAACCTCACATTTGGTATTAATAAAAGCAATCATTAAAATTCCTTAAAATTGGTGGCAAGACATCTAGAGTAATGCAGTAGACACAAAATATTTCAAGATTCAATATCACACCTTAAGAAAAATGACTATTTGCTCTTTTTCAGCACTTAACCTTTTAAACAAAGCCATTTCTACAAAAGCGAAATCTGTAGTGCAGGAGGAAATACAGCACCAATAAATCCTTTCCTTGCAATATTTTCACAGAAACACAGAATGTATGTCTAGTAAAAAGGATCTCATAATTCAGTGAGACATGAGGATCTTAAGGTGTTTTGCTTGAAAGGACTAAACCATTCAGGTTTTTCCAAAAGACAAACATGTAAAATCTGACAGTCTAATTCCACAGCCTATTTGTTTTCCTGAACACAGTTTACCTATCTCAAGTCTTCTGCAGTCTCGCATCAGCTCACACTTGTGGCAGATGACAAAATTTGTTTGCATACATCTAAGCAAAAAAGCAGAACGAGAGGCAGCTCTTCAGAGCTTACAACAGCACGTTTTCCCTGAACAATTTTTAACAAGCTTGAAGCACACTAAAACTTCAAATTTCAGGTGCTATATAGTGTTACTTAAAACTTACCAGCCAGTGCTTACATCTACTTTACCTTTCAGTCAAACTTGAGCTACAGTTACAAGCAGACAAAGAAACACAGCTTTTCTTCTCAGCAGTACCATGGAATTACAGAATCATATCATCACAGAATGGTTTGGGTTGGAAGGGACCTTGAAGATCATCCAGTGCCACCCCCTGCCATGGGCAGGGACACCTCCCACTAGCCCAGGTTGCCCAAAGCCTCATCCAGCCTGGCCTTGAACCCTTCCAGGGATGGGGCAGCCACAGCTTCTCTGGGCAGCCTGTTCCAGTGTCTCACTATCCTCACAGTAAAGAATTTTTTCCTAATATCTCATCTAAGTCTCCACTCTTTCAGCTTACAACCATTCCCCAACATCCTATCACTCCACCCCCTAATCAAGAGCCTACCTAATACCTAGTCTAAATCTCCCTTCTTCCAGTTTAAATCTATTACCCCTCATCCTGTCACAGCATGCCCTTGTAAAACGTCCCCCCCATCTCTCCTGTAGCCCCCTTTCAGCACTGGAAGGCCACAATAAGGTCTCCCCGGAGCCTTCTCTTCTCCAGGCTGCACACCCCCAACTCTCTCAGCCTGTCCTCGCACGGGAGCTGCTCCAGCCTCGGACCATCTCCGGGGCTCCTCTGGCCCCGCTCCAGCAGCTCCGTGTCTGTCCTGTGCTGAGGACCCCAGAGCTGGGTGCAGCACCCCAGGGGGGGTCTCACCAGAGCAGAGCAGAGGGGGACAACCCCCTCCCTCGCCCTGCTGCTCACGCTGCTGGGGATGCCCCCAGGACATGGGGGGTTTCTGGGCTGCCAGCGCACACTGCGGTGTCACGTTCAGCTTCTCATCCCCCAGCACCCCCAAGTCCTTCTCCTCAGGGCTGCTCTCTACCCATTCTCATCCCAGCCCATGTTTGTGCTTGGGATTGCCCCGACCCATGTGCAGGACCTTGCCCTTGCCCTTGATGAACTTCATGAGGTTGGCATGGGCCCAGTTTGCACCACTCACCCACTAATCGTAAACTAAGTGAAACTGGCACTCATAGTACAAAGATCTGGATGACAGTCAAAATTTGGTACTTCACAAAAATAGGCACCACACACAGCTGTTGCCACAAAGTTTATAAAGTTTTAAGTGGTCAGTGCTCACAACATGCTAAAAACGTTGACTTGACAAAAATAGAAAGAAGCCTCATTTGGGGAAGAGATGGCTGGTTTTATTGTAGACTTCAGATTTACTCGCTTGTTTTGCATTTGAAACTAAAGCCATCTACAACTGCTGTGCATTCAAATATTATTGTGTATACAGATGGTCATTTAAAAGCAACCCGAGGTCCCTTCTCTTATCAATTCCAGGATATACTTGCAAATGTCAAATTTTTAAGGCTGTATTTATGGAGAAGAGATTTAAAGATGATAGAATAAAATAAAATAATGATTAAGTTACTATTCCTAGCTATCCGCAGATAAGACAAAAGCATTACCTAGGAACGCATCCACTAAACAGCTGATTCCACGCATGGCACGAAAGAATATCTGAGGCAGATGTTTAAGGCAGGGGTACTGATTCAGTTCTTGAGTCATCCCACTCACATTCAGAAACTGCTCCTGAAATTTGGGGGTAGAGCTAATAATGGCTGGGTTACTCAAATCCACAGGATTACTGCACACAAAAAGAGCACAATACATTTTAAGAACATCTGTTAGGATTTTTTAAATACTTAACGATACAATAGCTTAAGGCATTTAATTTAATTAACACAAACCAGCATCCAGTATCAATATATTTTTAGCTGTTACTCCACCACAGCAAGTCAATTTTCACTTCCTGGGTTGGCCATACTTAATTGCCTTCATCTCAAAAACTACCTAAATACATTGAATAATTTTATTAAGATCCAATGAACCAGAGCACACGCTTGACAGAATAATCCCACTGTTGCAGTAATATTAATTACTTACAAGGTCTTTTGAATCCAGTTTAAGAGGTCCTTACATTGTTAAAATTATTCTTAAAAGGTAAGCAATGAATTAAATATTGCCAGCAAACAGGGACAAGAAAGGGAGTGGGTTGTAAAAGTCCGAGCAATTTTTTCCCTGACTGATACAAATCCTGTAACAGCAATTCCAGATTTGAAGAGTACAGTACACGTTACATCACTATCACAAGTGAAGAAAGATTAGATTTTTTTTAAATTAGTTAACAAGTAGATTTTAAACAGTCTAACATTTACCTCTAGTTTTAATTAGTAAATAACATTTTATATTAAAAGTTTAATATTCTGGCCATTCAGAACATTAATGCAATGCCACTCCCAAGAATCTTTAAAACCAAGCATGCCACTTGGTTATGTTGTGTATGTAAGGAAGAACAACATAGATGTTAAAATTAACTGTATAGCTTCCTTCACAAAAACAGAGAGGCACCCATTTTAAAAATAATCTGTTGCAAGTCAAATCTAACACTCTGAAGAACAAAGGGAAACAGTATACATCTCTTGCAGCTATTGTTCTGCTTTTCATGTTTGCTACCTCAGAGAAACAAAGTTGTACCGAAGTCTTGCTTTTCAGACACTCCAAAATGCCAAATAGTTACAAACCTTTTAATTCAATGAACCAGTTTACATTGTGAAAGAGTTGAACAACCCACTTGCAACCTCGCCCTGAACTGCTGCAGGGCACTAGTACAAGTCTCTTTATTGAGGTGCCTAATCTTGGCAATCTCCAGAGAAATTTCTCATTTGTCATGCAAATGTACAGAACTAATGCGAGAATACAAACAATGGCTGGCTGTAATTACAATACCTCAGCATATGTAAAAAGCGAAACCAAGTTTGTGCAACGCACTCATTATCCATTTCAGGAGGAATCAGACCAGCATCTTCATCGGGAATTTTAAATGGAGGAAATGAAGGTCCGTATGTAAAACGCAGCAATCTAGAAAGCAAGTCAGAGAGATCTGTCATTCAGTTCACACTCCTCAAAAATTTAACAGCGCACCTGAGCTCCAAAGGAATCAGCAGTCCCCAGATGAACCCATGAGCAACAATGCAACATCCCCGGTTCTCCTAGAGATCCCCATTTTATACAATCCTTCAGTCCCCAAAGCTTTGAGGGGTCCACGCCTCCGAGCCTGCCCAAAGGTCCAACCAAACCAAAGAGCTGCCAGGGCGTCACACCCCACAGCAGCCCGCACATCTGTTTAGCCGGGGGGTTACCCATTAACATCAGCACATACAGAACTGACAAGATGTCACACAAGGGAGAGGGGTAGGGGGGAAACACTTTAAGCCCTTATCATCAAGGCTCTTTAGCTGAAGTTTCCAACGACACCAGCAAGTCACGCTGGTTCCAGATGTATATTCCAAGTCACAGCACACTGAGCACCACTCAATGTCATCCCACAAGCAGCACAGGATTTGCAATCCAGAGAGCAGCAAGCTCCTCAAGAAAAACACACTATGTTTCACAGAAGCTGGGAGTTGCAGTGAAGAGCAAACTCAGAGGGCTTCCCAGCAACGCAGAATCATGAGGATAACGGCTTAGATAAACTGCGATCCTTCTCTAGAAGTGCTATGACTGACCAGTCACCAACAAGCTGCACTGAGCCCACGCTGTCTGATTTGACCCCTTCATCCCCAGCTTTGCAACTTATGGATCCATTTCCCAAATCAACATAATCTTGTTCTCTAAAAGCATGAAAGAGATCCGAGATGCACCTTCTCAATATCCTAGCATTCACAGAAACCAGGTTTTGTCTTTCCCCAAGTTAAACTCACTTTCAGTGTCATTTCTTGCTTCAGTTATCTATCACACCCTTATTTCTAAGCTTTAAGCTGCTTGTAAAGGACAAGAAATGTTCCAATCATCATTGCTCACTGACAGAGCCATACAGTTTTAAAGAGATAAAGTTATTACAACTAGGAGGAGAGCCAAAGTCTACAGCTGGCTCCTAAACCAAGAGTTAAACCGGCTGAACTACCATCTTCCACTGGGCACTGCAGTAACTTGCAGTGAACTAACGCAAAATAACTCAAAGTGTGCCTGGCACCACAGCCTGTCCCAGGAACAGCTCAGATGGAGCAGCCAGTGGCCTTTAGGACACAAGCCTTCCTCCAGGGCCACGCCAGAACCACCCACACCTGTACGAGGCAGGAACTGCTTTCCAGGATGCCACACTAATGCCCCGGCACCCGCCTACAGTTAGTGCCCCAAAGGCACCACCCCACAGCAGGCTTTTGCTGAGGAATCACCGAGCCCGGACACACCCATGCAGAGCCGTGCCCCACGTCTGTCCTGCAGCAGGCTGCACTGCTTCACAATTCTCCCCTCAGGAGCTGCAAGAAATCAGTTTTTCAGGGAGTACAGCCAAATCTTAACTGAGATCTGGGACATTTTCAAGAATGACTGAAAACAGAAATAAATTGTAATCCACACATCCAAGACAGTTAAAATAGACCCAAAGCACCCCGGATGGGTAAAAGGAGCATCTATTGGTGTGGCAACACAACTAAGACCAGAGTTTCATCCTGCTACGGAGTCACAGCCATGGATACAGAGTACCACTGCCCACGTGTACACATTTCCACATACAAGTTCCCATATGGTTTTAAGTCGTTTACTCTCAGCTTACTGCTAATAACCAAATTCATAAAACTGTTTACTAAAACTACACTTAAACTGTTTGAAGCTAGAGCTTCCTTGAAGTATTAGAAGTGCAGCTTACAATACCACTGAACTTAAAGTTAGCCTCAGAGGAGGTCAGCTTTCCATGTATTAGGCACAAGCCAGCGTTACTGAAGAGCAGAACGAAACATCACAGAAAACCTGCAGATCACTGTGCATCAGAGCCAAGACTGTTAGTCAACAGTGGAAGATAACGCGTGGGCACAGTGCACAGAGCAGAACACCAATGCATGTTTCGAGGCAGAGCTGTTCTTTTCAGATCAGTGAATCATAAAATATTTTCTGTTATGCAACGCTACATCTAAAGGCTAAAAATAGCTAAAGAAATAGCGTGGGAAATACACAGAACTTGTATTGTGGCTTTGTTTCCCGCAGGTTTACCAAGTAGCTGCATAATCTGGAAGAAAAAAGAAAAATAATCTATCCACGCTTGGAATTCAGGTAATTCAAAAGCTAAAGTTTTCAGAATAAAATAAATCCTTGCAGAAAAGCATATCATTGAATTTTTCACAGTGCAGTGATTTTAAGACATCTTTCAACTTCCACAGAAATGGTTATTGACATCTCAGGAGAGCTGGGAGCAGGAGACCCAAACCCCTGCTCCTCACCAATTCATTTAGTTCTTTCCACCAAGAGGCTGAGATTTGTCCCACAAAGACCCCAGCACTAAGAGTACTGAGACTCCCCTCACTGTTCAGGGCCTTCTACTGCAGCCTAACATCTCCCACGGCCCATGGATCCTCGCTGTTCCTACACCCAGCGAGGCTCGGTACAGCTCTCCTCCCATACCCTCCCGAGGAGGGTGCCTCCACTCAGAAGGGAGCCTGCAGCCTGCCTCTGGGCCACCGCACCCCTGCTGCCAGGGCACATGCGCCAGGCAGCTACAGCACAGTCCAGCTCCACAGGGCAGGGCAGGCAGAGCCCAGGAGTCACCCCAAACACAGCACCATGCAGGAACAGCACCTCGTAATTCTGATGGCGACTGCCACTACACACACAGACTATAACGCTGCACTAATACTCATGACTCATTCTTCACAGGACATGGTGAAGAGTCAGTGATGGAGACCAATATACACACACCACCAAGTGCTCAATATCAGAGAGACGCCGAGATCACACAACAGCAGAGACGACCCAATTCGTACCTTCACTTGCAGAACAAGGACCCACACGCAAACAGCAGAAGCCGGGGATACCAGCAAGATCTCTCATTTTTGGGTTGCTGTGCATTCCACAAATAAGCAACTCCAGAGAAAAACATGTATAACCATGACCGTCCCCGTACACATGTTTATTATTTCCATGAGATTTCTCCTACCTGGAAGTGAGGGCACAGATGACCTTGCTCCACTGTTCAACTACTGCAGGGTGATGTCGCCAGTTGGCCACCATCTCTTTGGCAGTTTTCCAGTAAGGTGGTGTTGGAAAGCACCGCGTACAAGCCAGTAACCACACCTCAAACAGCACGCCAATTAGTTTTTCAGCCAGATTCTCAGCAATGCCACCTTATAACAGAAACAAAGCATGCCTTTAGTGAGTATTCAATCTAAATAACTTCAAATATCTCCCCAAGGAGATTCCAGTTTAAGTCGCTAAAGATTCTTAAATTCATTTTTTTTATAATTTTTTGATTAAGAGCAACTGCTGATTGCTTCCTATAGTCAATCAGCCTTTTTACAAGGCCAAACACTACACATAAAGCCCAGCCATGTAAGTGTGTCACTAAAGGACACCAGGAATTCAGGAATTCACTGATCTTAGGCTGTCTTCTATTGCACTCATCTAAATGGATGTCTTTTTTTTAACAAATAGGAATAAACTGACAATATTATTTTCCAGTAGGCAGGCCAAACAGCAAGACACATAGGGGTTTCAGTGAAACAGGGAACAACACTGCCTCAAGCCCTTCACCGTGGACTGTTCCTGTACAGAGTCACTGTTCTGCAAAAATACGTTTAGGAAAACTCAGCTTCAAACCATCCATTTCTGACAATGCTTTATTTCAGAGTAGTGTAGCAGAATTAGGAGTGAGCTACTGTGCTTTGGTGACTACTAAGAGCTTTTAACAGGTTCCCCCCCCATCCCCCTCCCCAGCAGCTCAACGTCAAGCAGAGCCGAAGGTTTTTCCAGTAATTGAACTAAATGGAAGTTGAACATGAACCTTGCACAGTTGGAGCTGCTAGAAGAGTGTCATTGATCTGAAGAAGAAATAATAATAAAACCTCCCAGGTTTCTCTTGCCATAATTGTCGATTCTCGAGCCAGTTTCTGGACAGCTTTCAAAACCTGCAAGCACAATCTAATCTGACTAGACCCTGGGTCCGGCCTGCAAGAGAAAAACACAATACTTGAGTCTCTAAACAAGAGCTATGAAGCGATGCATACAATCATCTGAACTTTGAGCAATTACAAGAGGAAACATCAATATTATTGAACACGAGCCAAGAACATGTGCCAATACGCTTTATGCGCCCTAACTCTCAGCATCCTAACTTTGCCTTAATGAGTACAAGACACACCATAACATCCTTCTCTCCGTGACACACAACTCACCACCATAGAGTGAACACCAACAGGAGCAAGCACAACCCACTATCCCAAAGGAATTTATCTTAGACCAAACAGTGAGAATGTAGTTGAGACATCACTAACTTTTACATACATAATTCAGAAGAAAAGTAGCAAAATTCGGAAAAATATTGTTGGCAAACTAATCTAAATTCTTCCTAGTTCTCCTGTTGCTTCCAAATGTAAATCAAACTCTTGTCCCCAATTCCTTGTATTTATTAAAAAAAAAATTCTAGAAAAGGCCCATTAAAAAATAAAAATCAGACTAAAGGAACAGGAGATAAGTAAGGAAGAAAGGGAACAAGCTGATACGATCAAGGCTTTCCCAATAGTAACAACCAGTTCCACACTGTCACTGCTGAGTCACTCAACGTGAAGCGCTGCAGCAGCAGCACAAAGCAGCGTGCTCTCTTCCCTTCAGCTAGTCTGCACAAGGCAGAACCGATACAAAACAGGGATGTGAAACATTCTGGATAGTATCTGAGGACACCGGCAAACAAAGCTGAGAAAGCCTAGAAGCTTAAAGGGTGAAAGAAGATTACAAACTGAGCGTGTGCTATATGCAAGCCATATTCCAACTTGTGTGCTGTTTCCTCATTCCTCCTACTACTTCTGAAGGAATGACCAAAAAAATCATAAAAATATTACCTCCCACTGGACTAATAAGTAGTATTACCAGATTCCTGCCAAAAACTTTCAATGTGGTGTAATATACAGTCATGTTGCATGGTAAAGCATCTTGAGAACATGCTGGTCCGCTAGACAGACGCGCTTTTCTTAGAGAACAGCAGCTTGCATTGAGATCACTCATTGACAGATACACTCTAAAAATACTACCAACTCTTACCTTGATACAATAAATGTATTGCACTGCTGGAAACAAGATTACAAAGAGACAAGATAATATCTAATGCAAAATTGCAGACTCCTAGCCACAGCAGAGTGGTTTGCTTGATGCTAGTGCTAGATCCTAGCAGATAGTCTCCACAGAACAACAAAGCTTGGGAAAAGGAAGCCCTGCCTTGCTTATAGCACTGTTTTTTTCCTGAGCAACAACAGAGCAGATACTTTAATCAAAAGACATCCTTAATCTTGATAGACTTGAAGTTTCAAAGCCTGTTTCAAGTCTTTCTAGATTCCCTAAATTACTGGGGAGGAAAAAAAAAAAAAAGAGGACTTACATGTAGAAGCTCCATATGCAAGATGACTAATGGGATACTTCTGAGCTCATCTGGCAAAGGCAACTCTAAAGTCCCCGTCCGTCTATCAGTTCTTCTTATCCACAAAGTCAACTGAATGGCAAACTTTGGTCACGCAGCATTTGTAGCCTCACGTCTAGATTTGTACAGAACCTGGCCTTTGGTTCCCACACTCCTTTGCAACAAAAATTGTCACTATTTCACATGAGAGGCAGAAGTTATTACAAAGACCTGTCTGTTACTCTTGGGCAGTCGCATGTTCCACGGTCTCTCAAGCAATTCCAGACATTTTAGTTACACAGAAGACCATCATACCTACACCACAATCTCCTGGGCAGAGGAGGCAGAGAAAGAATTCTCATGTTTTCGTTCTGCGCTTCCAACAAGAGTTTGTGGCACTGAAACTCTGACAGCTGTAACTACCACTACTGCTGAAGTAACCTGCAAGACTTCCTCAACATCATAGGGCTGCTAGAGACAGAAAGCCTGGGGGTTGCCTGGGGACTGCTCAAATACACCAAAAAAACTGTCAGTTCCATGCGGGTGGACAGAAGGTCAGTGTTGGAGGGAAGGATCCTCTCTCTAGATGGTCCAGCAGACAGAGGAAAGGCAACTTGACTCACCCATCCATAAGCACACCATTTTTCCAGCACCACATTATTCCAAGGATTGTGCATGTAAACATTTGATTCAGCTGAGCACTCAAACTAGAGTGATTTATACACACCCGTTTGTATTTGGTGTACACACGGCCCGGCCGTGCTATTTCAGCTGAACAGCTCCCTTAAGGCTGCTGCACTTCACACCTGAGGGTCTGAAACCCTCACCACAACTCTGGGCCACCACTTTTAAGGCAGCCAAACCAACAGCTACATCATTTTCAGGAAACCAGCATGAGGAAGGAAGCTATTTTAATCACAACCCTCCACAGGACATAGGCTTAAAGGCTTCTATTTTCAACACAAGAACAGGAGATTTTTCCAGGAGACAGTTCAATGCAGGTTGCTACAAGAGCTCATGGGCAAGTATTCTACAGGAGCCCATCAGCACCAGCAACCTACACCAACTGGGTAAAACCAGAAATTATTCTCCTCTTCCCCTCCACAGGCGCACAGGAATATGAGCCTTTGCTTTCACTCAAGCGAGGTACGCACAGCTCAGTTCTGCATTTAATTTCCATTATAGAATGTCTTCCTCTTTCTGGAGAGAATTCTGAACAGAGCTCCCTGAAGAACAAAATTTGAACTGCAAGTCCTTTTTCTCAAAAGCAGAGTAGGGACTTGAACATTGAGTGTTGACAGCAGCAACCATGAAAAAAATGTTTCAGATGTATCTCAGAGGCTTTTGAAAGAAAAACATTAGAACAGTTATACTGGGGGGGAAGCAGGGAAAGTGTTTAAAATAACGCTTTTCCAGCCCTCCCTGTCTCTGGATGTTAATTATTTCATTAACCAGCCATCACATGGAGTCTACCACCCTGCATCGAGCGCCATCAATGAAGTTGGGAGAGAAGGGTGGAACAGCAGCTTGTGCCAGCAGCACAAAAGAAACAGGACTGCTCAACTGTGGGCTACCAGGCCCCTGGTATAACAGCAGCCAAGGGATCATAGCAAGAACTATTTAATAGACTAGAGAAGAATTCATTCTCTACTCTGCCAAGGGAATAAAGGTTCCAGACAGCAGACTCTTTTCAACATGTATTAAAGCTTAGAGACAACCTTCTGCGTCTAATCCAGCAGCATGCTTTCATCAGATTTGTGCCATTGCTCTGCCCATCCTTTAATGGGAATTAAAATGCCTTTTTCACTGCAAGTTAAGAGCAGAGACAACTAAGGTCAGGTGGTAGAGTCTGAAGCAATCAATAAATAGCAATGAACTCATCTGAATTTGTATGAGTTACTATTCAAAGCCCTTTAACAAAGCCAACAGTTAAAGTCAAGTGATCCAAGCACAGCAGAGCACTCCGAAGGCCACCTGCAGTGATACATTACTAATACTGATAAGAGCAGGCGATCTGGTACTTACAGACATACACTGAACATCGACCTGAAGTAATTTCAGGTAGCTAACATTTAAGTACTGTTTCCCAGGGCCCCATTAAATAACCTCCTCTTACTTATCCCACGTGTGTGTTGAACAGCAGCAGGCAAACCTGTCATAAACTATAAACAAAGTATGATGCTCGAGCCCTCTGACAATCTAACTTTGTCCAAGACCTAGAAGCATGTGTATCTCAACATCGTCATCCAAGGATGTCTTGTGTAACATCAGGCTGTCAGGCAGTAAGCACTCCTCCGCAGGATTCTTTCAAAACTACCAACAGAAGACAGTCAGCACAATTATGCCCATTTAACAGGAACCAAGATGCAGGCACAAAGCAGCCATCTACTGCAAGACCCTCCAGCACATCACAAGTACAGTCAAGTCTTGAGTAAACAAAGCATGGGATTGCCATGGTGTGCTATTAGTTATCTCAGTTTTACACAACCCCAAGCACACGGTCACACAGGGATGCTATTTAACTTTCCCCCCTGCCCCCTAGTCATCTAATAGTGATGGTTCTCAGAACAGTCAACATTCACGTCTAGAAAATCTATAATTCTCACCACCTAAACACAGCAGCAGCAACTCAATTTGCTACTGAAAATTACAGAACAGGTTTGGAGAGCCACCTTCCTCACAACGTTGCAATGATAGCAGTTTTATTCTAATAAAGAGCTTCCGTGGCTCATCAGGCCTCTTTGACAGTTTACCTGCTGACTACAGCTTCAAATTCCTGAGCCTCCCCAGGGTCCCAGCCCTAACACTCACCTCGGTACAAAGAGATTTTGGAGATGTTTGAGAATGCTTTGAACATAAAGATTTGGTTCCTTAATAACCGGTAAAGGAATGGAGTCCTTAGGTAACACAAGAGCCATAATCCAATCTGTATATACGTCGACACAGTATTTCACAGTATCGCCATCCAGAGGGAGGGTCAGTCCATAACAAACCACCTCCATAGTCCATTTTACCTAACCAAACACAAAGTTATTAAAAATAAATACCAGCAAGTAAACAACAGTCAGAGCACTTTGGCTCTAATGCAACAAAAATAACAGTAGTTACGGGTATGGGCTATTTAACACACACTGCAAGAAAGCACCAAGCCATTAACTTGTATATCGTGATGTTATGAAGATTATGAATAAATGGCAAACCACTCTAAATCCTAAATCTCTTTAGTCTAACCTGTAGACAGAACTCTCCAGGACACATAAGCTAATGTAATGGAAGATTTTCAAATTCTAGTAAATATTGTACCATACAAAGACTTTTTTTATAAGTCACATACTGTTGCTTCAAAAATGAAGCTAAATAGAAAGGCTTTATGTGTTAACTGCTAGATTCCTTGGTTGGGGTTTTTGGGGGGTTGGGTTTTTTTGCTTACAATAGCTTTTATTTGCGGTACAATAGCTCAGATAAACTTACTACTAGGTCATGAAGTACACTGTTGCTATGAACTAGTTGTTAACAGAAGCCTTGTGTAGATTGCTAACCTACAAAATATAGCACACTTCATAAAACTTGGATTATTAAAGAGAGAAAAATAAAAGACGCTATAGAAAATCATTAAGTCGCCACTCTAGCGTGAAGGAAACTATGATCTCTAAGGAAATGCACTTACTTCTTTGTCTGTCTTTAGTAAACTCTCACTTCCAACAGATGATGTAATTAAAGCTTGTCCAAGGGGACGCACCACTGCATTTGCCACTTCTCTCCCCACGTTTTCAGGATAGCTGTGCAAGACACTGGTATTCCCCTGATCATTTTGAATGACGAGATGCAAGGATCTCCACTCTGAGTACATAGTGCCTCTATCCTACAATCCAAATAACACCTGGGGGGCAAGGAAGAAAAAAAAAAAGACAGTTAGTAGAAATATCTATGACATGAGTTACCAAAACTGTGGCCGTTTGCCATGATACAGACCCTTGTAAATTGATGCACATGTCTGTGTCATACATTTGAAGACCTAGAAGAGATTCCAACAGCTGTTTTTCAACTTTTTTTTTTAATAGAGCTGTGAGCTTGCTTTTTAAAAAAAAATAAATATTACAGGAAGTTCCAGTCAGGGATTAGCAGCCCGTTTGAGACACTCCAACTTGAGAAGTAACTTCACCTCACACAACTCCTGCTTGTGCCATCCCTGCAGGAAAGAAGCTCTTATTTACATGACATGTTTAGCTAAATAGAGATTAGTTCCACAAGTATTTTGTTCATATAAGCAATGGCTCCAATTCTCACCTTGTTGCCTTTTTCAGCTCAACATTAGTTACAAATACCTACCAGGAAACTTTCAGGGAAATCTTAAGTCATCTCAGAAGACAAAAATTCAGCCTCTTTTCATATTCATAAAGTATTTCTCCTGCAGCATCCACTACTCAAAACCAGTAGCTGAAAAATTTGATCGATTGATAACGAAGAGTGAATGACTTTATCTGAAGTGATTTTGGGACTGACTGAGCCTTGGTGGATCACTAACCCAACACCACTTTATAGGTTCATTCCACCATCACACACCAGCAGCAAGCCTAAGGCTTTAGGATATGCCCCACTGCATTTCAAGTCCCTGGGAAGCCAATACACACGCACAGGCACTCCCTAACTTAGATCTGTCCCAAAGATTCAGGATAGAAAAGCTACTAGAAAATTTCCCAGGTAGCTGTCTCAGAACTGGACAGGAGAAAAAGTTCTTTCAACAACGGTCCCAGCACACTGCAGTTGTGCATTTTCCCTTTTTACAGGGGGAGCCAGCTCAGGGAGCTAGAACAGCAGTGCACTACCCAGGTTTTTGCAATGACGGTTTGTTGTTTAGTTTTTGGGTTTTTTTTTTTTTGTTTGGTTGTTGCTTTTTTTTTTTGGGGGGGGGGGGGGGG
>WKFP01015189.1:425963-442721 GCA_011057875.1 Pterocles orientalis | reverse complement strand
GCTCAGTCTACAGCCCCAGTTCTGTTTGGCTGTCAGCGAGTGAGTCCAGCAGGCAGTGTCCCTCAGACACATCTCTCGGCCACGGCCCAACCACATCGTTCCCCTCGGTCTCGTCTCTGACTTGCCTGAAGGTCAGGCAGGGTGGGAGAGGGACTGGAGGAAATTCTGGAGAGAAACTGGGATTGTTGATGGTGTGAGTTCAGTTCAGGGGGACTCTGGGAACCTGTTATTCCCCATTCCCCCAGGACAAAGTGTTTGTCAGGCTGGAGGCAGAGGATGCGCCGTCCCTGACGGCCGGTACCGTGGAGCTGCGGATGGTCCTGCCAGCGTGGGCGTGTCTGAGGTCGGCCTTTTCCTCTTTCAGGTGTCCCTTCTGCAGGCGCAGCTGGCACAGGAACGAAAATACAAGCAGGACTGTGTTAGGGCTGTGCCAAGAGCAGCCAGGAGCTGTCAGACCTTCACCGAGAGCTGTCTCAGTCCTTAGCAGCTGTGGTCAGGGAGCCCAGAGCTGCTGTTCTGGAAGCAGAGGCTCGGCAGCTGCATCGGTCTCTGAACCCGCGTTTCCCATAGAGGAAGAGCTGCAGCGTCACGGCGTTCCCGTCTTGTGCCCTTCCCAGAGATGTGTTCTGTTTTGCTGTGGGAAAGGGGGGAGATGAAGGTTCAGTAGCTCCAGCCCCATCTGTTGGGTTTCGTCCCAGAGCCGAGCTCCTGCTCCAGGGGCAGCCGAGGGCTGAGCTTTGAGTCCAAGTTCTGGCTGCTCAGGGCCTTCCCCGTGCCACGGCCCTTTCCTCCGGCCCCTGCAGCCCCCCCTCCTCGCCCCAGGGTGCCCGGACCCCCCTCGACACTCGGGGCTCAGGGGCCGTTTCCTTGCGCTCCTTCTGTCCCCGAGGGCCCTGGGCGCGCTCTGGGCCCCGGCGTTCTCTGCGGCTGTTACCGGTCTGTGGTGGGTAACCTTGGCTGGATGTTCAGGTGCCCACCAGGTCCCTCTATCACTCCCCCGTCAGCAAAAAAAATGGGGAGAATAAGATGAAAAACTTGTGGGTCAAGATAAAAGCAGTTTAATTAAAGCAAAGGCCAAGACTACACACAGAAAAAAAAAAAAGGAAAACAAAGATGTTACTCTCTACTTCCCGTGAGCAACTGATATCCAGCCACTGTGTGTGCAGCATCTCCTCCGGCAGACAAATGCAGCAACAAAGGGTGGGGGTTCCCTTTGCCCACAGCTGTCAGCTGAGCTGAAAGCCACTTGTAATCATGGGTTTCCAGTAGCAGGTTGTGCAAGTTGTGTTTCCTTCCCACTTGGCCAGGGAGGCTTTTGTGGCATGCTTTTGAAACACAAGCCTGGCTGACCTGATAGCGGACAGCGGCGCTTAGCAGACAGTCTTCATCCACAGTTGGGACCGTAGCTCCCAAAGAAAGGACAACGTCAGACAAGGGCCGTTGGCATTCAAAGAACAAAAAGGAAAAGCTTGTTTTAAATTTAAGGGCTTTTTGCATGCTAGAGAATGCAATCTGTTCACTAATTGGGCTGTTGACTCTGGTCTGCTCGTTACACTCTCCAGAAGCCCTGTTGTGGTTTACAGTGCTTGCGGCAGTAATTGGGACGAGATGTTACTTAAGCTCAACTGAGAATGGGGAAGTAAAAATGCAGTTTTCAAATCTTTCAAGAGTATAAAAGCTAAGGGAAGGGAGGAGGAGGGGGACGTTCATTATTACCTTTATCTCCAGGAGCAACTCCTACGCGTATAAGCTCTGCTTCCCAGGAAGCGGCCAGACATCACTTGCTGATGGGAAGTAGAGAATAAGATCTTTGTTCCCCAGCCCTGGGATAATAGCTTAGTCCAGTTCATAAATTCTTGTTTTCACCATTTGCAGCATCTTGTAAAGATGACTTTTGGAGCAGGTATCTCCCAGTTCCTCAGATATCACCGTGACCACTCCCGGGTCCCAGATAAATGGAATTTTCTCTTTGACCCCTCCAGCTGCAACCCATAATCTTGCAAATTCTTTCTCAATGCCCTCTTGCTGAGCAACAGGTCTTATTGTCTCATCTGATGACTCCGCACTTCTGTGCAGTCTTCACACCTGTACACTAGGAATTGGTCCTGGTGGTACCCGAGCTGCCGTCCCTCCTGCTGGACACAGGATGGCATCACAAGTGTGTGTTAGCGGCTGTGACGGTAGGAGACCAAGTGGTGTAGGAGACCAAGGACAGGCTCACCCAGGTGGGAGCCCTGGAACCCTACCAGTCTATGGTCCGCTGAGGCAAGAGGCTGCTTGTCAGGAAGGGAGATGAGACAGGGGAGTACACGACCATTACAGACAGAACTGACAAGGGTGGGAGGGTGGTGGCCCCCTTGGCTTTATCAGTAAATGTCTCACTCCCAAATGTGAAATCCCTGAAAATAAACTTCTGTGGTCTTGTGTAAGAGGCCAGGAGTGGGTATAAAAGGGGAATGGTAAGCGCCAGTGACGGGGACTTCGGGTGGAGTGTTCCCACAGACCAAGATCCCTGTTGGCTGGACTGACGTTGGAACCAGGACTACTGGTCTCTCTCTCTCTCCCTCTCTCTTTCCCTCTGTCTTTCTGCCTCTTCTCTCGTAATGTTGTTAAGTAACATAAAGCTAACCTTGACTACCATCAAATCTGCACATCACTGTAGTATCCCTGTAGCTAAATTGAATGCTGCATGTTCCTGTGTTTTGATTGAAAACCACTGCTCACTGTGTTACTGCATTTTGACAAAAGCTGCGTATATACGTATCGATCTGTCTGTCTGATTGGGTAGACTGGGCACATATTGCCAATAAACTGGTTTGTATTTTTGGACTTTCAGTGTCATTTCACCTTAACCTAAGAGCTTTATTCTCCTCCCCTCCTGTCGGGAGGCGGCAGTACCAGTCCTTATCGACAGGCCAGGAGTTCCCAGGTTCCAGGCTTTTACAGCAGCTTGCTGTGCTACTGTTACATACGCAGGTAGATGACTAATTGCTTGTTTAGTCTGCAACACAGGACTGAGTATCATCTACTGATAGCAATTTATTCTTATGACTAATTTGTCTCAAGATTTCTTCTGCTTACTTCAGTTTGAAACAGATTTTCCGGCTGACTCATTCCCCATAAAGAAAAATCTCGTCCAGGGAATAGCCTGAAGCTGTTCTGTAGTAAACAGCAATGCAAAGGCTTCAGCTGGCTTCTCGAAAACCTTTCAAATTTTCTCTTAGCATGAACTCCATGCATTTGGATCGTGAACAGAGAGAGGTGGGGGTCCTCTTGCCCTTGGGCCTCACAGAGTTTATCACCACACCCATGTCCAGCTGCTCCCCTGAGCCTGCCTCTCCCCCTGCCCACCGCTGGCACCCAGCTGGGCAGAAAGCCTGGGAGCATCATCCCCCCGGGTTAAGAACTACTAGTTGTTTAGCTTAAATAAGTTAGTTTTAAATAGAAATAATCACTTGGAGCTGTAAGGTTGTGTGATTTAGTATGCTATTTACTTCGCTTTACTTAGTGAGTTTGCTGAAGCCTGAGCCACAAGCCATAAATTTCCACTTAGGTATATTTTTCTTTTTAGTAGCTGGTACAGTGTGCTGTGTTTTGGGGTTTTTAGTGTGACAATAACATAGACAACACATTGAAGTTGTGGTTATGGATAAATGTAATAGCTAAGCATTTATCCTAAGTTTGGAACTTTTTATCCCAAGTCTGGCACTTTTGCAGTTTCTCATGTTCAGACAAAAAACCCACAGAGTAGATGATATGGAGGCTTCAGGCTCCAATTGCCAACAGCAGAAGAAACTTGTCAAGATAAGAACAACTGACAACCTGCCCAGAGAGACAGGAAGAATCCAACGAGGTGTTAGAAGACCCCAGACCAAAGATCATAATTGGACCAAAAGGCGCATGGAAGGAACGTTCAAATCTCCAACGTAAACTCCTCAGTCTCCAGGACCATACATTCGGTTAATTCTATATTCATATTACATTAGTTCATTACACATCACACATATAACCTACTCATATATAGCATCTATAACATACCTATAATCATAACCATTCATCTGTGGACATGAACATAGACATATATATACAGCTTTTATCTGAATACTTTGGCTGCTTCCTCAGCCTGCTCTTCTGCATCGAGACAATATCCCAGGTGTCTTGTGAAGATTTTCTTCCATCCTTTATTGTCACCCTAGTTGTGTTGCCCCCCTTAGAGCTTTTTCAGAAAAAAAAGTGAGAAAATGCCACCCCTCAGTTCCATTCCCACATTTTCCGTTACTTCCACTGCACGCCTCTAATCCGTAGCTACGCTTAGCATTCATTCCTTCAGTTTCCATTAATACTTACTAAGAAGTCAACACAGAGGAAGTAAATACTAAATAAGTAAATTTTTACTGAAGAAAAGGCATGGTTTGATAAAAGCAGGAGGAATTTGGTGAAGGCTGTTTTCCAGGCTGGCAGATGTGGAGCCCTTCCTGTTTGCACACACAAAGCCGGCGCTCCCTGCGCAGGTTTGTGCTGAGAACAAGCAGAAAAGACTTTCCCATTCCGGGGGGCTGCTGAGCTGGTCTGTGCCTCTTGATCATAAATCATCCAGCCTACACAAAGTGGCTTTCTGCCCTGAGAAACCAGAGCAGCCAGCCTTGGCGTTGCCCTTTTTTGCCCAGCGAGCAGCATTGCCCCACTGGGACTTCTCAGTAACTGGTCAATACTGGGGATGCGCACCGAGGATGTGGAAAGTGCTTTTAACATGCCAAGGGAATAACGAGTGCTCCTTTGAACCCTTCCACTTTCATGAAAGCCCCAGAAAGACACCATGAATCATTGGCTGTGATACAAAGACACGAGGTTTGTGGAGAGCAGCTTTGCAACCCTGTGCTCAGAGCATCGTGGTGCAGTGCTCCGTCCTACAGGGAAGGAGAAGCCTTGTGCAGTTCTGTGAGCAGCCGGCTCGAGCCAAGGGCTCCTTTTGATGCTGGCACACCACGCAGCGAGCTTACCAGACTCAAGCGGTCCATTGCTTTGGAAACACACGTCCTTACATCAGGTCCTCTTGCACTTACCTCATGGGCTTGCCATTCTCTGTGTATCTCTGGCCTCACAGTGTGACACCACACATCTGCTTGTTCAGAAATAAACAATGACCCATGTTCTCACGGTGTGAGGTCAGCTGGCCCATCCAGGGCTCATTTGAGAGCTGCCTCAGCTGCCCCAGCCCCCACAGCACCTTAGCCCAGAGCCGCACTGTGCCAGGGCACAAGGCACCCATGCTGGCATGCAACTGAATGACTGTAAAAGCATCGAGGAACCCCAATCCCGACTGCCTTTACAGCCAGAGAGCCCTCTGTTTCCCAGCCCTCACTTACGCCCACAACAGGGGTATTACTACGTTGGATCCTCAACACAACAGCATACAGTTCTGCAAGTCATTTCCAGCAGGAGTTCTTTTTATTAGTGTCGTCTTTGAGAAAAACAGGAACTAACACTCTCTTCTGTGAGGACTGCAGAAAAACAAACACAGGTCAGCCAGAAACAAACGGGGAAGAGGTGGCATTAGCCTAGTTAGGGCAAACGCTGCTGCACTTTGCAGGGTCCTGGACTGCTGTGTTGCAGCACAGATGAAATAATCCATGTTGACAACAGCAAGCACAGCATGGGGACCAGCCACAACGGAGAGCCTAAACACAACTGCCTGGGCTGGAGGACTACTGCAATGAGCGTACAGTCTTGCGGCAGAAAATTCCCCTCTTTCCACCTCCGTTCAAAAGCCAATCTAGTTCACACAATACCCCAAAATTTCAGCAGTGGTACTGACTGCTTCTGCATATAGTGCCTGCACAGGTCTACGCTTACTCCTCTCCCTTCCCCTCTTGTTCTTGGTAGCCCAGAAAAGCACAAAGGTATCGGGAAGAGCTGGAGTTATGCTTGGGTCTGTGCAAGAAGATGCAGACAGCACTAGAGATGTTGCTCTTTAAATGCTCTTATATGAAAAAGTATCTATATGAAACAAAAGGAAAAAAGAAAAAAATAATAATTGCTCAATTAAGGTAAGGTCGGTGGGCTATAATACACAGTGAAGGGGTCTGCCCAAGAGACAAGCTACTTAACAGCTGAGGTCCAGCCAGAAGCCAAGGTGAGAGACCCAGCTGGAGACAGGCACCCCTCCGGCACAGCTCCACAGGGAGAGAGCCCAGGGCTGGGCTGGAACAGGAGTCCTGGACACATGGGTAGGGGTCCCAGGTGAGGCTGGTCAGAGCCGCCCAGGTCTCTGTTGGTGCACTCAGGTCCACCCCAGAGCCATCTCAGCCAACGTGTTTAGGGGCTGGCTAGCACCCAGTGATCACCCGCTGCACATTTCTGACATCTTAAGAGGGATCTGAAAGAAAATCCCTGTCCTGGTCAGCAAGGTACAGTTGGCACAGCTGGTACTGTCTACCTGAAGTGTACCAAGACTTGCTGGAGGGTACCTGGGCTCCCCAGGAGGGAGCTGAAAGAGGGGAATCTGCCACTTCCAGGTGTGAGGATCAGGGAGTGGATATTAGACCCGGCACAGTGCACTGGGTAATCCCATACACGGATTTTGGGGAGGTGGTGCCAGGGCCCTCAATGCACTAACAGGCCTTAATGCCCTGACCAGCCTCACATGGGCCTTTCACCCACACACATCCTACCCATGGACCCAGGAGTACCATTGAAGCTCACACCTGGGCTGTTAGTCCCTGCCCAAGCTATGTCTCTAGCTTTGTCTTAGCTATACCTGGCCCAAGCCAATCCTGACCCACAAACTGACTTTCCAGCTTGATCTTGTACCTGCCTCATCCCCATGGATCTGCCCAGCAATCACTGGGCTCCACCTGATCCTAATTATCTTCTCCAGACCTGACCCCAACTTGCAGATTGACTTAGACCTGCCGTAACACTGCAAACTTGCCTGATGATCTGAACTCTGGGCTGAATCTGGCTACCGTGTTCAGGTCTGCTCTGCTCACCTTGCTTGGGTATGATGGGATGGTGCTCTGGCTGGCAAGGCCCCTACCCTGGCCAGCTCCGCCACCCCTCTGTGAGCAGCCAGCCCGCACTGTTCCCTGCTAGGTGCACACTCACCTTGGATCCTGTTTTCTTGTTGGCAGTTCCTTAAAAGAAGGGGAAGGTGTCTGGGTTGAACTAGGAAACTTACAGGAGAGATGGCCACCACAGCCCCCTGCATTTCAGCACACAGCCCTGGCAAAGCCAGGCAATGGTGCGCTGTAAATGAATGGGTGTACTGGGAGGGTTGTACCAATCTTGGCTGGCAAAACGGAGCACTGCTCGCCTCCAGGCTTGAGTGCGTGACACTGCCTAACTCTGGTGCTGGACTGAATCTGACTTGCAGGAAGCAGACTTGACTTGGTATTCAACACTGGGACCCACAATGCAGTGGACCACAGAGGTAGATCATCCAGATCTTCAGGATGGTCTCTAAAGACCCGAGACCCAGGCAAGAACTGGGTTCACTCCAGCACCAGGAGCCTGAGACACAACCAATGTCCTCTACCTTGCTATGAACACCTGAAAACCATCATGTGGCTAACAAGATCAAAGATCTGGACTTGTCTGCCTGCTTACAGGGGTGTTATTTACCTAAAATGCTTCCCTGGGTGTTCCCTGTACCGTCCTCACTGGGTCTTGGTGGCAGGTCAGGCTGCAGCTCCTTGCAGCTGCATCAGTGGCGGTTTCCCCTGCAAGGCAGCTTCTTCTGGTATCACCTCAAGAGGGGCACTGCTGGAGAGTGAGAAGGCTCTGCGCTGCTGTTAAGGTAGCTGGACACAGCAGGAGAAACTACTGGCAAATTGCTCGAGATAGGAGCTAAGTGTGAAAGGTGACAAAGGAGCAGGCAGCGCTAAGGGAGGCGGCAGGAGGTCACAGGCCATGCAGGGGAGCCTGTGGGAGCTCAGCGATGAGGACGGGGGCACCGGGCACTCGGCGATGCCGGGCAGGGCTGGCACGACCCCAGAGGCTGTATGGCCCCCCAGTGCTCTTCTTTCTGTCCTGCTGGAAACACGCTCGGGATGGTTTAGCTCTGCCTCCCCTCCTCCGTTGCAACTCAGTAACAGCCTTAATTAAGAACGGAATTAGCAGCAGCCGCAGGACCACGGGGTGGCACCACAAGCCGGAAAGCAGCGTACGCAGGGCAGTACCTAGACAGATGTCCGGGGCAGGGCACCACCTACGCTGGGAACCAAGTATTTCCACCCCGAGACCCTCCTGAAGAGGGGCAAGAAGGCAGCGGGAGGGAGCGGGGAGCACAGGCGCTCCTCAGGGGCACAGTGGCTGTCCCCAGGGACGGGGCACGGCCCAGCAGCCGGGCAGCGGGGTAACCGCGGCCTCGGGGGGGTTCCCCCAGCACCGGCACGAGGCAGAACCTCCAGCGGTGGGAGGAACAAGCAAATTCGGTTGGCCTACCAGGAATTTAGCCTTACGTCTGGAGGGAAAAAACCCAAACAAGCCAGACCCAGCAGCAGAGGTGTTTGGAGCCCTGGAGCAGCCCCGCTCCCTCAGCCCGCCTGCCTCTGCCCGGTGAAGCCGAGCCCCAGCTCCGCGGGCAGCCGCTGCCCCGGCCCCGCTCTCCCCGGGGGCTGTGTACGGCCTGGCAGCGCCGCGCCGCCGGGGAGGCTGCTCCCACCCAGAGCCCCCAAGCGGCCGCTGTGGAAGGGAGGGGCCGCAGGGCAGAGCCGGCCCCGGGCGGGACACCCCCAGAGGCGTGCGGGGGCTGCCGCCGCCGAGGAGACGCAGCCGCGCCGGGTGACGGTGGAATGGGCCGCGGGGAGCGGCGCTGCCTCCCGCTAGGGCGGGCTGCTGCAGCGCGGCGGGGCCCGGCGCTCGGGGCGGAGGGCGCGGCGAAGGGAACTCCCCCGGAGATGACGCTCGCTGCCGGCGCGACACCATCTTGTCTGTAGTCCCGACCCCCGCCGGCCCCCGCGCATGTGCGGGCCCCGCGGCGCGGCGCGCAGGCGCAGCGTGCCCCACATGCCGCGGCGGCCGGAGCTGCTGAGGTACCTGCCGTCCAGGTGAGCCCCGGCAGCGGCTCCGGACACACCCGGTGCCGGCCCCGCGCGTTCTCCGCGGCTACCGGGTGCCGCCGCAGCGGCTCTGAGGTGCTTGGCTGCCGCTCGCAGCAGGTGCTGCGCGGCGGCTCAGCGGGAGCCGGTGCGGCGGCGGCGGGAGGACCGGAGCGAGAGGCTTGCGGCGGCCGCGCCCGCAGGCACCGTCCGTCCCACCGAGCCCCGCGGCCGCTGCCGCCACTCCCGGGCCCCGGGGCGCCGCCGGGGAAGGGTTACGCCGCGAGGGTCACCTGGGCGGGGGCTGTTCCCCGGGCGGGTCCCGCTGAGGTGGCCGCAGCCCGGTCGCTGGCCCCGGCGCCCGCCGCCGAGAGGCCGCCGCTGAGGGACGGCTCCGCTCCCGCTCCGCTCCTCGGCCCCTGCGAGACGCGGGAGGGAAGTGTGGCTCCCTCAGGGAGCGGGGTTCAGGAAATCATCCCTCGTCATATCGGGCTTCGTTGGGGAAGAAGAGAAGCGGCTCGGAACTGCGCCTGGTTGTGTTGCGGGGATAATTTTTTTCCCTGTAGCTAGCAGAATGGAGTGCTCTGGGCTTTCTGCTTGCTCTCGTCTGTAGCTGTTCTTTCTGGTGCTCAGATCTCAGAATTCTCAGTTGTGTTGTTTACTTTGGACAACGAAGAGGGTGTTTTTCTTTGATTTGGTACAGTCTTGTCACAATGTGAATGGGAAAGGAATAGCTTGTAAAAATATTTTTGGTGACTTGCATCATCGCTTGAGGTCGATGTCCATTTCTCTTTTTATATTTAATGTAAATACAGGGAATGATTCAAAACACTGTGGCAAAGTCAGAGGCTTCTTCTGTCTTACAAGTCATCGTTGTGCGGTGCAGTGCAGAAGACGCGGTGTGTAGCTGGGTAGCACAGTCACTGGCCTCCCAGGTGGTGCAGGGGTGCTGCCCGCTGGCCCCGGGGCAGTGCTGTGGGCTGTTGCGTTGCCCATGGAGAGCCTGCTGTCTCATCTGTTGTTTCGGTTCCTCTCAAGTCTGAGGAATCTGGAACCGGCGCATGATGAAGTTGTGATACAGTGTGGCCACAGCATGGGAGTCGTGGTCAAAGTTCGTAGTGGAACTGGAGTGACTTCGTTGCGTTTGCTCCAGAGACTAGGAAAGGTCTGCGAAGTGTCAGGGAGTTGCCTCTGGGAAACCCAGAAGAGTTTTCGTGCTTGAATACTAAGGTGATGAGAAGATGGGGCTTACAAGTGGAGAAAAATCCACTTCTGCTTCTGGTGTCAGGCATGTGCATGAGTCTCCCGTGTTCAGATAGGAGAACTTGGGGGCGCATTGCTTTAGCTTCTACCCTTCCTTTTATGTAGAAACAAGATGACAGTGGTCTTCCAAATCCTGGAATCTGTCAAACCATGTTTAGCACCACTGTATCAGTCTATGGTGAGAAGTAAAAAAGTGATGTAAAGTGTAAGAGCTGAGTTTAAAATGGGTGGGGAGGTTTTCTAGCACAATAATTTCCTTGGAGTAGGGGCGCAGAGCTTTAGCAAGTGTGTCTCTCTCTGAATTGGGGGTAGACTCCTGAAGAAGCAAGGCAATCACCAGGATTCATTTGGATTATTTGCCATTGGACTGGGATTGTGGAGAAGGCTCCGGATTGGCAATGGCTGTGCCAATTTAATTTATTTGTTTGGGATTTTGAAATTTAGCCTGTGTGGGGGACACAAGGCACTGAAACTTGTCTTGAGGGCAGAAGCTTTGTGTGGGCTATAGTTGGCTTGTATTGAGGTGTTTGCAAATGTAGAACATGGAAATATTATAAAATTAAAATTAAACAGCTACTGGAAGGAGCTTTATTGGAGGCTGTAATTATATTCCTAGTTACATATTTTGTATCTAAGGTTAAAAACTAATTCAAATGAACAAACCTGTTTGATTTGCATTTTCCTAATCTCAAGTCATCTTCAGAAATCCTCCAGTGCTTCTGTTTGCAGCTTGTATTTCACATTGGTCATACATGACAGGATCTTCAGCGTTTTTCATTGGGAAGCTTAAGTGTAGTGGTACGTTTAGGTTTCAGAGGCTTTATTATGTACAACGTATATTTTGGTTCCTTAAAGATATACTAGGAAATTTTCATAAAGATGCTTCTAGGAGAGTTTTAAACATTCCTCAGTCGCATGCTCAAGGTAAATGTTATAGCAAAGTAGTTATATATAGGTATGGTATTTTCAGTAGAAGCTAAAAAATTATGGTCATAATATAGTCTAAGCAGAAAAATTTAGAAAAGGGAGAAGGCAAATCAGCTTAAAAAACTTACTGGGTTTGGTTTTCATGTGTAACGGAATAGGGATTTAATTATTTATTGGTTATTCTCGCAAATGATAGCTCAGCTGGATTGCCACCACTTTTGCTTCCTGGAAAAAGGTAGAGCCAAACGCTCAGAGAGTTCTATTTCTGTAGGCAGTGCTAACACCATAACCCTCCATTATCAGGGTTTATCTTTTGCTCATCACGTCAGCTCTCTCTTGGATATTAAAAAAAGGACTTCTGCTGCTCACAACTCTTAAGCCTCGTGTTGGACAGTTGCGTAGTACTGGTTAAGACTATTTGTGTCCATAATTATTACATCCTGGTTTAATCCGCGATAGTTAAAGGCGAACAGAGGTGTGTTTTGCTACCGTATCTCTGCGTAATATTGAAGAAAATGTTCCTGATATGTGTCTTGATGCATCTCGATGGTCTCATTTTCATACAAGTGTGGTTTGAGAGGAATAATAAAATTCTCTATTGCTTTTCCCTGGGAATCCTCAGTGTTCTGGCTGTATCAGGTCAGTTATTACGCAAAGCAGCAGTAACTTGGAACTGCATGGGAAGGACTGGGTGACTGCGCCTTCCACTGTGCGAATCAGAGTTGATGAGAGATTTTAATAATCTCACTTGGTCTTCAGTTCTGTTCTCATAAATTCTGAATTGTAAGTGGCACTTGCTAGATTTTTTAATAATATATTCTTGTTGATCATTCACCTTTCTCTATCTGGTCGTATTCCCTTGGCTTCTGTGACTGATGTAGCACCGTTTAGTACAGCAGCCAAACTGATGCTATGGGAAGCGCAGGAAGGAATAGCTTTGTTTTCATTTGGCTATCGTCCTTACCAGACTTGGATGTGTTTCTGTATTTACAACGGCTTTTAGTTTGCCAGAAGGGCGTTCCTTACTTCACTACTTTTTAGTATGAATACAGTAGAGGCTATAAATGGGATGTTTAATTTTAAAGTAACCTTTACTATTCAGTTATATATATTATCAGATGGATAAAAAAACTGTCCCTTTTTTTCCCCCCTAAGAGCTGGAATTGTGGCTTTTCTCTCTGTGTTCAAACAGGGTATATAGGAAATCTGCAGCTTCCTTTTCATCTGTATTTTGGTGATGAAGCTGCATGTAACATCTTAAACTGCCCTAATTACTGGTTGGCATGCAAAGGACTGGTCCTACTCTTGCTGTCTTGTACCACCTCCAGCATTTACTGGATGTTTTCCTGAACCAGTTCTGTTTGCTAAATAAGCAGGGCACTAATCCCGCCCCTCTGTGTCCCGTCTCCCCTGATCAGCTTTTGCCAGGTAAGCAAGTTGAGTGGGTTTAAAGTTGAGGAGTACCACAGATGTGATTGATTTTTGCAGTGTAAGAACAGGCACAGAATCAGGTGGAACCACCTAGTCTGCTGTTCTTTCCTGACAATGACCAAAAAGAGAAGAGTGTAAGGTGAGGACAAGTTATATAAACCTTTGTCTAAAGCCCTCTTGTCTCTTGTCAGCTGTAGGGTGTCAAGAGGTAGATGTTGTTTGCATTTATTTTGTTAATGGTTAATATATTTTTCTTCTGTGAACTTGTTCGTGTCTCGAGTCCATTTAAACGTATATCCCAGGGGAGACCTTCCAGAGCACAAAATAATGTTGTAGGTGCTAACTCCCTTTGCTTTTCTTTTGAACTTGATAGGTGCTGGCTTCATTTCATATCTCTTAGCTTTTGTATTGTTTGGAAGCAGTGAACAACTGATCTCTGTTTACCTTCTGCATGCAACTGATGATTTTATAGGCTTCTGTCATGTGTCACTGCAGTAGCCTGTTTCCAGGCAGAAGAACCCTTTCCTAATTGATTGTTCCTCACCATTCATCTTTTCAAACCTCGTTTCCTTTTAAAAATATTTTCCCCTTCCATTATGTCCTCTTGAAATGAAGGAACAGGCGCTGCATCCAGGATTTAAGCTGCAGACATTCTATAGCTTTATATGGTGGTTTAATGACTAATCATTTCCTAACGTTAGGTTTATTTTTTTATATATTGAATGACTCTGAGGTGATGCTTTTATCAGTCTGTCATGACTCCAGCAAGACTTTCAGAATGTTAATGATCAGTTTGGAGCACATCACTCTATATGTGAAATTAAGATCATTTTTCTTTGGACTGCTGCTTCATTTGCACTGAATTTCATCTGTTATTTTATTTCCTGATTGTTCAGTTTAAGGGTTTTTCTGCAGGTCTTCAGTCAACCCTTCTCTTTACTGTCACAATAGCTTATATCCTCAGGAGACTTCCACCCCACGCCTTGCCCCTTTTCCCAGGCTGTTTGTGAATACAGTATATAGCAGAGCACTGCAAAAGGCTCCTGGTAGTCTCCCTCCCTGTGAAAACCAACCATTTATGCTTACCCTCTGTCGTCTGTTTTCAGCTAGTTATTATTCCAGGAGAGGGCTTTCCCATTTGTCCTTTAGCTGCAGAGCTGGTGAAGTTCAGGAGCTATCGGAAGGGTATTGCAGTTTCGTCACTGCTGTAAGCACACGCCCGGCTAACGGAGAGGTTCTGCCTGCCCGCCCAGCCCTAGCTGGTGCTCCCCTCCAGCGCTCCTGCTGCTGTGCAGCAAACCCAGTCTGGAAACAGATCTGGCTGGAAGTGAACCCAACACATTATAAATTAATGCTGATCTAGTGTCGCTGTACTGATGGTACACAAATGTGTGGATTTAATTAGAATCAATTCAGCTAGATAAGTGCATATTGCTGAGCTTGCTGCTGCTGCTGGAAATTGTGACCTTACAGGCTCAACTGTAGTTTAGACTGAAGGCAGTGTAAGTGTGCACGGGGTTGCACTTTTTATTTTATATGGCATGAATTTGATTGCTGTAGTTAGATTAGTATAACTTGGTGTGTGAATTGCAACTAAGTACTAATTTGGTTGGTTTTGTAACTGCTTCTTGGGTGTTTTCACTGTGCTGAGGCAGAAAAAACAATCTGACGATGTGTCTTGCACCACTCGTGGGTGACGAGAGAGGTGAATCTTTTGTGATCCCCCGAAAAGAAGCACCGACAGAAATTCCTGATCCCTACTCATCAGGGCCGCAGAGTCAGCGGAGCCAGCCGATGACTCAGAGGAACAGTATAACGCACTTTCACTGAACTTTTCTAACAACTGCAAAAATGTTTCAGATAAAGATGTTTTGGCATAAGGAGTAACTGTACGTGTCAGTTTTTCAGGGTCAAGCACCAGATAACACATTAATTGTTCAGGGCTAGAAATCATGTAACGTTTATCAGAACAGAAAACAGAGCAGAAAAGAAGTCAAGAGAGAGAAAAGAGGGTGCAGAGAGAGACAGAGAGAGGGGTATCACCACCCTTGCATCCAGCGCTGAGATCTTGCATAGCAGTCTTGGTCTGCAGGAGATGGCTTGACAGGGGTCGGTGGTTGTGCTCACCTTTTGTATGGTGTGGTCTGTCCAGGACCACCTCCGGGGTGGTGACAGCCCTGTATCTGGGTTGCTTTGAGGGATGACTGCCTCACTGTTGGGGAGATGAACCCCATCCCCAGCAACCACGCACCCTCTCAGCAGGCTGACCTGTCACTCTTTCTTGACCAGAGAAAGAGAGAGAGCAACTTGCTGTTGTCCAGTCACAGAAGAGCCTTTTCTGCTGACATGTTCTGCTTGAGTTGTTTGAGACAAAATAGAGACCGTGTTTCTTACCAGTCCCAGGTGCCATGGGTTGATATCTGGAATTTCTTAAGCAAGGACAGTGAATAAGGAGGGGTTGTAGTGCATTTATGTAAATTGATAGGGATCTATATTACTTTTTATCCTGGTTGTGGACTTTATTCTGATTTGTTAGGAACAATTATGTCATAAATATTTTAAAAATATGTCACTGGAAATTCACAAATTTTGCTACTGATGCCCTTGTAGTGGTTTGTAAATGCTAGAATTTATTTGGGATTTGTGTACATTTAATTTTCCTAAAAACAAAGGATATAGATCTTTAATTAAATTTCTGTTCACTCAATAGCATTTCACGTGTGTTCTTTAAAATTTGTGTCCAGATTCACCATTTCTGTTATCCTACGTAATGATAGTTTTCTGCTGAGGGTTTTTTTGAGTTGCCTTTGTATGGAGAACTGAAGTTAGATGCTTCTGTTTTTAACAGTTTCTTTTGGCTGTTGTTGGTTTGAAATGTATTGCTTAGCCAATAAGGTCTGTGTTTTTTCAGTTTGTGTAGGTGTTTCTACCTTTGCATAGGCAGAAAGAAAAAAAAAAGATTTGCAGAAATATGTGGTTATATGACTTGGATTGGTGTATTTCCTTCTAGAAAAAGAGGGCTTGTATATGGTTTTGTGCTTTGTTTTCCAGATGGTGGAAGTTGGGGGCTTGGGGAGTGGTTTAAGTCTGCTTGTCTGTGCTGCCAGTTAAGGTGCTGCATGGTTGTCGCTGCCATGGCTGGACAGTTAATAGAGCACTGTTGGGAGTTGAGCAAGCACACACTCAGCAGCTGATGAAGAGGCATTTTTAACTGTTGCATGGTACTCTCCCTTTGCTATTTTGTTCATGCAGTTCATTCTGACATGGATTTCATCAAAGAATTGATACTTGTTACAAATTCAAAGTCTTTTTTCCTTCAGCTTGGATGAAAAGGTTACAAATAACATTTCTTATGGTCCTCAGGAAAGCCAGGGAAGACTTTTTCTCATTTTACAGTGGAGTTGAGCCTTATCCATGGGCTGACAGAGAGAAGGGCACAGGGCTTGGTGGAAATCTGCACAGAGATTAACTCAGGCACAGAACAAAATTATACTTTGCTAACATTTTTAAGATAAATAGTTAATTGGAAACTTTTTAATGTCAGTAAGAGAGCTCATGTGCCCTATAAGTTTCTGGTTACTTCTGACAGCAAATGGATGGAACACCCAGCAGATATTCCATTCAGTTCATGTTTGGCTAAGAAATTAAATTGCCAGATCGTGTGTCAATGAGCAGCCTCTCAGTTCCATCCCCACAAAGGTGAGCATGGTCGTGCTGCTGCATGATCTTGGTGTATGCAGAGTCTGGAAATACCTTGGAGCTGAGAGCTGAACTGTGGGACCACAGGTCTGCTGGTTTCTGGTTCGCAGCAAGGATATTGCTGTAAAAGGAGGTGTATTCTTCTTCAGTGTTTTCACAGAATCATAGACTCACAGAACGGTTTGGGTTGGAAGGGACCTTAAAGCTCATCCAGTGCCACCCCCTGCCATGGGCAGGGACACCTCCCACTAGCCCAGGTTGCCCAAAGCCTCATCCAGCCTGGCCTTGAACCCCTCCAGGGATGGGGCATCCACAGCTTCTCTGGGCAGCCTGGGCCACTGCCTCACCCCCCGCACAGGAAAACATTTCTTCCTCACATCTCATCTCCATCTCCCCTCTT
>WKFP01015189.1:350886-410473 GCA_011057875.1 Pterocles orientalis | reverse complement strand
GCTCCCCGGGAGGCTGGTGGCTGCCTGGGGACACCTCACTGCTGAGCAGGGTACGGCAGTGCCCAAGGCTGACTCAGGCTCTTGACACAGTGACGTGGATTGTTATAATTTTACTGGTGAAGTGTTATGTATGATGCAGAGTAACTGGATTGCTGGGTTTAACAGATGACCAGTTGTGTTATGCTCTGCGGGCGCTCTTAGACCTCTCCAGCAGTCAGCTCAAAGTCATTAGCTTAATTGCCGTGGAGGAGGCTCAGAAGAGAATCTAGACTTTGGTTCCACAGTGGTAGCTTAAACTAATATGGTGTTCTTTACTACCTGTTAGTACCGCAGTTCACCTGACTAATACAGTCTTAATCACATCTTACGGTATGACTGCCCTTTCTCAGAACATTTTACATCTCTTTTCAGGGTTTCTTTAGAATTCGTGGCTGTAACATTGCAGTACTGGACATGGGGTAGGTAAATATATCTGCTGTTTTCCAAAAGGAAAAGGCAATGAAACTTGGAGAGGGAGGGGAAAAACGTGATATTGGAGTGACTAAAATCAATCCACAACTAGCTGGGGCTCTCGTTTTATTTGAGATGACTGCATTAGCAGTGTCTTTAAACTAAATTCACTTAAAGGTTAATATTGGAGAAATGTGCTTGTAATGTTACAGGAAGGAAATACCAACCAGGTAAAAATATTTAATAATTTCTCTGCAGGGGAGTGTTGGCAAGCTAGCCTGTCTGCAGCGAAGGTGTTATCAACAAGCTTTTGTGGGGTCAAGGCTGGTGTTCTAACGCTGTTTGCTGGGGGCCTTGCGTTGGGAGGGTCCTTCTCTGGACAACACATGCTGGCTTCTGGGAAGTCGTGGCTGCTCAGAGCCATTGAAATGGGCTGTTGGGGAAGAGTTAGTCTTTGATTTAGTCTCCAGAGTGTGTTACTTCACATGGAATATTGTTTGTTTGTCATGTTGGGCTGAAAGAACATTCTGTGGATGACGGCTAATATTTTTTTTGACGATCAGAGAAGGAGAGAGGCATCGAGCTAGATTTCATGTGTAAGGCTGTCTTACCAGTCTTTCTGCATCACAAAGCCTGAGAATAAATAAGCTCTGTGTTTGGAAAGAACCACATTGTTTAGTGCACTGGGCAAGAAGCTTCCACAGGACCTGAGAGAGACTGACGCTGGTCTGATGTGTGGATGTACAAGCAGAGAGGGAGTATCCCTAGGTACCTTTGTTTTGCTGTTTCCTCAGCATTTGCTCTTGAACTGTATCAAACTGCATCTTGCACGACACAGATCCTGTGCAGTTCTTCATGTGTTCTGGTTGGGGAAAGTATTGACTATTTTTCAGGGGTGTGGGGATCAATTTTCTATTAAACCTGTTATTTTGACATATTAACATCTGTCTTGAAAAAATCTACCAGGAAATGAATTTCTGCTTCATCTGCACCTTCATTGTGAAGTATCTGACTTGATTCCTTATTCATTATTGAACAGTTTTAGAAAGGGCTGATGTGTAGCTGTAACAGTCACTACTTTTGGATTTTCATTTATCTTTTTATTCTTGTCTGTGATATTTGCAGGTTAAAAATCTCCATTGTTTATATATCTTCCACTTGCAGCAAGGGAAATTCCCATTGGATAAATGGAAAATTTATGCGATGGGAGCGGTGTGTAATGCTGTTAGTGATTTTCAAATCTGTAAGGCCCTGAGCATCTGGATCCAGCTTTGAAATTACTCCTGCTGGGAACAGGAGGTTGTGCTGGATGACCTCCAGGGATCCCTTCCAGCCTGCGCTGTTCTGAGATTGCATTCAGATCCTGTAACATGGAAACCTTGCAATGTCTCTGCTGTGCCACCTTCACCTGCAGAAGAGGCTGTGAACAGACTTCTGAGAAACTTCCTCAAGGAATTAGTTTAGACTTTGGTGTAGTCAGCTTTCCCTTCACTGTTGCCTTGGTGTGGTATGTCCTCATCTCATGCTGGTTTCTAGGGAATGAAATCAGGAATTAATCTGTTGTAACCACGTCTTTCTAAACGTGGAGGGCTTAAACGTGAAACCTATGTGATGGTTCAGCTTCATTGTGAACTAGAGTATTGAAACTTGTATTGAGATCTTCAGCTGCTTTTGAAAGAAGTAAAATCTTTGTGTTTTAACATCTTCAGGGCTTTGTTTTCAATAACTACATGTCCTAGTTGGAGTGTCCGTGGTATCATGGATTTCTGCTCTTAGGATTAGTCATGTGAAGCTCTCTTAAGCTTGTGAATGTTTTTGCTGTGTCCCAAGTATACAAAATTGAATTTCACTTAATCACCTTACCTTACACTATTGTTTCTTAATGGAAACTAAACTCAAGAGTTGGTCTACACCATGGAATTTGGTTTGGAGAAGTTTATGTGAGTAAAATAAAAAGGAAAGATAGTTTTACCTGAGAGATATTACAGCAAAAACTGTGCAGATTCAACCTGCCTTTCTGAAAACTGTTATTTTCTTGGTATAAGTTGTTTACCCAGTCCAGTTCACTCACTGGATAGCTTTGGCTTCTAACTTTGACCACACAGATTTTAATGTGAATAAGGAAAGGAAGGGGAAGAAGTATGGAGAAAAAGGGAAGCAGAAGTTCTTTCCTGCCTAAAATGCCAACAGGGCTTGGATTTGGAGGCACAAGATCTCACCAGGGCAGGAGGCACCTTCAAGAGGATGTGTCTGTCTGACTTTGGCAGATCCTGGGCACTAGTGGCCGGGGCTTTTGAAGCAAGATCTAAACTTGCAAGAATCCAGAGCCAAGAACATTCTCCACTGGAATCTGTGGAGAGCAAACTGGGTTTGGGTGCACGTGGCACTTGGTAATAGGTCAGAGAGTCCTCCTTAGGCCTTATCTGATGAACTTAAAATTTGGGAAGGCGTACTTGGTACAGAGTGCCATCCTCCTTTGGCTTCCAGCTACGTTCAGAAAGGCATTCCGAATTGGATGGAAAACATCACTTTCCTTCTGGAGTTATTTTAGGTATCTACTTCATATTTAGTTTTATAATTGACGTCAAACAGAAGTAATTCTTATGAATAGTGATTTGAAATCGGTTACTGATAGCCAGGAATCAGACCCTAGAGATTTCCACGGGGCTGTGCTGAGACTGTTAAACACTGCTCCATGGCCCTGTCAAGGGTGACAAATTACTCAAGCAGCCATGAGTGGCAATGATCAGCAGAGCTCAGGCCCATCCTCAGAAAGAGCTCCGTATTTTTATTTTGGGTAAAATGCCACTTGGTTGTGAGAGCTTATGGAACAGCAGCGGTTGGCTCACCTGTGCTCCTTCCTACGCTCACCTGGGACATCAAGCTGTGGCTGCAGAGAGAGACTCTGAGCCCCTTCTGCTGAAACCCCAGGAGTGACTGATGCTGTTCCTGAAATAGTTAATGCATTTTGCAGGAAAATAATTTTTTTTCTTTGTTCTTTCTTGTCTGATAGTCTGACCAACACTGAGGAAACCCACACAAATGTGTTATTTCTCAGTAGCTGCCACCCAGACACAAGCATCCCGTTTATCATCAAACTTGCAGAATTTAGCTAAAGGTCAGCACACCTAGTGATATCCCAACCCTGGAGTAGTGTGACTCTGCTCCTGGACAGAGGATTTAAATAATTCGTGTCATTGATGTATGGGTTTTACTGGCAAGGGACAAGAGGAAATGGCCTCAAGTTACACCAGGGAAAGTTTAGGCTGGATATTAGGAAAAATTTCTTCACTGAAGGAGTGGTCAGACATTGGAACAGGCTACCCAGGGAGGTGGTGGAGTCACCATCACTGAAGGTGTTCAAGAAACATGTAGATGTGGTGCTTAGGGACATGGTTTAGTGAGTTAGGTGGTGTTGGGTTGGACTTGATGATCCTTGAGGTCTTGTCCAACCTTAATGATTCTATGATTCTAAGGGAGGGAGGGCAGGCATTTTCGGGCTCTTGGCCTCTTTTTGGTACAGCTGATGGTGAATACACTCTCTCACCTCTGCATTTCACCATAATGTGGCTTCATCTGGTGACAGGGAGGGACTCAGCTGTCCAAAACCTGCCGTCTTACTGTGTATGGTTGGGGGGCTACAGGGCAGTGGCTCCCTGCTCAGGTGATGCTGTTTCACAACTGCCCAAATCCAGGCCCAGTCAAAACCAATTTGGTGCTGGAGTCCTTCTCCAGAACTTCTCCGGCGTGAGTCCTTTTCCAAAGGGGGCCAGAGTGCCCTGACAACTGCCCGGCTCCAGCGTGGGCTTCTATTTCCAGCGTGGGGTCCTCCACGGCTGCATCTTCCTTCCCCACGCTGCAAGGGAAATGCTGAGAGCATTCCCTTTCGTAATTCTGACCCAGTGTCTGCATGGCTGTCTCCTTCAGCATCTTGCTTCTCTCTCTCCGCTGCAGGTCTTCATCGGCTCCCGGGAAAATGGACTCTTGGGCGAGCCATGGCAGAGGCTTGGGCTACGGCAGGTGGGTTCACAGAAGCCGAGCAGATGGCTGGACAGCCGGACCAGCCCATCTGAGCTGTGCCCTGCCCGTGGCCGTGCCCAAAACCATTGTTCTGTGCCCCCTCTTCCATATGTTGTTCACAGAGGCGCCGATAGGCTCAGCCCTGGCCTGGGGTGGGTCCAGCCTGGAGCTGGGGAAACCTCCAGGGGCTGGATCAGTGGTACTCCTTCCCCCACTGCCCCTCCTGGTTACCAAACGCTTGGAGCCAGGGGTGGGGGTGAACCCTTAACAGTCACTGACAGGAGCCACCACTGCAGCTACTTACAGGAGCCATTGCTGTGGCCCCTCCCTGCCACCAGACAAACCCCCACACAAAACCGTAACACACAGTTAGCAAGTAAACAAGTAACAAACGCTATCAGTTTGAGCATCTGTTGCTAAAGGACCGTTTGACCGTTCAAATTCTTTCTTTTAGTCCTCTTAGTTTCCCATTTGCACTTGGTTTGCTGTGCTTTATGGGATTTCCTTTTGTGCTCATCTGGACAGTTCCCACTTCTCTTAAATTCCAGCAGTTCCCGAGATAGCCTCCTTCAGCTTCCTATTGACTCTTGCAGGGTTTGTATATAAGGTGGCTCTATCTTTGCACTTGCATTGTGGCACATGGATTACCTGGGCTTCCCATACTGCATTTTTAACAGTCTCCCGGGTTCTTGTAGGATTCCTTTTTTTTGTTGCTTTTTTGTGTTTTTTTTTAATTTTAGTTTGACAAGTTGCCTCATTTTTTATGTGCTTCCTTTTCTTGAAATTGTGCGACTGTGAATCAGATTTGGTGGCTTTCTGTTTGTATTTTTGTACTTTGTTTTCTATTGAAAAGCAGATCTTCCATGAGTATCCTTCGAAAGATCATTTCAGTATAACCTGTTCTACAGGATAATGCTTCCTGAAAGAGCAACTGTAAAGGAACCTGCTCCGGTTTGATTCTGAGAAACAGGTCACTTGGAGTCCTTGTGTGCCCAGTGTCACTTGAAGGAAGGGCCAGGGTCTGTCAGAAGTGCATCCCAGTGCACCCAGTGCAGTTAATGTCTCAGTACCTGGGCAGAGGTACCTTGCAGGGAGCCGATAGCCTCCGGCATGTCTCGATTTACTGCTGGAGCAGTTGGTGTGAAGTTGTGGATGCCCCATCTCTGGAGGGGTTCAAGGCCAGGCTGGATGAGGGTTTGAGCAACCTGGGCTAGTGGGAGGTGTCCCTGCCCATGGCAGAGGGGGGAACTCGATGATCTCTAAGGTACCTTCCAACCCAAACCATTGTGTTTTCCTTCCTATGTCTCTGTTGTATTCATGCAATTGTTTACAAACTGCTCCCATAACTCATACAGGAGGATGCTCACAGCGGCTGGAAGAAGACTGGTCAACTACTGCCTCTCATACCCATTTCCACCCTCTCTGAAAGATGTTAATCCCTGTTTTATCAAAACTCTTCTGTCCATTTCAGAAACTTATAAAAAGAATGCTCGTGCCGATGTGTACCAGATGTTAATTTATAGCCCTGGTTACTTGTATCCAGGGAGCACCGCGAAGACTCTAGTGATTTTCCTACTTTATATTTGCCTACTCTTTGTTGTACATGATCCTTAACTTAGATTGCAGGATTTGGAGCTGACTCCAGAGCTCGTTCTGTGTGCAGTTTACATTACATGTCTGGTTTTCATTACGTGAGCCGGTCGTGGTTGTCTGATAGGCTCATTCAGTTCGCTAGGACAGCAGAAAGCTAGCCTGGCAGCGTTGAAGTCAGCGTTGAATCTGCTCACGTTGCAGGCAAGCGTGCCTGACACTGCCTGAGGCAGGGTCTGGGTCAGGGCTGCAAGGGGCTGGAGGAGCAAAGCAGACACAAAGCTGGAGGGCAGGTGCTCCTTTACAGAGGCTGTGAGGTGAAACTTTAGTTGCTCTGTATCCTGAAATAACGACCCACAACAAGGCAACTCAGAGCAGCAAACTGAGTTCTGTCTTATATTCTGTCTATGCTTTATCTAAATGGATGAGATGCAGCATATCTAGAGCTAAGTGCAGGCCCCTGCGTCTCATCTGGCACTGTCATGAGCACATACTTTATCTGCTCCGTGATTCAGCTGAAGAGCTAGCGCTGCCAAAAACCCTGGTTTCTGACAATCAAATCTCAATGCAAGATCTTTTGTACTTGACAGATTTAGAAAAAAAGGTGGTATAGGGGATCAGCTCACTGATGCGAGTGAAAACTAGTCCTGGAAGAAACACCTGAGGCGCAGTAAGCGGACCTGACTTGTCACATCACTGCATAATCACCAACCTGGTGCAAGGAAGGGGAGGAGGGAATTTCTGGCTGGCGCAGGGAGGGAGGACAGGAGCATCCCTTTTGGCAGCAACCCACAGTTATATTAAATGAATAGTGAAATTGCATCCTGAACTCATTCCGAGTTGCCCTATATCCGCCTCTGGTTTTAACTGTGTTGAGTTGCCTCTCGTGCACTGCCAGCTGCCTGAGAAGGGCATGAAATTCAGCCTGACACGCACGAGGATGTTTTCTGCTGGGGAGTTAGTTCACATGCTGGAAATAATGGAAAGGACAGCAGTACAGCAGTCGTGATGGGTTTGAAGTAATGACACCGATACTTGAGAGGAGATTGTCCTTCAGATGATGCAGGATGGGCAATATGCTAAACTGAAAGAGCTTGTTCTGGGAAGCTCCATGGGTAAAGGAAGGATGCATTTCATTAATGAGGAAGAAGGGCAAAAACACGTGTAATAAAAATAAAATTTTAGCAATTTGTTTTTCATACAATGTACATGCATTGTTAAAATTTGCATCAATCTTGTAAATGCCCCTTTTGCAAGCAGTCTACAGTTCGAGCAGATTAAAATAGTGAAACTGAATCCTGAGAGTGAAATCTGTCTTCTGTGTCCATCTATATTCTTATATTCAATAGATGTAATTATTTAATACTCAGTAATATGTATTTGTTGTGATAAAAGGTCTCTCCCATGTCTGGTGGATGACTTGGAATAGGAGATGTTGAAATGTTTGATCAGCTTTTGCCTGCAAGTATGCTATTTTCTGATGGCCAAAATCCATTTATTCAAGTTTGAATGAAGTAGGAAGAAAGGTTTGGCTTTGCTCTACGAAGACACTATAGAAGTTATTTAGATGTACGTACACATACAGCACAGTGTAAGTGTGTGAGTTACCTGAATGAGCTGATACCAGAAGCGGCTGTGTTATCTTAGCTGCTGAAGAGCAGAATATATAATATAATATAATTCTTCCTGAACTTTGCACAGGTCTGTGGTGACTTCTGTACCCACATTAAGCTTGGTTTGTCCAGGCTGCACCGCGTTACGCTGCATGTGCCACGAGGTGTGACCAAAACTACTTGGTGCCATTCCTTCACTGCTGGATATATGTTGTTACATCAGGTTTAGGTTGTCCAATTTATATATGTGAGTGAACACAAAAAGCTTAAGGTAGTTTTATTTTTAAAATTAAAATGACTCTACAAACTTTTCTTGCACTTGATCCGGATATTTTTCTTCCATCCCAATAGCATTTCACACGAATGAGTTAAAAAAGATCGATCACAATTGCATTACAAAAGATGAAAACTGAGGTCTGACTAAATATTTGTTTAGCTATGCCATCACTTAAATGATGGTTCTTTTCACACAGCACGATGGTTCAGCTGGGTGCAAAGGTTGTATTTATCAATGCAATTTAATGGTTGATAACCAGTGAAAATGCAACTTTTTCAATAAGATAAATAAAATGCAAAATCAGCGTTAAATTTCAGTAAATTGAAATGTGCTGCTTGATGATAAAAATAATTGTTAAAATCTCATTTAAACAGATTTCAAATCCATCTTGCTCTGGGACACTTTATTTTGCTCAATGGGATACATGTTCACATTTGATTAATTTTGTTTCACTTGAAATGTAAAAATGCACAGTCAGTTAGTAGGAAGCAGAGTTGAAAAAAAGCAGAGACAAGCTTGAAGATGGAACTGCAGAGGGAACCGGAGGATCTGGTGGAAAGCAGTCAGTTTTAGTCATAAGCTGCTTAAGAGTAAGTTGCTGCCACAGAGGCTGATTTCCCCGCTTGTGCCGTGCTGGAGGATGTGTGCCTGCAGAGCGGCTGGGTCCAGCCGCACATACTGCCTCTGTGTGGGTGAGAGCTTCGACGTGTTGTCACGGGACGGGTAGACGAGAGGGCGCGGGGAGAAGCTGCAGCGAGTGCAGCGATGGTCGGCAGTGCTGATGGAGCGCTATGGATGCTGCGGCTGGGGCAAATGCCCAACTGAAGCCCCAGCTGAGCCCTCGCCCCTGCCTGGGTGGGAGCTCCGGAGCGACGGGGATTGTGGAAGCAGGTGGCTCAGTGGAGGGGATAGCATCTGTGAACAGATCCATTTGAACACGTCCTTCACCATCACTCTGGTAAAAATGCCTCTACGGTTTATTTGGGCTGGGTGAGCTGCTGACGCTGGATGATGCAGGTATTGCTTCAGAGTGGTGCCACTGGGCGGGAAAGGGATGTGGAAGAATCACGGGCATTTCGTGATTGATAATAATAGCCACTGCTTGTTTAATTTGCAGTGGGGAGAACAGCTTATTGGGGAAAGCACTGCAAAGCTATTTGAAAGGGACACCGTGACCAGGAAAGGCTCTTTCAGAGACCATAACTTGCATCATTTTCGTAGGAGAAATTTCTCATTCCAGTTTGTATCCTGGGTTTCCCTGCTTTAAAGCTTCTTGGACTGGACTGTACAGGGGAGCTCAACATGGTTCAGTGTTTTCATGGGCACCAGTCCAGGTTACCCAGAACAATTTGAAGACTTAGATTTTTCTTGCATTCTTGCCCGATGAGTGCTGTAGTTGGTGCCTGTTAATTCAGACGGTGGCTACAGCTGATGTCGTGCTAGCTGAGCTCCGTTCCACTCATGGCAGCATGGTGCCTCTTGTCATTAGAATTGGACTCTTTCTCCGAAATTAATGGAAAGCTGGGCACAGACCTTTCCCTTGCAAAAGCATTGTTAAATCTAGATCTCGCTTAGGCTCCTTAGAAAGTATATTTAGCAGCTGGCATTTCTGTCCTGGGTGTAGCCCAGATTTCAGGGTGGCAGAAGCATGCTGTGTTGTGGAGCTGCTCTGGCTCGTGTGCGGTGGCTGGCACCGTGCTGGTTAGGGGGAATGGGATTTCTCCCTGCAGGCTCACAGTTTGTCTTGGAGGTGGAGCGCCATGTGGTGCGCTCCCAAAAATACATGAGCTGGAATGCAAAGCGAGTAACCTAAGGAAAATATTTTGAAAGTGAATTTGGGCCCTTTGCCTGTTTTGCTGGAAATTTACCCTGTCAGACAGCATTTCGGTATAGGAAACAGCCTGTGCAGGTGGGTTGGAAGCGTGCTGTTGTCAAGAGGCTTACAAACGAGTGAGGAACAGCAGTGCCCAAGGGTCTCAAAGACCCTAAATGAAACTTATTTTGCTTAAAAACCATATGCCAAGACTGTGCTCTGCCCAACCAGGCCGAGGAACTGTGTCGGCAGCTTGTCTTACGGTGCGTGTGAGAGAGGAGCAAAGGAGGTGCAGGAAGCAGGAATCCCCTTACGTTGAAAGGAAAGAGCTGTAGTGAAAAGCTGCACAACACACGGGGCTGAGTAAATGTCTGAACCGCAGCCTGGGGACCATGGGTAGTGCACTTCGGGTCTGGCGCTGGCTGCAAGTTCTGGGTTTGTTCCCATCTTACTTTGCAGACCCTGGAGCCACATTTCTTCTTCATAAGACGTGGGTAGCTGTGTCAGAGAGCAGTCTTGGGAAACCTCACCCAGATTGTTGTGGCTGGAAGCGTAGTCGTTCTCTGGAGAGGAGGCTTCTTCAGCCAGCCTCTGCTGGACTGCCGGACGAGGGAGCACGCCTGTAGGTGTGTGTAATGCCGTGTTCTGTAGCAGAGCTTGGCAACTGCCTTGTGTAGTTTTGCCTCGGTGCGGTTAACATACAAAGCAGGAGTATAGTGGGCTATAGAGTTAACAGATTAGAAGCTGTAGTCAAGATGAATGAACAAGAATTTTCAGCCTCTGAATTCAAGATGTTTTGCACGGAGTTCCTAAACAGTGTGGAGAGATTGCACCTCCATAATGGAACAGAATTTTCAGGGAGGTACCCAGAGAGTTGGATTCAAGATCCAGTTCTTGCAGCTTGTAACCCTTTGGGGAGCAGTACTGCTAGAATGTCACTGACTGGAAACCAGAGCCGAAGTACCCGCAGGCAGTGCACTTTACGCCGTGGGCTCTGAGGGTGCAGGTGTGTAGTACTCATGCTCTTGACGTACTGAACTTACTTTAACACCACTCCTTTTTTTGTATATTGAAATTATGTGAATTGAGAAATTATGTAAATTGGAGTAAGCGTGTGAGCACATATTCCAGTTATTTCTAGGTAAATGGTTTCTTTCTGAGGCTCACCTGCCTTGGTTTTTTGCATCCTTCTGTGTCCTACCCTGGTTTCTAGTCTCTGTGCTAATGATTCACCAAATATCTTCAGTTCTTGTCTTACAGGTTCTCAGAGCTTAGAGTCTACTCCAGCCTTCAGGAGGGCTTTGGAAAGGGATGGATGGTTTAAATTGGGGTGTTTGAGTGTATTTATAGTCATATATAAATGGAGGCAAGAGGAATACTTGCAAAGCAGGTGGTTCTGGGACATTTATAGGAAAATGTATGATTTATACACAAGTCATTTCAGGCAAACCTTTTGCTTTGCCTGTAGTCTGTCTTCTACAGAGCTCTTCTGTGTGCTATGAATATTTATACTGCTTTGTTGTGGTATTTTAAACTTGCTTTCAGCTGATGACATGACATGTTTGTTTCTTTAAATAGCGGGAGGAGTGGAGGAAGAGAATTGATTGTTTCCTGGGCAGAGGTGTCTGCAGATCCTTTACAAGGAGCCTTTAACACGGCTGGAGCAGAGCATAGCTGAGCTCACCAGTACCCCACCCTTCCACTACAAAGCGTTCCCTTTTGAGAAGGTTTTGTGGGCTTTTTTGGACAGATGTGCCCTTTTGGCATGTTTCAAACTGAAAGCCGTGTTGCTGTTGATGCTCAGGTGAAGTTGTGGTGAATTATCATGTATTCTGATCTCAGGCTGTAATAACAAGTTGCCCAGATTTGGTCCAGGGCAATTGCGTTCAGCTTGCTAAGACCTTGGGAAGAGAAAAGTGTGTGCATCTGCCTACAGAATATCCTCTGGATGGACAGAAATGGAGTCCTGAGGCTGTGACAGCTGTTTTCTGGAGAGTTCACAAGTGAGTGGATAGGGAAGAGCTGGTTCAGCAATCTAAAAAAAGCTGCTTGCAAGCAATGATGTGGACCCCCTGTACCTTCAAAAAGCTTTCTAGGAAAGCAGAAAAAACTCAGATCTTTCTCTCCGATTTTGCTCACAGTTCAGCAATTTTCAGTGGCTTCCTGGCTCACTCCAGCATTCAGTCCCCTCTGGCTCTTTCGCAGGTCCTGCTCTCGCTCCCGAAGCCTGGACGAGGGTCTGCTCTGAGCTGAGGAGTGTGCCAGGCTAACTGCGCTGCAGACTCGTAGCAGAGCATGGCTCTTGCTCTTCCTGCGTGCTCCCCCACAGAAGTTTTCCCAGCGACATGAGCCCAGTTGGTGTTAAGGAAGGTGGTCTCTTCTCTCTCAAGGAAGTTTCACCTTTCTGAGCCCAGCATCCGAAACAGCAGCCTTGCCTTTTGCTGCTCAGCTTGCTTTAACAGAGGAGCCACACGCAGTGCAGGTGTAACACAGCAGTTTGTTGCCTTAGTCCCTAGGGACCCCCCTTCCCCCGAAACAGTATTTGGAGCAATAGTGGACCAGTAAGATAAGCATCAGGTTCATTTCAGAGTGGTGCTGCTTATTGTGTGCAGTGTAGAGACCAAGTATGAAATCAAGGTTGGTGAGAGAAAAGCATTTGATAATCCCTGCTTTGAAACAACCTACTTAGGTTTTTATTATGCTCATATAACAAATGATTAACAAAGTAGTACGTGGGATTTACAAAATGTGTCTGTCTCCTCTCTAGACTTTACACACTTCCTGGGCTGGCATACTTGTATCAGCTGCAAATGATGTCCCCAGGCAGGTTTGCGCAGGATGCGTCTGTGGGCTCGCTGAGAGTTGTCGCTCTTTGTATAGCTCAGGGGAAGCTAGGAGGAATATCTGCAAAGCTTTAGCAAAAGTATCTTTGAGCAGTCTAGCACAGCGCAGTTGGTGCTCTGAGTTGTCCTTTGTTCAGTCAAAGCTTGGTAGAGAGTGATTATTAGGTGCCCTGCTTCACTGCAGGCTATGGTTTGGGCAGAAGTGCTGGGTGTGAGCCGAGGACTCAGGAACCACAGAGCAAGTGTAACTTGCCACACCCTTGTGTATAAAAACCCACTGAGAAAGGTGGCTGGTGCGTACGCAGTTTTTTAATTCCTTTGGGTGGAGTCTCTTGGGTGACCCCAAGGGTGCGCATCGCCTTCCTCCCTGGGTCCAGGCTGGGGGGTGTCTTTTCAAAGGAGCACAAGAGAGGAAGAAGCTCTCCAGATAATAAGGTGGTTGTTCCAATACTGCGTCACCTGCTGCAGATAAGCTTTGTGAGGCTTGTTTGAACCTCCTTTGGTGTCTGTAACCTTTTGGGATGCTGCTTTGGAGAGAACCTGGTAGATGTTGAGCACTTAATCAGCCCCAGTGTATGCAGAAGTTGTAATTCTTTAGTAGAAAATATTTTTTGGTCTCCATAATGCCTTACCAGAGCTACAGTGACTAGTTCTTCCTCTGGGGCTTCCAGTGCATTGTATGATGGCTCTTACTGCTCTCCTGAATAGAAATCCATTGCGAGGTAGGGGGGATGTCACCTGTACATTAACTGGTTTCTTGGAACTCTAACAACTGATGTGCTTTCCAGCAAAAAAATCTGAAAAAGAAGAATAATTTAAAGTTTCGCAAAGCAAAGGAGCTAAAAGAGAGGTGGGTTGCTGTGGCAGATTTTCAGAGGGAAAAGGCATTAATGGTTTGTTTTGTGCCAGACCGATGTCAGTCCTGCCACCAAGGGGGATGATGAGAATGCATAGCTCAGCCCAGCGTGTGCCCTCCTTCCCCGGGCACCACGTTTGTGTGGAATTGAGGTGGCCAGACAAGCACAGTTAGAATATTCTTTTTCCACTTTTTTTCTTCTGTGGTTAGCAGCAATATATTATCGTGGACAAAGAATTTGATTTGTGACAGTATTGGAGAGTCTTTTTCTTAGCACAATGCCCGGGAAGCCCACCACATGCCTGTTCCTGTCCCTGCTTGCGTCCGTGACTTCTTTTATTTCACCTACAGTAATACGTGTAGTTTTCCTGAAAAAACAAACTGCAACATCAGGCATGATCACCTCCTATTGCCAGAGCCCTCTTCATATTGCTGCAACTGCCTGCTCTAGAAATTCTCCTTTCTAGAAACACAGGTGGAGCCTCTAGAATAAAAATTAAATCCCTGGTAAACTCTGCCGTATTTTTTCCTCCATCCTTATGGCTGTATTTATTTTCAAAGATTTCTTCTCAGACTCTGTGGCAGCAGTGATTTCTCAAAGGCACACGACAGCCTCACATACTGGTGATTACGTTTTTTTCTCTCCTTTGATGTCTGTGCACCACCTGACAGAGAAGGACTGTTTCAGCTGCGCTGTTAACGGTGTTACCCTGCCCACGTTCACCTGGACCAGTGCTATCTGGGGGCCGGTTTTATATCCCACCGCACAAAACAAGGGCTGCCTCGGGTTCTGGGCTCTAGTATTCTGCCACCAAGGTACTCGGATCTCCACACCTCTGTCTCCCATGTGCAAATGCAGCGTTGGCTCATGTCCCATGGGTTACAGGCATGGCCTGGTCTTTAGTGGCTGGTGGCTGTGGCCGAGGTGTGTCAGGCGGGCAGGAGATGTCGGTATTCCCATGTACTGAGCACAGGTTTTTGCTCTGCTGTTCCAGTCCTTTCCAGTTCGTTACCACGCAGGCTCTGGATGAAGTACCAGCAGGGCATGGCAGTGGATCCTGGCTTTCTCTGCAGAAAGGCGTGAGCTTTCAGGGACAGCTCTGGCTGGGCAGGGCACTGTGCAGGGTAAGCAGAACAGAACCAACATGCTCAGTGTGCTGTGGCTGTTTGCCGCCTTCTGCAGTTGCAGTGCTTTGTGTTGCACCAAGAAACAGCTTCTTTCAGACTTTCAGGCTTCAGCTGGAGTATATACAGGTCTAATGAAAGATCTTAAAGTTTTCTCTGGCTAGCATCTCTTGTAATACTGTTTTTAACAATATGCCTTTGTTTCAGAATCACCCGTTTGCTGCTCTGAGGATTAATTGGCTCCCCTTACAGCACCATGGACGAACTGCAGGATGTTCAGTTGACAGAGATCAAACCGCTCCTGAATGATAAGGTAATGCTAGCTGCTCCTTTGCTCTCACAGCTGTACTCTGGCAGACTTTGTGTCTGGCAAGGAGCCCTGATTGCCAGAATCTATTTACAGCTTGAAGTACCTTAAATACAGAAAAACAGTAAATGTTTCCCCACCCTGATAATCCACCACCACATATTCTTCCAAAGCCTCAGGGGAAGACAGACCAGCACAGTTCAGGTAAGTTTGGAGTCCTGGCCAAACTGTACTGAGGATTTACAAAGGCAGGGCAGAGATTAGAAAGGTGATACCCTTCTGGATGTGGTAGGGCTGTAGATCTTCTGTTAAGGTCCTGCTTGTTAGAGAAACCTTGGATTGTATCCCATTTTCTTTTTTTTACTTTTTTGTTTAAAATCTTTTGCCTTAATTATCCTTTTGTATTTTGACCCCCAAAACAACCGTGTCTCCCTGGATTTAGTAGTGGAGAGCCATTTCCTTTTAGTATCTGCAGAGCCTAGCTCGAGCAGTCCAGATTAATGCAACACTAAAACTTTGAAAGATCATTGTATTGCAGCAGCTGTTTAAGGCTTTCACTCTGTCTTCTGTAGGCTAGAGGAGAGCCATCTGGGCTTTAGGAAAGCCCTGGCATCACTGGGTTCTGCCACAAACTGTTGCTCTTTGTGCCTCGGTCATTATGGGCCATCCCAACAAGATCTAGAATCTTGCATCAGCAAATTGTGATTGTGAGCAATGCGGTTTGGTCACTTACCATACCTTACAGACAAGCTTGATGGTATGTGAAGCAGTTCCCAGTGCTTTGCTGTTTAACGGCTGACATCAAGAACTAGCTTGTGCTGCCGAAGGGATATGGTGCTTTGTCCCCTTACTGTGTGCTTGGGGAACACTGTGCTGTCTGGTGCAGGCTCCCACACAGCACGGGTGAATTCTCTGAAATTCTGCTATGTTTTAGTCTGTGCTGCTTAGCTTTTGCTCATTTCTTTAGTGTGCTAGGGTATCTGTTCAGTATCTGTGAAATCTAAAAATTCAGCTGAAATCTGCAGTCCAGCTGCCTATTCTTACAGTCTAGTGCTGACTACCAGGCTTCCACCATAGCTTAAACAAACTTTTTTGAAATGTTTCCAAGGAGGGTGAGTTTTGGAAGAACAAAGTCAGTGTAGGTCAACAGATAAAAATAGAGAAAGGCCTCGAAAACAGTTTGTGATTTCAAAATGAGAGAGAAACGTTTACAGAAGAAAAGCTTCCTAAATGCAGCGCCCCAGCTCTTGCTCATGATTCTCCTAGGATTTTCCATGGTTGAGATCAAGAGGGTAGATTTCCCTTGCTTCAGTGAGCTGACCTAAGTAGAGGTATTGGAGCATGCCAAAACAAAGTGTTTTTCATTTTTATAAGTTTTCAGTCTCTCTGTGAGATATCGCCTGATCAGTCGCATCAGGTCCTTGCCATGGTGTCATCTGCACAGCTGCTTAACTAATAGAATCATAGAATCATAGAATGATTAGGGTTGGAAGGGACCTTAAAGATCATCAAGTTCCAACCCCCCTGCCGTGGGCAGGGACACCTCCCACTAGCCCAGGTTGCCCAAAGCCACATCCAGCCTGGCCTTGAACACTTCCAGGGATGGGGCATCCACAACTTCCCTGGGCAACCTGTTCCAGTGTCTTACCACCCTCATAGTGAAAAATTTCTTCCTAATGTCTAACCTAAATTTACCCTCTTTTAGCTTATACCCATTACCCCTTGTCCTCCCACTACACTCCCTGGTAAAGAGTGCCTCCCCATCTCTCCTGTAGGCCCCCTTCAGGTACTGGAAGGCTGCTATTAAGTCTCCTCGGAGCCTTCTCTTCTCCAGGCTGAACAACCCCAACTCTCTCAGCCTGTCCTCATAGGGGAGGTTCTCCAGCCCTCTGATTAATTTTTTGGTTCTCCTCTGGACTCTCTCCAACAGGTCCAGGTCTTTTTTATGTTGGGGGCCCCACATCTGAACACAGTACTCCAGGTGGGGTCTCACGAGAGCAGAGTAGAGGGGGAGGATCACCTCCTTTGACCTGCAGCTAATGCTTCTTTTGATGCAGCCCAGGACACGGTTGGCTTTCTGGGCTGCAAGCGCACACTGCCGGCTCATGTTGAGCTTCTCATCCACCAATACCCCCAAGTCCTTCTCCTCAGAGCTGCTCTCTAACCACTCTCCGCCCAGCCTGTATTTGTGCTTGGGATTGCCCCGACCCACGTGCAGGACCTTGCACTTGGCCTTGTTAAATTTCATGAGGTTTGCATGGGCCCACCTCTCCAGCCTGTCCAGGTCCCTCTGGATGGCATCCCTTCCCTCTAGCATGTCACCACACCACACAGCTTGGTGTCATCGGCAAACTTGCTGAGGGTGCACTCGATCCCACTGTCCATGTCTCTAACAAAGATGTTAAACAACACTGGTCCCAGTACCGACCCCTGCGGAACACCACTGGTCACTGGTCTCCACTTGGACATTGAGCCGTTGACCACAACTCTTTGAGTGCGGCCGTCCAGCCAATTCCTTATCCAGCGAGTGGTCCTTCCCTCAAATCCATGTCCCACCAACTTAGAGACAAGGATGTCATGTGGGACTGTGTCAAAGGCTTTGCACAAGTCCAGGTAGATGATGTCAGTTGCCCTTCCTCTATCCACCAGCGCCGTGGCTCTGTCATAGAAGGCCACCAAATTCGTAAGGCACGATTTCCCTTTGGTAATATAATAGTCGGGACAGTTCTGGTTTAAATGCAGAGTGCTCCCCTGAACAGCCCAGTGGTGTTAACCAGGACGCAGAAGGAAACGTACAGTGATATTTCATTTCCTTGACTCAGTTTGTGGGTGTGGTGCCATAAAGCAGCTGTTCTGTGCAGCCTGTCAGAGTCCAGAAAGTATTGATCTGGCAGTTCACTAAGATTTTTACTGACCAACCCACTTTAGATTAGGAGTTTGAGCTAGCATGGATTAATGGCCAGAAATAGTACAGTAAAACTCTTAAGGTGCTAATGGATGAGTGCTCACAAACTCTTCAGATACAAATGCTGCTGTACAGCTCTGGTGTCTTAATAATCAAACTGTAAAGCCAGTGGAATTGCCTGGGAACTGGAAATGGGTCATACCTTCTTCACTTCTCTGAACTGTAGGAAATGTCACTGGGGACCACGGAGTCCTGGCTTTGTTTTATCTCAAATCTAACTCAGCAGAAAATTACAAGCCTGGCTTTTGAAGAATGCAAACACTCCTGTTTGTGTGTAACTTAAGCCTAATAGCAAATGCTGGGAATTAAAATACATTAGACTGTATGTGTTCATCTCTTTCAGGCTCACTGAAATGCAGTGACTTTATTCTGGGAAAGAAAATCAACTTCAAATATTCCCATTTAGTTGAAAGAGAGAGAAGACAAGAGTAATGCCTGTAACCTGATCAGAAAACTTATCCTAGTGATGCTTTATTGTTCTCTCTGGTCCATATTCTGGCACCTTTAACTCCTTTTAATAAAGCCTCCGTGAAAAGTTACTGAAATGCGACAGCTTAATGTGTTGGAGATTGCGGGGACAGCCCTTAGGCTGGACTGGGTCATTCCAGCTAGCTCTTTGCCTTTGAGGTACAGCCAGCACACCTTCAGAGACCTGAAAAACTTACCTTAAACTTTCTCAAAGTAAGATAATTAATCGATTAATGGTTTAAAGTCAGATTTCGATGGGTTGGAATCAAGTATCCAGGAGTCAGGACATGTCAGCACTGATGCTACTTGTGCATCATGGTGTACCCTGACCACAAGCAACACAGTTGCACACTTTCCTTCTTTGCTTGTGTCATTTTTTCCCCACTCCCCTCTCAGGGAATCTTGCGCTTTTCTGAGTACAAATTCAGATCAGCCTTTTCTTTACTTAGAATGCACCTTCCAAGTCCAGTGCTGGATACAGAAGTTTCTTATTTCTTCGTAGGCTTTGTTATAGTCCTTAATCACTGTGGCACTGGGTGACTGGATTGACCTGGTGGGTGAGAAGGCTGCTGTCTGCATTCAGCAGCGCAGGGAAAGAGGCATAGGCAGAGTTGTCAGAAATCTCAACTACCTTCAGGATCTCAAACTGAAATAAGAGGGGGCTGCTTTTTATTTTCTTTTCCTTCATCCTGAAGATTTGGTGCTTTGTGCCGCGCCACGTTCAAAACATTGTCACAGTTCACTTGACACCGAGGGGACTCTTAAAACAGATTTGCAGATATCTCAACTAAACATCTCAGACTGAAGGTTGCAGGTAGCAACCTGTGTTCTTCCTAATGTGGGAAAGCTTTGGGGGGAGGAAAACAGGGCTGTTTGTTTACCCATGGAGAGCAGTTAGGGTGCTCAGCCAGAAGCAATGTTTAGGGTGTTTCTGTTGTGCATATGTGGTCCTCGTTGTAATTTTAGCACTAAGGTGCTATGCCTAAACCACATAAGCTAGAATGCTGCCTCAAATGATTTGCTCAGCCTTTTGCAGCATTTGACAGCACTCCATAGCGTAACCTACTCTGGTTAGAACCAGAGTCTTACAGAGGATGTGGGCATATGGACAGGTTACTGCGGACCTTCCAACTTGCAGTACGACAAATGTGTGCGGTACCTGCTGTGCCCGCCTGTACGCCTGGTGTCACCCTCTAGGGAAGGTTGGTTGTGAATCGCTGAGCCTGGTTCCCATGTGCTCTGGTTCCAGGAGCTTACGGGTCATTGTGGCTGCTGTGCAATGATACCGTCACACAGCAGTTACCGCCCAGTTCCTGACTGCTTAGCTTGTTTTCTTGCACTCGTTATGTGAGATCCTAGTAGTAATCCTTTGAAAAGTTTTGCATTCAAATTGATAATGCGCAGCAGGACCAGTCAAAACCCAGCCTTCTTTCTGTGTGCGTGTATCCCTGCTGGAATGCTCTCAACTCTCAGCTGTGTCCACAGGTGCCCTCCTTAGTGGACAGCCTTGGGACAGCCCCCCGCAAACTTGCTGTATAGCAATGGGCACAACTTGCACAGTTTTTTTATGTGGGTCTTACATTTCGCAGCTGTAGTGACTGCAGTCAGGCTAGACTGTGCTGAAGCAGAGGTCTCTGAAGGGGAACTTTGATGATGTTGGGGGTGTTCTGGGGCACTGTACTGAAGTCTGTTTGTTTTTTTTTCCCCTCTGGTTTTTGTTAACAGAATGGAGCTCGCAACTTCCAGGACTTCGACTGTCAGGTAAGACACATACAGGAGAAAAGGATTTGTGGGCAGACTCCCCATGGCACATCAGTAATGCTGAGAGAGATATAAAAAGCTCTGTGTCTTAATTTTAACTCCTGTTAAGGTTTAATCAATGAGAACTTGAATATGTCCAGTTGGCAGGGATTGTCCTTCACCCTTTCATGCAGAGCACGTTGTTCTGAGCTCTGAGGTGCAGACCTGGACTATGCTGCTGAGGCTCCCCAGCATCTCACAGGATGGCTGGTGTCCTGAAAAGCAGTTTCTTTGAGACATGCAATATGCTGTAGAGCTGCAGCTCTGTCACATCCCATCTGGTTCATTGGCTAGGAAAGGAGGAGCCTGCACGCTCTATTTGTGTTGAGAGGAGATGGAAAGCACCAAGCTGCCCCAGGTGCAGCACCCTTGTTTTGCTGGGCTTAGCTCATGACAAAGCTGTGGTCATTCTCTGCGAGGCTGCTCACCTGGCAGAGTAGCGTGGAGGTGAGCCTGATGGCTCTGGTTGCTGTAGGAATAATCCTTTCAGAGGAGCGGTTGCATCACAAGCATCCAAGACAGAGGACATGTTCTTTGTTAGGCGGGGCGCAGCACAGAGATGACATGGTGTGTTTTGTAGAGCACAGGCTCATTTTCCATGCCAGATTACCTTCCTGAATTTCCACTCAGCTTGCTGATATGCAGCCAGCGGCTTTTCTTTCTCCTCAGCAGCAGGAGGCTGCTGTGTCTGTAGAGTTCAGCTTAGCACAGGAGAGGCTCTCGCCGCTGTACTACACCAGTGGTGTGGCTGGGGGGTAGAGCTGTCAGCATCATGTGATAGCTTTTAATAAAGGTCTGTTGATGTAGATGGTTCCAGAAAACCTGCAGGCCTGTGCAGAACAGGAATACAATAAATACAGTCCTAAGAAGGTAGTTTGTATTTTTTCCATCTCGTTATGACAGACACTGGAAGTACACCCTATCTGGGCAGGCACATGTCACTGTACTGCATTAGCTCGATTCCTTGGGAGTTTTAGTGTTATCTTAAAGCCTGTAAGTATAAAAGTTACTAATCTTAATACATTGTCTTTTAGTGTCTAGTCTTAGAAGCAGCCACAGCGTTAGGCAAATATTTTTTGTTTTAATAAATGTAGATAATGTGTTTAAAACTCTTCCCTGTGCCATCTTGTCTCCATCTGTCTTTCTGCATCTTCTCCATTTCTGCCAGAGGTACAGTGTGATCCCATGTGGCATGAGGAATGAGTAAAAATAGGTGCAGTGTTTTTGAGTAGGAGCATTAGGGAGTACAGGCGCTGCCTATTGGGGCTTGTCTGCCGTGGTTGGAAAGATCATGAATACAGTGCCTGAGTGAGTGCATTAGCCTTCACTACAAATTCTCTAATGACCCAACAAAGCTCTGGGTTTGCCCATGCCCTGCCTGTCTGTGAGCAGGTATGGATTTAGGAGGCAGAAGGGAGTGGGAAGGAAGGAAGGAGTCCCTGTAACAGCTGTGCGTCACTGCTGCCTTTTTGCTCTATGCTTTCCCTCTACAAGCAAAACCTCTTTGTGCTCTTCTTTAGAGAACACCCCCAGTCTGAAGCTGTGTGAGCCCCAGAGAAAGACGGTGCTACCGACTCGTGCACTCGGCATGTCCTGGTGCCGTTGTTGTCTTGGCTCCTCGTCTGCCCCGGGGCTGAGCTGCGGGAAGAGCTGCCGAGCAGCCCCACAGCCAGGGAGAGGGGCTCTGCGGAGCGCTGGGCCAGGGAAGGACGTGCTTGTTGCTTTTTCTGTGCTTTGATTTAGATCAGCAGTGTGCTGGTGGCCATGGCAACAGTTGGGCAGCAGACAAGATGTTCCTTCCAGGAGCTCTCTTGATAATTCATTTAGAATATTTTTTTTTTACAAGAAGTTAGCCCAGTCTCCTGTGAGTGTAAATGTTGTCCCAGCCTCGCCTCCCTCCAGCATCTCTCCCTCCAAGGTATGGTTTCAGAGCACACCTGGCTTGGCCTTCCATCCTGCCTGGAAAGTACCCCCAAGGGCTGGCTAAGTCTCTGTTTGCAGCCTGTCAGAATGGGAATAGATGGGGTGATGGGTCCTTGAGTTTTCTGCCTCAGTTCTAATACCAGCTGCAGCACATAAACTTGGAGGTTGAGCTCTTTGGTTGTCCCGTGAAAAGTTGCTGCTGCTTTTTAGTCTGGTAAAGTACATCCAGCTGCCACGTTCAGGCCTCTGTGAAGCCGGGGTGTCTTTACTTACAGAGAACGGGGAATTTGAGGTGAAGAAGTTTGCTAGGGAGGACAGGGGGGATCCTGTGGTGCAAAGAGAGACTTAAAAGCACTTAGGCTGAGGCAGACGTTTAATTTGTCCAGAATTTGACAGGAAGTCTCAGTCTTACAAGAACAAGCACAAACTGGCCACAAATTCCCGAAGGCTGATAATTGGAAGATGGTTTCCAGTTACAGTGCGGTGGAGTTCTCCATCAGCTTCTACCAGCAGTAATATCTACAAGGGACCTGGCTGGTTTTAAAAGAAAATTTAAGGAGGTTTGTGGATGGATTTTAGTATTTTATACAGTGCAGTGTTTGCAGTATGAGAACATTGCATTGGTGATGTCAGACCTGCATTTCAGACCTTTTAGTTTTTCAAATAGTGAAAAAAAAAATCTGTTTTAAATGGAGATAAAGCTGTGGCTTTGCATTGGGGCCAACCACATCCTGGGCTTGCGAGACTGCAGCCAACAGGGCAAGGGAAGGGGGGGTACCCTCTGTTAGCACTGCTGGCAGCCTTGTTGACAGTGCAGGTCCAGTTTGAGCTCCCAGGTACAAGACATCGACATGCTGGAGTGAGTCCTGTATTATTTCAGTCTGTGTTATTCTGTGCCCTCGACCATGAGGTGATTTGCTGTAAGTCCATTCCAGCTCCTTCCAGGATTGACCAGTGCCCCCGCTGAGCTCTGCCTTGGGTACAGCCGGAGCAGTAACACAGCCAGCCTCAGCGTTGGTTCACCGCGCAGTGCCTCTAGCTCTCCTTCTGGCTGGAAGCTGGAGTTTCAAAATATTTCTGCAGTTGTTCCATTCTTATGACTGGGAGAAGTGTTTAGTTTAATCCCAGCTCACAGGCATGTCATTAGCACTGTCACTGCCCGGCACACGGGTTAGGCACGCTGTTTTCTGTAAATCTTTGGCACATGTTACTTTTCAAGGCAACATGCATATTTAAGCTTTGTAAGATCTTTCCTTTTGGAAAAGTGGTTGATGCTGTTGTGTTTGTTTTTAATTTTGAATAACTTGCCAGGATCAGATCTGTGCAAAGTCAACAGAGCAAGCATCCTCTTGCTTCTGAAATTTGTTACTCTGGGTAATGTGGTATGAAGAAGCTTTCAGCTTTTCTGATGCCGCTGATTTTCAGATACAGGTGCCCTTAAACTGTTTTTCTGCAAGCAACTGGTTTTCTTAAACTGTTCATCTACAAGCAACCACAATTAACCCTGACAAGGAACAGATTGCCTGAGCACCAGTTGGAACAACCCCCACGTAAGCTGATAACCATGTGCAATGGAGATAAAAAGGGGAGCTAGCACAGTGGCTTAGGGGTCTTTACCAATGTGATTCTAGGTTATTCTCTGAAATAAAATGTATTAACCTAAATCTGAGACCTACATTTTACTTGAAAGCTATATGAACCCTAATGAAATCTAGGCTTGGCTGCTTCTCGTGTTCGCAGGCAGATGGTGGATTACACGGTCTGGGTTGCTGACGGACAGATGGTGTGGTGACCTACACAGATAATAGAGCTGTGCTTGTGCTTTTATTATCATCTCCTGACCCTCTTCAGCTGCTTGTAGGTGTTCTGGTTTAGCCTAAATCTCTCCCCTTTTTCCAGGTGATTTGCTTTAAATACCAGTGAAGGAATATGTTGATGTATTTGTAAAACTATCCAAGTAAGTGTGCGTTATGTTTCGGTCTGACGTAAGCTAGCATTTGATCTGATCTGTAGCTGGTACTCCCCCTCTGCTGCCTCCTGCCCACGTGAAGGGTTTTGATCTCCAGCACCCCCCATGCAGAAGAGGACCTGGGCTGTGGAGCTGGGTCTGGGGTTTGGCAGAGAGCTCACCGGGTATGGAAGAGGTGGGAATAAGTAACTCCAGGACATGGAGAGTTCAGCTGAAACAGAAAAGACAAGACATCCATAAACCCATGGAGGAAAGAAAGTTTGCCTGTACAATAACTTGCTACGCATTGCTGGAATTAATTGAAAATGTAGAGTTACTCAGAGTAAAACACAGCAAAGTGTTTGAAGAGCTGACGACAGAACTCGATGAGGAATTCTTGGCCACTTTTTTCTACTGAAAGTATAACTTTTCATTAAGCCCATATTTTTACTGATTCAGTTTTGGAGAAGTTCTTCCACAAGTACATTTGTTTGAAGCTTTTTAATCTGTGTTTTTAAAAGTTTGCTTATCCTTGTCCAATCCCTTTGCTTTCCTTTTGCTTGCTGTGCAGCAGGAGATGGTGTTCTGCCATCATGTGCATTTGCCGATGTCATAGACATTGAATCAAAACTGTGTTCTTTTTTTAATGAAATCATTAAAGCCAGCTTGTGATTTCTACAGGATGTTTTAAAGCATCTTCTGTTTATTGTAATAAAATAACAGCAACTGTCAGCACTTTGAGGAAGGGCTTGCTTTCTCCGTATGGATAACAGAGGAGCTGTTCTCAGCAGCATTGAAATGTTTTCTCGAGGGTATTGAGGACCATTGTTCTTCTGATTTGTATAATGAGTGCTTTTGTTCTCTCGTTCAAAGTGCTGGAGTGAAATTAATTACAGCACAGAAGGTGTTTTGGTCTAAAACACAAGCTTTTAAAATGCTTACTAAATCAGGAGCTGCCCCTGAATCTTATTAAAAGTAGTGTCACCAGTAAAGTACTGGTTTTGACTTCTGCTGTCATCACAGCAACAAATACTGTAAAGCTAAAAATTTTTAAAATGCAATTTTATTTTGGAAATTTTTTTCATTATTCTTATTTCTTGGGAAGCTCTTCCTCTGATTCTTCCCTTCACTGGCTTTCTATCTAAAAACTGTTTTCTGTCAAACTGCAGCGTTGAGTTATGGAAAGCTTTTGCTAGCTGGACGTGGACTGAAACATGATTTTTATTTTTAAATGTATAAGCACAATCCTTCCGTGGGGTTTACTTAGACATTGCTTTTGCCTTCTGTATGCTTGTGACAACAGTGTGCTAAAGAGGCTGATTATGCAGATGTGGCATTTGAAGTTCCTGTGCTTTTTTTGTTCTTGTCAGTGAGTTCTTACAGCAAAGCAAATGTATGCGCTTTAGGTTGAGAAAGGGATTTGCCTTCCTCCTGCCGTCAGAAAAATGATGCCTTTCTACTACGAGTGACAGATCAGTTTCCATCTGTTGGGTAACACCCATTAACGGTATTTCAGAGCAGCTAGTGGGTAATTGTAATGCTAGCTCTAACTCAATGTAGTTGGACTCAGTTCTAGTTCCCAGCGACACTGAAGGCTTGGAGGGACGGAACATGGCCCTGCTTTCTCTTCTTCAGGAGATAAGTTGCTCATGGTCTTTAGCAAGATACCGAAATGTAGTTCAGCGCATTGTGTCCACAGGTGGACTGTCCTTGGCTGGGAACGTGGCCCCTGGCCTATCTTCCACATTGCCTTTAGGGGTTAAGATGATCCGGGGTCTAGCAGTCACACAAAATCCTTTTAGACTTGCCTGTGTATTAGCACAGTCAGATCTTCCTCGTTGTGTGGTGAGCCCACCATCCCAGGGATGGAAGAACACTTGAGGCATCACCGTGTTCTGTCTGCAGCCCGTGGGGAAGGCTGCAACCCAGTCCTCTGCTGGCTCCAAAGAGTGGTGCAGAGTGCTGGGAAAAACAACCCGCTGCCAGACTGTGCAGATGGGAGCTGACCCGCAGGTGGTTTAATTCGCACTGATCTATTCTAGATCTAACATGTCCAGTTTCCTGCATCAGCTGGGGAAAGAGGGATTTACCCTCAGAGCAGGAGTGAGAAGCGCCCCATGTTCCCAGGTCGCTGCTGGGTGCCTCGCTCACGACAGTGGATGCTTGACCGGCGTGCAGGAAAGCTGTCGCTTTAACTGCTCCGTGTAACACACGCACAGGGCAGGGGATGGAGACGCACATCTTGCTCCATCTCCACCGTGTAGGTGGTGTCACTAATTGCTTGTCGGTCTCAGTGTTGTGTGGTTGTGGGAGTTCCCGGTCTCTGATTTGGGAGCACAAGCCCAGCTGCCAGCCGTACTGCTGGTGTAGGTCACTTCAGGTCATTAGGCTGCAGAGCCAGCGTCTGCTCTCGAGAAGAATCTGTGTTTTGGAGGTGAGTTGCCATTTCTGTCTGGGTGACACAGACACAGAAAGGGTTACAGATACGCACTGGGTCTGTCCTTCAGCACCCTGTGCCTTTGGAACAGGAACACGCAAACCCTTGTTTGTATACACAGCAATAGGCTGGGGAGAGCCCAGCAGCACCTTTGGCTCGTGATGCTTTTGTGTGCCCAGATCACACACCTTGTCCTTCTGCTGCTCTCGGTTCTCATCCACCATTTCTCACCCAGCTTGCATAGATAATATTGTGTTTTCTATTAATACATTTCTGCTCTGTATGGAAATGAATAATTTAGTTCAAGATGTTGCTTTAAATCTGATTTGGGCTTGTTTCCCATGCAGCCATCTCCTTCAGCTCTGCTATTTCCAAAATAATTTTGCGCAGAGAGGACATGGTAAGCACTTACCTACCAACTGCGTTAAGGTCTGTGGTACTGTAATGTAAGAGTTACCAGATGGTGATGTTTTACAGTCTTACAATATTTTTTTTCTTGGCTTATAAGCATAGTGTTGTTGGTTCAGTAACATGCAGAAATTTAAGGGCAGCTGTTGCAAAGGGCAAGACAATGGCATCTCTGCTTTAATCTCTCCATGGTTAACAGCTGTGATAGGTTGCCTAAGGAGCATGCTGCCGTTGTTTTCCACCTTTGCCAAGACAGGCAAAGATGACGTGGTTTAGTGGGTGAGGTGGTGTTGGGTTGACAGTTGGACTTGGTGATCCTTGAGGTCTTTTCCAACCTTAGTCTATGATTCTTTGACATACAGTAAATAGCAGCTGTAGCTACGGTATCACTGAAGAAGGAGAAAACCTGACCTGAGTAATCTTTGTCTCCACCACCTCACAGCAAAGCGTCACTGGCAGTTTTCTTTGCCTTGGGTGAACCAGGACCCAAGTGTCCTAAAGCTGAATAGCTTTTTGGGATGTTTCTAACCCTCTACTGGTAGAGACATTTGACAGGCTTGAGCGGAATGTGAGCGACAGAGGCCTTGCTGCTGTGTGTTCTGCCAGATTTGAATTAAAAAAAAAAAAATTTAAGAGATTTCACAGTTGTGTTCTTTATTGTCGGTCTCCAAATTAGATCAATGCTTGGCTTTATCAGGGAATTAATTTTGAACTTTGAGCAGCTTCCCATTGGGAGTAAAACTAATTTGGTAATGCCAAAAAAGAGGCTTAATAAATTAGCTGTGAAAAGCACGGTAATTTGAATTCTCGCCATCAATCATTCCTACTGGGAAGCAAATGGTTTACTTCAGACTTTAATAACTTCTGAAACTTAAGCTCTGGATCACACTCTGATCTGGAACTGAGAGAGCGTGGCTGGAGTTTGGACTGCTGCCGTCCAGCACCAGGTACTTCTGTTTGCTGCCTGGGAGTCTCTGGAGCTGAAGGCATTGGTGCCTCTGGAGCAACTGTTGGTTGCCTCGTTCCCTCACTTGGAAATGTTTTGTCTTAATATGGGAAATTTTCTGTGGCACTTGGCAGTGGCACTGTACTTGCTTCCCTTTCTGGACAAAGACAGGGTGCAAGTCAGAGATGGTTCTCCCATTTGAACCAGTCCCACAACAACTCCCATAACCAGTCCCACAGCAAACGTAGACTTTGGCAGCCATAGTTGGGTGAGTGTTTTCCTTCTCAGTTTAAGAACCATTCAAAGATATTAAGGCCAAACAGGATAATGTCCCAGTCTAGTCTGTCCTGCAGATGCCCAGCAAGGAATACCTCCCAGCAGTTCCTGCTCGTGTTTAATCTCAAATGATTTAAAGCTGCTGTTGGGTTGTGTCTTGTCGCCTTCTGATGTCTGAGCCTTTTAGGGTTCACACACATCTCATTTTCTCCAATGTAGGGCTTTGACTAAAAGCAGTGATTCTCTGGAGCTGGGACCTTAAGGCACATAGCAAAAATCGCAGGGCTTTCAGAGACCGTCAGTGGCACTGGTGGCTTTTCTCTGGCTACTCTCTGTTCTTCTACCCAACTGCTACCTGAGAGTGTGTCTCAACAGTACAGCGAAGGCAAGGCCGTGCCTCTGCCACTGTGTGTGCATTCGCAGTGCCATCCTCGTGAGAGATCCTGTGCCTGCAGGGTCAGTCGCTCTGGTTTCCCAACGGAGCGGGACAGTGAACCCAGCCCTGCGCTCCCACTCACAGGTTCCCGTGAGACCATCAGCTCACTGGACGTGGGGCAGGGCAGAGGGACAAGAGAAGCACTGTCTGAGAGCACTCCATTGTCAAGTCAACCAACCTGTAACAAGAAGTTGGGCCCAAAATCTCAGTTTTGCTGTGTTCCCATTGGTGGTGGTTGTATTCTTGTCTGAGACCACAGGAGAGAGTTGAGGTCCCTCTTGGTGGACACTGACAGTGTCTCTCCACTGATACCTGGAGACAGTGCGCAGGAGGAGAGGGTAGGTGCGGCTGGTGGTGGAGGATGCAGGTGGCTGTTAATCTGATTTGGCTCTAACTAATGCCAGTGATTAGATTCCACTTACACTGAAATCCCGGACCTGAATGAGACGTTTGTGTTTCATCTGCAGTTGTGTGGGGGCCCAGGGTGGTGGTCAGAGAAGCTGCAAGGCCAGGAGGCAAGACAAGGGTAGAAAGCTTCAGCTGCTCTGTGTCAGTTAAGCAGGTGTGGCTGCAGGACGTGACACCAATATTCCATTTTAGCCACAAACTTCTGTGGAGCAACAAGTTAGGGAGCCCCAGGGAGGAGAAGCCGTCGTTGACGTGATTCTGGGAAGGACAGAGAAACGTGTTCAAACAGTGTCCTCAACGAGCTGCTCTGATGTGCTCCAGTCAACATCCTTGGGAAAAAGAAAAAAAACCTCATAGAAAACTTCACTGGTTTTACACTTCAAGTTCAAAACAAGAACTGTGCAGAAATGGAGAAGCTTGCTGAAAACAAGCAAAGCAGAGAGCAACGGCCCACCATCTATCACAGCAGACATGAGAAATGGTGCAGGGAGGCCAGCATGACTAAACAGAAGGGCATGGAGGCGATTGAAAACAAAAAACATTTTTCAAAAAGCTGGAGAAAATGGAAAGGGTTATAAACTCTAGCAGTTTAAATATATGAACAGAACAAAGCAGGCAAAGGGGATTTTGAGAGATGACTTGCAAAGAGGGAAAAAAAGAATGGTCCTGTTTCAAACCTCTCAGAAATTGAGCCGTGTTGAGAGGGTTTGGAGAACACTAAGGCTTCTCAGGCTCTGAAAGGAGGACTCAGGGAAGATCTAGCTGTAGCAGAAGAACTAAATTTATTTTTTTCTGCAGGCAACCTTGCCACGGAGCAGCTCACAGAGGTTACTGTGCTGGAATGCTCTTCCTGGGGAGTCAGCAGAGATCCTGCCTTAAACCGCAGTGCCTATTGCAGAGGCTGTAAAAAAGCTAAAATATATGCTTTTGTAGCAAGTTTCCAGGACTGGATGTGTCAATCCAGGAGTTTGAAGTGAGTTTAAGAATGAAATAATTGAGCTGTGAAGTGGGAGGTTGTGCTCCTCTGTTGAAGCTGCGGTGGTGCCCCGGACTGCAGTGCTTCACCCGTAACAGGAGTTCTGGGAATTCACTGACCTGCTGTCCCGGACAGTATAGTGGATGAATTACACAAATAAATACTGGGAAAAGGTCAACGTGCTTTCTGTAGAGGGAAGAAGTCCTGCTCCGCCGACACGTTGGAATGCTTTGAAGGAGTCAGGAACCATATAAATAACGGCAATTCAGCTGGTGCAGCCTACTTGGATTTCCAAAGGACAGGTTGTATGTCTTAAGGGACTTGGGTGGCTGTGTGGTCAGAGGAGAGGTCCCTTCATGCATGAAATGTTGATGAAAAAAAGAAAAAAAAATGCCAGCAATTATTTTCACTATGGTTTGAGATCAGTAGAGGAGCACCTTAGAGATCTGTGTTGGGACCTGTGCTGCTTAGATCTACTCTTAAATGATCTGGGAAAAGTGACGGAAGCTGCAGTGGCAAACTTTCTCTGCCTTTGGGTAAACATAAAATGTAATGCACATGGAGTAAAGCCATCCTACCACTGGCGGCCTCAGAGCTGGTGATAACCTGGAGGCATAGACCTTAATATTGCGAAAGATGAGTGACAATGTCAGCTCAGGGTTCATGGCTTTCAACAAAGCAAATCAATTCTTTTTTATCAGGAACAGAGAACAAAGCAACCTCATTGTGCTACCGTGTAAATCCACAGCACACCCACGTGTGTTTGATATACTGCCAGCCCGCTTATCTCAGAAAGGACAGAGCACAACGGGGCACTTTGGGAGAACAGCAGGATGGGCAGGAAAAAGCTGCTGTACCAGGACTGCGCAGGTTGTCCAGAGCGTGTCCTCAGCACATAAGGGGGCACGTGAAGGGGAATCGCAGCCTGCTGTTAGGTCATCACAGCTGTGGGTCGTGGAAAGGGGATCAGTTGTTCTCCATCTTCTAAACCAAGGACTGGGGGATCTCATGCAAAAGCAGCAGATGCAAGGTGGGGAACAAAGTGGTTTTTCAGCCTGGATGTTGTTAAGCCGTGGCTTTTCTGGTCCCAGGGTGAGGCAGATGCCAAAGGCAGAGGTAGCAGGGGGGGACTGCCCAGATCTCAGAAGAGAAAGTCAAGACCACACCTCCAGTTCAGGAAGTCTCTTTTGACCTACAGATTGATGGAAAATTGAGGGAAACTGCTACAACGTGCAAGTGTTTGAGAGGTATTGCTGCCTGCTTGCTCTATTTTATTTTTCCATAAGCACACACTCAGACGAGGAGTCTGACTGGACCTTTGGTCTGACCAGCTCCAGCTGGTCTCCATCACTTCTGGTCCTCCTGCATCATTGCTCTTCTCATCCATGCCCCAAGGGAACTGGGTTTTTGAAGCGGTGGTTCCCAGCATATTTCAGTTGATCAATAGTAGCTGCCTGCATAGGACTTGTGTCCCTGCTCTGTCTCCCCAGCAGCACGCTGCTGTTCGGTGTGTCTGCGTCATAAGCTTTGCGCTTGCGGCCAGGGAGAGGAGGCTGCCGAGAGCCAGGCTGCCTCTGCTGCTGAGTTCCCGCTTACAGCCGGTTGTCTGCAGCTGCTGTTTATTTTTTACCTACTGTACAAATAAGGGCAGAAGATAAAATCTCTTCAGAGAAACCTCTGATAAAGTTTCCAGTCCCTAAGTGAAAACTGATTTTATCAAACTTTTCAAAACACAACTGCAGATCGTCGTCTTCTCTTGCATTCATCTCCCTTATTTTGCAGACTGCACATTTGTTAAAATCTGACTTGGCCACTTCTTTTCTACCTGCCATCTGCTGTCACTGCTCCCTGCACTATGGACAGGATCAGAGTTCAGACCGTAGCTGGAGTAGACAGCTGCAAGGTAACAATCCGTGAATCTCTTGTTCAGGCTGCACTGCTGCAGTGTGTCACAGCTGGCCTGGGCAGAGACCAGAAACAAAGCACGCCTGTGTCTGAGAAGTAAAGATGACAAGTTACCGATATTCTCCAACGCTATATACACGAGCAGTGCGCGCATACCAGGAGACAATATGCAGAATTGCAGGTGGGCAGCAGTTATGGAGGCAGAGTGACCCAGGCAGGACGTCTCGCTGGGTGGATGCCAGGGAAGGCTTACCTGCAGGAAGGATGTGAAAAAAAACAGTTCGGCAAGGGCAGAGGGTGCAGCCTGCAAAGCTGCTCTGCTCTCACTGAGTACTCTGGTACCCATTGTAACTGGGCTATTCTGCTCCGTGTTTGGAAGAGTAATAAACCAGTAATGATGTAATGAAATAATCACTATTTTTTGGCCATTTCAAGGTAGCGGTTGTGTCTTAGAGGTGTAGAGACTGTTGTTACCATCTGCAGTACAATACCTGAGCTCTGCATTAAGGTGTCCTTTGGCTTTGATATGTGGCAGAACTGTTTTGGAGAAAAGCAGGTGACAGGGAAGTCATGTGTGCTGTGATTGTGTGACGTCTGAAAATGGTTTTGTCCTTTGCAGTCATAGGTCAGGATAAAAGCCCTAAAGCTACAGGGCAAAGTTGCAGAGGAAATAAAGTTCACTGGAAAAAATGGACATAGCAGTACCTGCGGAGAAGCTAGGGGTAAAACTCAGTCTTATCTCTCTAGGTAATCTCGAAAAGGAAATCGGCACGATGTTGCAATTTGTTCCTAAAAAAGTGAACGTGGAAACCCTTATCTCGAATGTAGTGGCTGCTACCTGCTTTGTAGAGCTTGGGAAAAGCCTTAAAAGAGTAAAAGGCTTTAACCAGAGGAAACAGGAGAGAAGCTGCTTCCCAGGCAGAGGATTTCCACCTTGCCTGGGAACCAGCAAAAGAAAAAAGAAATAGCCTTAAGCGCTCCCAGTCCAAGGCTTTGTCACTGTACAGGGCAGAGTAAGAAGTCTGCAGATTCAACATCTTAAATATTTGAAAGTGTTGCTCAGTGAATTTGTTAAAGATGGGATTTCTGAAGTTGCATCCCTCTTCAATGGACGTTCCCTGTATTTGACTCACTGACGTGACTGGAGGAGTAGCAAGGTGAATACCCTTCAGATTGGGCTGGTGCCCAGTGGTGACGTGAAAAACTTCTCTAAACAGTACCTCATTTCCTCAAATTGTGGTTTACACCATCTGAAAGTTAAAGTAAGCGGGGAGAGCAAGGATTGATTTTTAGCTCAAGGAAGCTCTTTTCCTTCCCTACCAGAGCTAAGACCCAAGCTCGACTTCAGAAAACAGAGATGCAGGGTGTGGCAATGTGAAGCACTCTGAGGTGCTTGAACGAAAGCTCTGAAGAGCGGTGGCTGTTTCTGTTCCCAGTGTCTTGTCCGGTATTCTACCTCGTGGAAGCACGTGTGACCTTAGCAGCAAGTTCGAATGTAATTCCAGAAAAGACACTGTATTGCTGACTTCTTTTCATATCGTCAGCTCTTTTGTTGATTTCTGTGCTTTTCTCATTGTTGTCTCAGTTTGGGTTTTGTGCTTCTGTTTGATACTCGACCTTTTGCTCCCTCGCCAGTCCTCTGGAGGTGCTGTTTCATGAGTCATGAGTCAGTTTAACCAGCCTCCTGCTCGGTGCAGGGTTATTTTTTCTGCCACCCCATGCACTCCCCTCGGGCTCTGAGCCAGACCTCTCTGTGAGCTTAACTTATTGACCTGGCAGAAATCTAACAAAGCAAGATTACAAAAAAATAAAAGGCAGTTGGATAGTTTCCTGCCAGGTCAGTGAGTGAAAGCTGCTTATGGAAGAGACCAACAGCTGCCAGAGCTGGCAGAGAGCTGCTGTTGGTGGCAGTCAGCCACTTGGTTAGCTCACAGGCACCTGAGTGCAGCCGGGGGTTGCAAGCTCCGGCTGCGCTGGCGCTGGCTGGGTGCTTCCCTGAGTTCGCTGTGCTTCGCCCTTTCAGCCACCTGCCCTGCCAGTGGCCACCCTCACCCTTGCCTAAAAGCTGCCACTTCCGTTAAACGACTTGTTAACCCCTGCAAACTTGGAGAGCACTAAAGCAAGGGCCACTGCTGCGGCTGCACAGCGTGGCCCGCTGGAGTGCAAAGCTCAGCAGAGCAGCCCCGGGAGCCGAAAGGTGGGCAAGGGGCAGTGCCTGGCACTGTCCCAGAGGCTCAGGAGATGGAGGCTGCGCTGCCTTGTGCACCCTTGCTGCAAGGGCCAGCAGTTCTGCGGCGTGGATCCAGGCTCACTTTGCACACATGGACCGGTTGTTTCCTCCCTGCGCAGGATGCCTCGGCCTAAGGGACAGGGAGCCAGGTGAAGCTCGTGCTGGATACCCTCACCTGCCTCACTCTCTTGCCTGCATCCAGCGTAGGTACTCCAGTTTCTCCATGTGCACAATGGAACGGCTGCGTGCAGGTGTAGCCCAGCCCCTTCCTGAGGATGAGGGCAGTCAGAGGTGTCTTTTTATCCTTCAAAGCCGAGCTGGAGAACCCTGGCCACCCTGGGTGATTTGGCTGTGGCAGCTTGCTCCTGTTGGCACACTTCTGGGAGAAGGGGAGAGGCTTTGGGGCCCCCAAAAAGTACAGCTGGGGAGAGGAGATCTTCCAATGCAAGAACTAAATCAGTCTGGCCACAGCCAGCCCTTGGGAGTGCCTGGAGAGGAGGGGCGAGATGAATTTGTGATGTACTGCAAGTCAGGTACTCTAACCTCTCCTGTATTTGGTCTAATCGCTTTTGGGTTATTGGAAATTATTGTTTTAAAAAAAATTCACATACTTTGTGTAAACTAGTAAAAAATATTTTGAGGTTGTAGTGTCCTGTCTTCAGGCTGAACCATGAGGCTGTTCCCTAAGCAGATATTTTTTTAGTATCAGGAAAATAATTGGTGCTTTTTACAGGGTCTGTAGGTCAGAGCATGTCTCTCCTTTAATTTCTGTAGATGAAAGGACTGACAGATAACGTTGTGTACCCAGCCATACTGCCATCTCCGCAGCTTTTCCAAAGTCCATAGTTATCCCAGATCTGTGTTTGTCTAAATGTGTTTGCAGCTATTTTAGTTAAACTCAGACAACTTTGTGGGCATTTCTGTGTTTGTCATAATGACTTTGTGGCTTCTGTTTCTGCACTGGACAAGTATTGGTGAGGTACCCAGAGGCTTCATGGTCCTCTTGTTCTCTTATGTAAGGCACAGTGCAAAAACCTCTCAATATTTTGCTTAGGAGAAGGCACATAGTTTTGCTGGCAAATAATCATGCAATAGGTTGTGAAACTGCTCTCCTGATACCCAGATGGAAACCAGCATAGCCTCCCCTGTCTGTGCCAGCTGCTGGAGGAGCCTGAGGGTGGTTTACTGTCACATTACCACAGCTGGTAGCAGGGACAAACGGTGTTCGGGCAGGGCACAGCGCTCAGTGTACCCTGGGCGACAGTCAGGGCAGTGTGGGCAAGACCTGCTGATGGGCTCTTGGCCAAGTGGCCGAGGTGGGTCTGCAGTAGGCAGGCAGCCTGGGAGAGCAGGTGAGTGTGGATCTGTCTCTTTCATTTTTAATGCTGTTACCCACTCCCTTGTGGATGGGTACAACCTCCCAGGCAGCCAGGGATTGGATGTGCAGAGCCTGGGTCTCGTTGCTGGCGTAGCCATCTGCCTGCTCTGTGGTGTTGTGCTGTTTCCAAAACGCTCTGGTACGCGGTCCCCAGGGGCTGGGGCAGCCTCTCGAACGTTGCTGTGTCCCCTTGCATCAGCTCGCCCGCAGACAGGATGTTCCCAGGGGTGTGAGTTGGAGGCATACTGCAAAGAGACTTGTGGGCTGGTGGGTTGGAGGGAGAGGGATGCCAGCTGGGGAGCGAGGGCTTGGCTGGAGGAGCGGAGCTGCATTTGTGTTGCCATGAACCCCTAGAGACAGACGGACACAGGACACCCAGCTCCTGCTACAGTGCAGCAATGTCACTAAAGGCCATTGAAATGAGGTCCTGGTCACAGGAAGACACAGCCCCAAACCCTTCACATCTGTACAAAAGCAACCTGCTTTTGGCAGTGGCTGGAGAGAGATTTGACAAGGCTGCAGATTGCAAGAGCTGTACTGAGCCACCAACTGTGGATAGGAGAGCAGTGTAAAGTCTGGATGAGGCTCTTGCTGCTGGCCCTCAGGGTTCCCTGCAGTGCAGGCAGCACAAAAAATACTGAGTCTCCTTCTTCTCTCTCTGCAGGAACATGACATTGAGACAGCTTTCGGAGTGGTCCATGTCACCATGCGGGGCATACCCAAGGGGAACAGACCCGTCATCCTCACATACCATGACATTGGCCTCAACCGTAAGCCCTTGCATTCCCAGGACCCTGAAAAAGTGGTTGTTCGTGGTATTTGCTTTTGAGTGCAGGGACCGGCAGGACTGGCCTGGAGCTGAGATGGGACAGGTCATTCCAGGGTAAAAAGATAAAGGTCTGCAGGAGAGAGAGTACATGGCATGCCCCTGTTCATTCCAACAGCCCTTGAAAGGTTGGGCCAAGGTGGAAAGGTGGGAATAGGTCCACCCACCACACTATGGTGCTCTAGCTGACTTGTTGCACTGTGTGACAGAGCTGCCATAGGGCATCCATTCCCTGGATGCTGGGCAGGTGAGCAAGTCCCTTCTACAAGGCTGCAGAAGTAGTGTAATGTTTGTAGTGGGCTCAGTTGCTCTTTCCACATCTTCCCAGCCAACATGTACTGTTATGTTCACACAGGTGCTCCTCAGTATGTACTCTGAGTACCCAAGTGCTGCGAGGCCCTGTTTTCCGGCCCTTTCCTTGCCTGCCTGCCCTCCAGTCGTGGCGGTTACTTTGCTGTGACTCACTGCTGCGTTGTAGTCAGTGGGGCACTACAGTGTGCATCACCCAGCATCCAGCGCTGCAACGGCTCAGCAGGGCGGGTGGGCTCATGCAGGTGTGTGCCGTGATGATTGGAGGGTGGATCACAATAAAACTTCAGGAAATGTCTGGTTTTTTGTTGTTGTAGACAAATCCTGTTTTAACGCATTCTTTAACTTCGAAGACATGCAAGAGATCACTCAGCATTTTGCCGTGTGCCACGTGGATGCACCAGGTCAGCAGGAAGGAGCTCCCCCATTCCCATCTGGGTAAGAGCTCTGCAGAGACCCTTGTTGTTCCAGATGTGGTCTGGACTGCAGAGTGTGGACTGAGGTAGCTCCCAGTTTAGGCTAACTGGGACTGCCAGACTGAGTGTAGGGGGAGGCAGCTTTCAGGAGCAGAGCAAATGGGAAGATGAGGAGGCTTCTCAAGGGGCATTCAGGGAACTCTCTTATTACCGAGGTGGGTAAAAACCTCACTAGTGGTGAGTGCTGATACAAGCTTTCTGACTTGAGCGTGAGCCCAGCACACTGCAGCCTAGCTGGCATTCCTTGCTCCATCTGTCCATCCTCCCACAGAAGTCTGGCTGCCCAAAAAAACACATCTCTGTGTTAGTCTTGCTCTGAGGGGTGGGATCCATGTAGCTGGCTGGAATGTACAGTGTTGATGCAAAGTAATCACCTATGCACATGCCTGTCAGGTGTTCCTTGTCTGAACCTTGGCTAGAACCTCTGTCGAGCTGTATTTGGAGGTGCTTTAATTTCCGTCTCTCTTGGTTTTCAGGTACCAGTATCCCAGTATGGATGAACTGGCTGAAATGCTGCCCGCTGTTCTGACACACCTGAAGTAAGTCTCTGAAAGGAAATGGGGTGAGCTAACTCTCTCTCTTCTTGCAACATCTGATATGCTCACTGACTTGGTCCCAGGAGGCCTGAGCATCTCCTAACCTGTGTAACCCTGTATGGTTCTTATGCTGGGAACATCGTCGGCCACATGAGACTATTTACGGCTGCTGCATCATTGCTGGATCATTTTGAAAATGAACCATAAGTGAATAGCTGGATGCAGAAAGGGGAGAGGCTTTGCCTCTGGGGATGCTTTGGCTGTGAGTTTAAGTTAGCCTTGCTGATTGTGAAATGCCTGTGTTTCAGCCTGAAAAGCTTCATTGGGATTGGACTGGGAGCTGGTGCTTATGTCCTCAGCAGGTGTGCAGTAAGTATCTCTTCATTTCCTTGTGATTTATATAAGCTGTGGTCTTCCACTGATTGAACAGAACATTTGTGGGCAACCGGCAAAGTAGCAGTAATTACAGTAGGCCTGCAGGGAGCCTTGTGAGAGCTACTTCACATCCAGATGGTTCAACTGGAGCAGCCAAGGCTACTCTGAAGCTACGCCAGACGTGGAAAGATTGTAATATGATGTCTTTGAGTCAGGAGAGCCCAGCCTGGCTGCTAAGAATATCCAGCCTCCTGTTGTCCCAAAGACTGGATGCATTACTGTGTGCTGTTTCCAGTGTTTGTGACGCCAAAGAATCAGTTCAGTGACGTGCTGTGAACCAGTGCTGATGAGGAATGTGCTTTTTCACTGGAAGAAAGCAGATTTTCCACTCCACCTTTTGACAACAGAGTTCTAGCTTTATCTCGGTACTTTTACATTTCTCTCTAGTGCAGTGTTTATAAGCATGTGAATCAATGGATGTAGTTTAGCAGCCCGGGAATTTGCCCGAGTCTTTCAGAGATGTTGTTAAAAAATGCAGAAATCTAACATTCTTAGTAAAGTTTGCTTCAAGTTGCTGAGTGCAGGGAGTTGCTGATGGTTTGGGCCACTTATTGCTTCTTAAAGCCACCTCACCGTGCAGCTGCCCCTCCTGTGAAAAGTTCTGTGCTTCCCATTTCCTCCAGTCAGGGTTCAGCCTGGGACAGCGTGAGGCACTGGTGGTTACTCTGTTCCTTGCCTTTTGTATCTTGTGTAGTTTTCAGTGTTGAAAATACACCTTTGGCCTCAGTCGAGTGAAGTGCCAGAAAGCCGTCCCCATGCTCCCTGGGTTACAGGCAGTTTCCTGCTGAGGACAGGGTTGTTTCCTTCTGCTTAACCAGTGCTAAGCCATACCGTGGAGCAGAAGAGCTGCTGTGAAATTTCAGCTGTAGAGTGAGCCTACAGCTTGAGGTTCTCCGGTTGTGCTAGATCGCTGGTTTGTGTTTGCAAGCAGTGCTCAAAGTATTTAGTACCTGTGCTCTCCATGCACACCCCAAGGTGGACTGCAGGGTGCTGGGGACGCCAGGCTGGAGCAGGGGAGGGGAGTGTCTGCGGGCTGGGGGGCATTGCGGGTGCCCCTGCAGAGCTTCCCAGGCCCCTGCTGAGGCTGCGGGTGGCCGCGGTGCCTCAGCACCAGCTCCTGTGCCATTTGCCAAGCCTTACCATTTGCCACATCTCCACTGGGAGACCATCTGTTCCTTGGTGAGTGGAGGGGAGATGCCCTCCAGGAACAGGAGTTTGTCCAGGTGCTTCCTGGAGCAGAGTCACTGCTCACAGCCCTGCAGTACATGGGAGCCTGAGCAGGACCCGTGGCTGCACCAGATGATCGCTCACCAGGAGACACCGCTGGGGCCTGCTCAGGCTGCCGGCGCTGTGTGAGCAGTCCAACCCTCAGCGCCAGGAACTGAATCAAGTAAGGTCTGCTGGGAGCCAGCCTTGGGCCAGGCTCTGGAAAGGCCACTGGCTGCCCTAGCTCCCCACTCGTCTTTAGCAAGAAGCTTTCCAGCTGCTGCACCTGCTGTTGACCAACGTGGGGGCTGAATCATCCTGCTGACTGTGCCTGTGCTCTCTCCCCACAGCTTAGCCACCCCGACCTGGTGGAGGGACTCGTTCTCATTAATGTTGATCCATGTGCAAAGGGCTGGATTGACTGGGCAGCATCCAAGGTGAGCTTCTCCTTAAGCACATCTCCTCTTTACAGTGCTTAATGAGCCGTGTGTGGAGTAAGAAGAAAAAGGACAGGGTACAGGAATTTGTCAGTTTATGGCAAAAACCATACAGTCTCATTTCTGTCCTTGCTGTGTTCTCAGCATGGCTGTAGTATGACCTCCACCGTAGGAGCAGAGGTTGATGTGATCACATGTGAATGAGAAATCCCGGCAGACTGCTTGGAGCTAAGTGGCTGCTGAACACTCAGCTTTCCTGTGATTTAGTACTCATGCTTGCAGGCTTCATTTGGCTGAGGTTGAATGGATCTTTTAATTATTCTTTTATTCAGGCTGAGAGAGTTGGGGGGTGTGCAGCCTGGAGAAGAAAAGGCTTCGGGGAGACCTTCCAGCACCTTCCAGTGCTGAAAGGGGGCTACAGGAGAGATGGGGGGGCTCTGGATCAGGGGGTGCAGGGACAGGACAAGGGGGAACGGTTTGAAGGTGAAAGAGGGGAGATTTAGAATGGATATTAGGAGGAAATTTTTTCCTGTGCGGGGGGTGAGGCAGTGGCCCAGGTTGCCCAGAGAAGCTGTGGATGCCCCATCCCTGGAGGGGTTCAAGGCCAGGCTGGATGAGGCTTTGGGCAACCTGGGCTAGTGGGAGGTGTCCCTGCCCATGGCAGGGGGTGGCACTGGGTGGGCTTTAAGGTCCCTTCCAACCCAAACCATTCTGCGAGTCTGTGATTCTGGCCACTCACGGTTATTCAGGGTTCCGAGGTTCTGGAGAGTTGTGTGTTGTGTGTGCACAGGCTTCTTTGGAGCCTTGCATGCCCATCCCAAGCTTCAGGCATTTGGTTTTTTATATCCCTTGAATAATTCTTCTGTTATTTTCTTTACTTTGAGGAGCTTTGAAATTTGTAATGAAACTGCATTTTCCAGTTACTCTCCCTCCTCCTCATTTGTGATCACTCTTCAGTTTTCAGGCTGGACAACCAATATAGTGGATATTGTCTTGGCACATCTTTTTGGCCATGTAAGTACCCAGCGGGTGTTAATGTTGCCTGTGCAGCTGTACACGGAGCTGTAACTTCTGTATGCACCTGCTCTGGTCCATCACACAAGGGTTGCCGCAGATAGTACTATCTTCTGTGCGTGGCAAGCTCGCATCAGGGCTTTGCGCACTGCGGGGAGCATGCACATCCTCATGCTTGTCCTACCTGTCTCCAGACTCCAGCCATGTTAAGGAAGGAGTGTCCCACACACTAGTGCTGGAACTCCTGTCTTTGTGGTGTCCAGGCAACTGCTGCAGAAACAAGTGACAGCTGGTTCTCTGTAGCCCGCATGGAAGCATGTGAGCTGTGGGTAGAGCACAGACCAGCTGGGAGCTGACAGTGGGATATTGTATGTGTCCAGATGGTGAACTGCTGCCTTCTGCTCTTCCCCTTCAGTTTCTGCAGAGGCAAACCAGCCCCTCCTGAAAACTCTGGATACAGCAGTGCCTTTCTGTTTGGCATTTGCTGGCTACCAACCAGCAAGCTTACTGGGCGACTGAAAGCGTCTGTGCCTCATGCACACTGTATATGACATACAGCAGATCAGTCCCTGGCCTGGAGCCCTCCTGCAACAACACACATCAGTGTGGGAATGAGTCGCGTGGCTTCCTCCTGCTCAGAGCACACGCTGTACTCGCCCTGCTTTCGAGCCCCTTCACTATATGTGGTGCTTCCTTGTGTTGCCTTTTCTCTCTGTCTCTCTCTGGTTCTCACTGGAATGCAGTTCCTTCATAGAGCGGGGTGTTGGGATTAAATTTTCCCTGGGTCTCAGTCTTGGGGTTAGCTATAAAACTTTACTTCTTTAACATTAAGCATAAGTGTAAGACCTTCCTAAAACAGTGATTTGTATCTGTATAAGCATTACGGAAGCTTGGGAACTAACTTAACCACATCTCAGGACACGTTTGTACTCCTGCAGCAGTGCGTGCAGTGCCATTTGTAAAAGTGTAGCCACGTTACCTGGGTGTGACACTTAACAGTCATGTCACAGAAACACTTAACGTAGCCTAGGTGTTAATGCAGTCTGGAGTCGCTGCCCTCTGTGTTACTGTTCGCAGGCGAGCAGTGTGTATGGAAGTGGTTTAATGCTTCAGTATTTTTATGAGTGTCATCTCTTTACTTGTGGAAAAGATGATGTTCCCTGTCTTTCAATCCTTCTGCTTTTATACAGGAGGAACTGCAGGCAAATCTAGATTTGATCCAAACCTACAGGCTTCATATCGCACAGGACATTAACCAAGATAACCTTCAGCTGTTCCTCACCTCATACAACAGGTACAGGATTCCTTTTTGCCTGCTAAGTTGCTCCCATAGCTCAGTAGATTTACTGCTGTGTGTATTATTGTGTTGGGTATTATGCCATGTGGCCACTTGTCCTAAGCCTAGTCTTCAGCCGTTATCCTGAGCCAAGCTCAGTCCCATGCCTGGGTGACCTGTCACACCTCAGTAGGTCATCTCTCTGGGTACAGAGCAAGCTTGCTGTGAGAGCATGGATCCTGTTTTCTGGCAGTTACTGTTGAGGCTCCTGCTCATGCCATGACACAGGGACTGATAACCTGCTGGAGCCAGCACTCCTGGTTGGATTTTGTGTGCTCCCGTGATAACCATGTGGATTTGACAGAGAATTGTTCTGTTTTTTCTTTCAGTCGCAGAGACCTGGAAATTGAGAGACCAGTTCTTGGCATCAATGAAAATACTGCAAAAACACTCAAGTAAGTTGCTCTGAATCAGCCTGTGTCAGTTACGTGCTGTGCAGTCCCTCTGGCAGACAGAAAAGCTGTTGCTGCTTCTCAGCAAGAACTCCACAAGCCCAAGTACTGGGAGGATTGTTCAGACTGTCCGAGGCTTTGGTGCAGTACTGGCAGCTAGAGTGGGGCAGAGAGCTGTCTGGAAGCTCTTTCATGAAGAACGCACTGAGGTTCTCCAGAGGGTCAGAGGAATAGGAAGTGTCTCCACCCAGCAGTCAGCAGTCACTGTACTTGCTGAGCTGTTGGTTTGATTGTTTTGTATGAAAAATTGGGGAGGGAGGTTTTTGTTTGTTGCCACTAACTGCCTTCGCCCCCTTGCCAAAATAGTTGCCTGCACAATTCTCCCAGAGACGGCAGTGGATTCTGAATGCAGAGAGTGCAGTGGTGTTTTCCCACCTTGGCAGTGACTCTTTCATCTGGAAGGGGACAGTCTGTGCGTTGGACAGCTGCCAGTGATCATCACCACAGGGGAGGCATAAATAAATTTTCAGATTCCAAGCAAGAAAGCAAAAGGGGCAAATTATCTCCAATTTAAAGCACATGAAGACTGTGAATTGCAGTGCTGAGGCAGGATGCCTGGGCTGGGCTGGGCTGGGCTGGAGACTGCTGCCCAGCCTCTGCTCTTCACTCCTTGGAAATTGTATGGACTTCTGCTCCTGCCAGTCCCAGGAATGTTTTAGGCATCCACAGCCAAACCCTCTAAATCTTGGCTGACCTAGAAGAGGTGGATTTCCCTGCCTGATCTCCAGACAAAGCCAATTGTGCTGCTCCCTGTCATGCAGGCAGCTGTGAGTCACCGAGCACTGTCTGTCCATCCCAGTGTCTCACAGGGATCCGCAGATGCTTAAAATGTTTCTTGTGGAAGTGTGGGTCTCTGTGCCAGCGGACTTCATATAGGTCCTCTGTCTCCTAGAGATGCTGCTCCACTGGCTCTGAGGTCTGTGGCTGACAGCTTCTCTAGTCTAATTTTTGTCATCTAGTCAACACACAGAAGTGAGGCCTCTAGCCACCCCCTTCTTACCTGGATCTGTCAACGAGTCGTGTAAATTCAGAGCCACTTGGTCAGTGATCTGTGTGTGTTTTACACATTGAATGTTAATTGTTCTTCTAGAATTGCAATACATACAAAAGTGGATATGAAGGCACAGATTTGCCAACAAGGGCTTTGATATAATGACATTTGTCAATATATTCCCTGACATCTTTTGTGTTTCTTTCTAAAATCCAAACCAAAACATAGTGCTGAGCAGTAGCCAGCCTGAAGAGTATTAAACTCTGTTGGATGTGGTTATTAAATTCCTAACAGACGTTCATTTCAGAGCAGATGCTCCCTTTTGCAGCCTGGGACGGTGTTTCTCCCAGCTCTAGGCACATCTTTTAACATGTATGCAACAGTCATGTCGGTTGGTGTGCATGGGTGGGACAGTATGGGGGGTGTGCAAGCCCTGGAGGGTGTTCTGGTGCAGCAAAATGCCTTGATGTGGTGGCGGGTAGGGATTTTGCTGAGCATTGTTAACCCTTCATGAGGCTGTTGGTTCATAGAGTTCAATCTTCTCAGAAATCCCTTCGGTGCACTGTGAGTAACATCTCTCTGGTTTGGGTTTTGACCAGGTGCCCTGCCTTGCTAGTGGTTGGTGACAACTCACCTGCCGTGGAAGCAGTGGTACGTATGTGTGAACTCTTTCCTCCCGTGACGTTAGCCCCACAAATCCCTTGGCAAGCCTGCCTCACCCAGCAGTGCCTTCACCTTACCCAGAACTAGTCGCAGAAGGAGGCTCTTTGTCCCAAGCTCTTTTCTAGTCCCCCAGCTATTGAGACCTGTCAGCCAGCGGCGGGACAGCTGGGGCTCGAGAGGCTGAGCCACCCTGCAGGTGAGGATGGCAGGATCTGAATAGGAGTCCTTGTGACCAAACATCCTGCTCAGCAAGTGGTGCAGAGAAACGCTTTCAGAAACTTGTGTCTTGCCCCGAGCTCTGCCAGGCTGTTGCCCAGAGTTCAGTTCACGTCATGAATTACTGCTTTCTTGCTGTTGTGCTGAGGCTACCTGGGGTTTAAAAATAAACCGTGTGACTCCAGTCCTGTGGTGGGGAGTCACCCAGAGCTCTGCAGAAGCCCTGTATCATAGAGAAGGCAACACTTAGAAGCATCTCCTTCCTGTTGTTCTCTGCGGACACCCATAGCCCAGCACAGTTATAAATGGGGCATGGCACAGTGCAGCGTGGTTGCAGTGGATGGTGCTCCTCCCCCTCAGCTAGTGATTGTGGGGAGGTCAGGGGTTTGTGAACAAAATAAGTTGTCTTAAGAAACCGTGGAAGAGTGTAGGAGTCTCCTAAAACAGTAGCTTGGACCTAGGAGCTGTGCATGAAGATCTGCTGCAGGGCTTTTCTGGTCATGGTCTATTGCCTTTGCATTGATCTGTTTGGTCTGGAAGTCTGAGACATTCTCCAAATTTTGTCTTTGCTAGGATAAAATTCCTGAGGATTCTCATTGCTTCCCAGCCACAGCTGGGAGACAGGATACGGTCCTCTGGACCTTGGCTTGCCTCTCTGGTTGCCCAGGTTCCCAGCTCATAATAATCTCCCCTGCTAGGATAGCTTTTCCTACAGGGCCCCACCTCATCCCTTTTTGCAGCAGCCTTACTGGTGGCCATGGCCTCCTTGTCTGGCCTGGGGACTGAGTGATCTCCGTCCACGCTGCGCCACACAGAAGTCTCTTTTCCTCCCTGAGTCTTGCTGTCAGAGTCCAGGAGGTGCCCCAGGGTTTTCTGGTGCATCCCCAAAACCAGGGGATGGTTTCCCTTGAAGTCACAGCCCCATCTCTCAGGAGAGTTGACATGCTATCAGCACAAGGTCCCATTGGACAGGAACACCTGCCTCTCCTCTCTGCGTCTTTTGTTCGTTATTCTCTTCCTACATGCTCTCTGCTTTCTTGCTCAGTCCTTCTTGGCCCCAGAGAAGCTCCCATTGCCGAAGACAGCCACTGCCTCTGGTGCAGCTGCCCCACGTTTTACATCTGGCTCTTCAAGTTTTCTATGTGATATCACGTGCGTCTTTCCTCCTCTTATTTTAGGTTGAATGCAATTCCCGTCTCGACCCAACCAAAACTACCCTTCTGAAGGTGAGTGCCACTCCAGAATCATTCCAGCCTGCACAGAGACATCGTGTTTGCTGAGGCCACTCCGCTTGGGTTTTTACCTTCCATACATTTAGCTTTAAGAACTTTGTGGACAGTCATTCAGGGCTGTGTTCTCTTCTGTGTGGAGCCAGACTTGGGAGAAAAGAGTTTGTCAGGGGGTCCCTGGATCCCTGCTTTATAGCTGCTTCTCTGTTACCTTAAACCGGCAGAGAAGACCTGCTGAGAAGTAGCAGAGGTGCACTGCCTCCATCCTGTTCTCTGCCAGCAACAACTTCACTTTTTCTGGCTTTATCCCAGTCCTTTCTGTCCTCACCTGTGGCTCCACAGCATGCCAGACAGCTGCTGTATCGAAGTGTAAAGTGACAGGTTAGGAAAGAGTGGCAGGAGGAGCCAGGACAGTGGAGGGTTACTCCTGGGATCGCTCGGTAATTCAGCCTCCGGCATGCTGGAGTCCTTCAGCAGCAGGCTCCCAGGAGACATGTTGCCAGGCCCTGCTTTGGCTTTCCAGACAAGATGGTAGGAGTGTGCTTCATGTAGCAGCGCAGCCTGGTGCCATCAGCCCGGGTGGTGGGTGGTGCGGGCGCTGTTCTGGCTTGTCCTCCTGGGGTGGGCAGGATGGTTCAACCTCTCTGTTGTTTCCTGTTGCAGATGGCTGACTGCGGGGGCCTGCCCCAGGTGGTTCAGGTGAGAAACGCCTCTCAACTGTCCCACGGCGTTTGAGTTGTACCGAGCCCTCGCTCTGCTCACACTAAGCCGCACTTTCTGTTCCCACAGCCTGGCAAGCTGACTGAAGCCTTCAAGTACTTTGTGCAGGGAATGGGCTACAGTAAGTGGCAAACAAACTTTTCTGTTTTGGAGCAGGGTTGTTGTGGAGGCCACTCAGCCTTTCAGGTCAATCTGAGCCCACTGGCATCTGCGTCCCCACCTGTGAGTTAGCAGTGGGGATCCATCCATGCTGGAAAACCCACTGGTGTGCTAACAAGCCTTAGCAAAGCGATGTTGTTCCCTGACCTGTGTTTAATGTGCACTGCAGCTGGAGTGGTGACCCCTCTTTGGTTGCTGGTGTTGGTAAAACCTTCTCAGTCCGTCTTTGTGCCAGTCCAGAAAAGTGTGCTTCCGAGAACGGTAAATCTCCTGAAAGCTTCTGTGTGTACCTTCTCCGGAGGGGAAGCAGTTAGCCATACAGCCTGACGGTTGCGGTGCATACATGAGAGCTCTTTCCTTTCTCCTCAGACATACCTGTTTATTTCAGAGTCTCACCAGGGGTAAGCGATATCTCAGAATGAAACCCGTAATGACAGAACAGAAAGCTGGGGAACTTCTGAGACACCTGGAGAGCCCAGAGGGAGCTGTGCATGCCCTGCCCTATGGCTTCTTCCTCGTGCTTGGAGGCAGGAGACATTGCATCCTGATGGTCCCGTCAGGCTGACGGCTGTTCAGCTCCCCTGCCCTCGGTACTTCAGAGACAGGGGACTTCAGGAGAAGGGCATCTGGGTGCACTAAAGCAACTCTGTCTCCATTGTAGGCACCTTGGCACTTCCCTGCCAGGGGCCGGGGCTAGGGGTTCCCTTCTGTGGATGATGAACCTTCAAAAGCTGGAATTACGGAAGGGATTGGTTCAGGTGACTGGTTAACCACCAGCATGGCCACCGTGGCAGCTGTGACATTCCCTATGGTCTCTATATGACCACAAGTTCTTTGCCAGCTCATGGGTGTCAGGGCTCAGAAGAAGCTGTCCCTGTCCTTAGTGCTATGTGTATGTGACATGAACGTGGTAGGACAATCGTGATCTCCAAGGGTGGCCAGATGAGCCTGGTCCTGCAGAGGAGGGTGCCATGTGAGAAGGCTCCCTCAGCCTCATGGCCTGAGAGCATTTCAATGTTCACATCTCTCGTGTTCCTGGTGTTAGTAAAGTCAGCAAGCGCTGTTGTCAGAGCAAGGATTTCAGCAGCACTTTGGGGGTCAGATCTCTTGCAAACAGGCTGTGCAGCACTGGGGAAGGACAGGGGGTAATGTCTCACTTCCAGAATTAGTAGCTAGTCCCAGAATGATTTCCCCAGCTTTGGTGGGCAGGACTGTTTTGGCACTGCTGACTTGGCCAGCAAGGCCTCCTTGGGGAGAACAAGAGAGAAGCAAATCAGCCTCTTGCCATTTCTAGAAATGCACTAGCCAGTTCCTCAACAGGTTTCTTGTTCTTTCTGCACGTTGGCTAGAACAGTTGGACCTGCCTGCGCTGACACTGCGGGTGGAGGGTAATGCCTTGCAGGAGGCTTGTAGCAGAAATCTGATGCTGTCAACTCAAGGAAAGACAGGAATTTCTGTTCCATACCTGGAGTTGCAGGGTATGCCCCAGTTTGCCCATAGGAAAATGCCATCTCTGTTGAGCAGTTGTACAGTGGGGAGGCAGGGTCACCAGGTGCACTGCAGTTTCCAGCTGAAGGCGTTGAACAGATGTGGCCCTGATGGATTTTTGAGTCAGCTTAGCATCTTGCTGAGATGCTCATTAGCAGCTGTTTGCACAAATATCGGGTGCTTTCAGCGCAGTGTGTGAGCTGGGAGTGGAAGGCAAAGTAGCTGGGGATTCCAGGAGCAGCACAGCTGCTGGTCACACACTGCAACTAATTGGCTCTTTCCTGTATTCATCCCTTTCCTTGTCTCGTGTTGTTTCCAGTCCCTTATGTGCAGCTCAGCCACCTAAGCACTGAGTCAGGTACCTTCAACTGTGCATCCGCCTCAGCCCAAGTCTGTGTACTGCGTTGAATGATTTTTTGAGTGCATTGCTCTGTCTCAGCATGTCCTGCTGGCCTGCTGCGAGCTAGGCTGACCCATTGTACAGCCTGTGTGCTACAGTTTTTCACCTTTCATTTGTATTTTGTTGATTGTTGCATGACTTCAGCTCTGTGGTTTTCTAGAGTGATGAGACTGACTTTCAAAAGGTCGTCTGTACAACAGCTGCCTCGGTTTGCACAGACACTCGCCATGACTGCGTTTGCAAATGATCGGTTACACTTCTGGCGTTTGCTCACCTTGGACCTTTTGAAATTGGGCCTTAAACATCTTGCTTTAGACGTGCAAAGACTTAATTTTGGCAGTGAAGAGTGAGTTTTCTTCCTGAGGGTATAGCTCTTGTGCTTACCCAGTGACACATATCTGAGTGGCTGTGGTACTTGCTCTAGGAACTTCTTCCTTTTCTAAGTCCCACTCTTGTTCTTTCTTGCAGTGCCAGCGGCCAGTATGACCAGGCTGATGCGATCCCGCACTCACTCTTCCTCTAGCGTGGGCTCTGGGGATAGCATCCGCAGCCGGTCTCATACCAGCAACCATGGTGAAGGAAGTGCTGGAACCCCAGAAGGAATTGACCTCCAGGATGCACCTCAAACCATGGAAGTGTCCTGTTAGGCAGGAGCCCCTCTTCTGGATTCAGTCACTCCACTTGCCCCCCACTCAGAATCTAGCATTTCATCCGACATGGCATTAATTGTTCTAACTTGTGCATGCCCATCTGAGCTGCCACCTCCTTGGTAGTCTGTACTTGGCATTACTTTGGTCCTTTCTGTATGCCCTTGGCATCAGAGCCTCTTTAAAACTCGTTAACATTCCGCGGTCTTAGTAAGTCACGTTACTGTACATGCTGATGCCATCCCCTGTCTGTGCTGTATATCAATCCAGATGACAGCTGTTGTCTCCCCTGTTCATTTAAATATAATTTCTGTGGCTTTGTGAGGTTTAGAATTGCTTTCTAGTTGTGCTTCTGCTAAAGGACCCTTGTGGTGCAGTTGGTATGGCATCTGTGGGATGTGGGAGAGCAAGACCATGATGGTGTGAGACTCCAGGCACTGGAGCGGGCGATGCCCTCTGGCAGAGCTGTGCCTGGGGTGTGCAGAACCACCAGAGGGTCTTTGTGTTCCCAGGACTCTTGGCATGCCAGGCAGACGTGGGGAAAACAAATGGTCAGAAATACTGTCTTGGTCTCATCTCTGTACGTTAAGAGGAGCAGAGAGATTTCTTACCTGAGCCTCCTGAAGGGGCAAAGCAATTAACAAGTAAACTAGACTAACCGAGGTGCACTATTAACCCAGTACAAGGGATTAAACTGCAGCAGCCCTGGCTTCCAGACCACCTCTGCCGAGCCTCTGCCTCCCCTGCAGAAGGGCCAGACGCAGTGAACACCCCGTCTCTGTTCTGCCCTGGCACAGGTGGATCTTTAACATCAAGTGGGTTGTGAAACGCGCGGCAGTGCCCCTTCCCCGGGGAGGACCAGAGGTGTCCTGCACTGCCAGCCCTGCTTCCCGCTGCTGCCCACCCCAGGCAGGGCGTCTGCACAGGGTATTAACCGAGGCTCAAGACACACCAGTGAGTGTGAATGACTGCCAGCAGACACTCATGCCTGTGAATCGGGTTGAAAGCGTGAGCTCTGAACGCTTCCCTGCGGGTCCCGTTTACTCTCTCTGTGGGATCCACAGTTCTGCTGCCCTTTGACATCTGGCTGGGTCACAGGGAGCGGGAGGCGAACGCCTGCTGCGTGATAGGCTGCTAATGGGAGAAAAGGGATGAGTGGTCAGGCTACTGCAGGTCTCAGTAGAGGAGCAAAACTTCCTTTCTTAACTGTTGAGCAGTCCTGACTCCCTGGGAGCCACCTCCTTCGAGGGTCATGCTCATGTTCTGCTCCATTTCAGGTAGGGAATGGGACTGGGTGGCTCTGCCTGAGGGGGACTTTGTACCAGTTATTAAATAAAGCTGTAACTGAGTTTCATTGTTACCTGTGTGCTCCTGTGGTTTCTCTTGGCATGACCTGGCACCCTGCTGGTTTGGTCAGATTTCGTGTCTCCTACCACCAGAGGGAAACTCTTGAGGGGGAAGGGGCAGCCCTGGCCCCCTCCTGCGAGAGGAGTCCACACGGCCACAGGACCGGTGTGGCTGGGTGCCAGGCTGGCTGGAGGCACTGGAGAGAGAGCTGGCTTCTGTGAAAATGCAGAAAGGAACTTCCAGCTTTGACAGAGGGGGGACTGGAGGACAGGTTTGCTGCAGAACAGGCACATCGCCAAGAACTGCTTCCGGACAAAGGCAAGTGCAAGGAGCTGCCTTCCGTGGTGAGCCGTGCTCTGCCCAGCCTGTTCTGTGGCTGTAAGCTGAAGTTAACCTGGCACTTGTCATGACACAAGGAGGCAGAGGCCAGTCTGGAAGGCAGCGTGAGGTCTGTTTGCACGTCTGCCGGCTGTGCCGCGGCCAGGAGCAGGTGGAGCAATGTGCAGCAGCCAGTCTCTTGGTGCAACCGCGTCTTCGTCTTCTGCTTTTCAGATCCAGCTTTTGCTCTCAGTTTTCAGATCTCTGTCATCTTATTTTCACAGAAAGCTAGCTGGAACTGAGGAGGGGTTAAACTGTTGGCCACAGGTTAGTGCCGGTGTCACTGTTGTCCCCAGCAGGTGCACTCCTTGCAGCCTCCTGCTTTGGGGAGGGTCTGTGCTGGGGAGAACATTGCAGGGACTGAGACAATTCCTGAGTCATAAACGGAATGAAAGGGGAGATGGGAAAAATTGGGCATTAATGAGAGAGTAGTGAAGTGACAAAGTGATTAAATGAACAGAAATACCAGTTTGAGTCTCTAGAAGACGGGAAACCATCAAAGAGGCCAGGCCACCAGGTACCCTATGAAGTTCACTGCTACTACACCCAAGGGCTGGATGCAAAGCAGCACACGCAGAAGAGCTGGTGTACAGGCAGCACTGCGATTTATTGCCAGCCAACTACACTGAGAATTCTTCCTCAAGTTCCCTTATGAAAATGCAGCAGCAGACCAAGAGAAAGGCAAATACGATATTAAAATGACAGTGAAATGAGTTAGAGGAAATAATACCGCAGCAGGGGTTGGTGTGAGCTCGCCAAGGGCTCTTCGTGATGATGTGGAGCAGGAGAGCTCAGAGCTGCCTGCACACAAGGAACTCAAGAGACTAAATAGATGAGATTTTTAGCAATTTGGAAGGGGGATGATTAAGAAGAGAGTTTTGTTGCCATGGCTGCGCACAGGCATAAGCATACAAGATTGGTAGTGAGGGTTGTCATGTATTTTATTATCCCAAGGAAAATGGAAAAAGTAAACTTGTTTTCACACGAGCAAGTGCTTTTCCTGGTAAAAATACAAAAATCAAAGCTAAATACAAGTTGAGAAATGTGTTTAATAAAGGACAAAATGTTTCTGTAAGTGCCAAGCGAACGAGGAGCAGCGCTTGGGCTCAGGGCAGGTGCCTGGGGCTGGGTGAGAACTGCCCTGGAGCTGGTGCCACTGCTGCGGCGTGAGCTGGACACCCAGCGGCGGTGGGGGGGGACCTGGGCTGACCGCTTGCGGAGCAGCACGGAGTTCCAGCCAGTCCCTGTGACACACCCAAGGGGTTCCTGGACCTTTGTTCTGGCAGGAGGTGCCTTGCCCAGGAAGGGGGGGCCTCAGCTGGGGGTGGGCATGGGCTGGGGGCAGCGCTTTCCAGCTCTCCCATGCCCTGAGGCCTCAACTCCCCATTGCTCCAACCCTTGGGACAAGCTGGGACAGAGGCACCCCTCTCCCCCCGCCCAAGTGCCCAAGCATTGGGTCGGTGCAGGTGCCTCGGTTTCTTCTGCAGCACAGGGCTCAGCTCTGCAGAAGGATTCTGTGGGGTCGCTGGCAGACCCCCACCACGCACACGGTGGGCTGAGGGTTCTGCCAGGGGGCTGCTGGTGCTGGAAGGTGCTCGCTGGTACCTGAAACCACGGTCCTTGTGAGACAGCGGCTTTGCTCTACAGCCCCTGTCCCCAGCTGCGTGCTCACCCCTGGACACGCTCCTTGGCAAAGGGTGATGGAGTCAACCTCTTCCTGGCAGTGCCAGGTGACGGTGCAAGGAGAAACAGCCAAACATGGTGTTTGGGGAGGCTCAGAACCGACACTGGGACTTTTCCTTGTTGTTAAGCCAGGAGCTGGTGCAGCCGTGGGATGAGCACTGAGGAGGGATGTGCAGCCTCGGAGGTTTCCAAGGTGGAGCCACAGCAGAGCTGGCATCAGCCAGGCATTGAGGGGGGACCCAGACCGGGGACCTCAGCAGCTTCTTCCACCCAAAACCTCCATTGTTTGACCTTAACTCCTGAAGCGACGCAGGGGTGGTTGCTGTAGCTTGCTTTGCTTGGAGCTTTGTCCCTCTCCACTGGCTCTGGGGGCCGTAAGCCATCGCGTTACCGCCATCCCGCCTGCTTGTGCCATGGGGCTGCCTGCCGAGGGGCGGGAGGCTGACTCCTGGGCACATCCTGCAGCCAGAGAATGCTGTGGGGATGCTTTTGCCAGCCCCGCACACGGCATTCCCACCCCCCTGCCTTAAAGTAAAGCCCCTTTGCCCACCCCCAGTGTCCTGGCTGGGGAGGGGGTGACCGTGGGACTCTCCAGATTCACCAGCACCAACCCTGGAGGTGCTGGGCAGCACGGTGCTGGGCCCGGGGAGCTGAGCCACCGTGGTCACAGGTCATGGCACAGGGACCCCGGTGGGGCTTCACCACCAGTTCCAGGAGCAAACGAATCTTCTGCCAGATGCTATCAAGCCCTTGCAGAGAGCCCCTCAGCACCAAGAGCTGCACCACGTCCCGCTGGGTGGCTGCTCTCGTAAAAGCGCTTTTCCGTGAGCGTTTCACACCGATGGTGGGTTACGATTGACCAGAGGCTTTCAAGGGCAGAGCGTAAACAGCAGCAGGATGTGCAACCGCAGCAGCGTGGCCGCAGGGCAGGGGGATGGTGCCGGGCTGTCAGCCCCCCACGGCCAGGCCCAGCCCACGCCAGCAGCACAGAAACTGCCGAGAGCAAACCCCACAAACCCCACGGCCTTTCGGGGGCCGGGGAGAGGGGGCAGCGCATGGCCCTGGTGCTGCCAGGAGCAGCTCTGGGCACCCGGGACCCCACTGTGCCGTGTCCTGGCTGCGCCGGTGCCTGTCCAGCACCAACCTGGCTCTGGGTCTGCGCCCACTCCCACATGCTGCCCACCCCTCCCCAGATCCCATACGGTGACAGCAGTGGCTTGCACACCCGCAGGGATTCCCTCAGGCCGTGTGCCCGGTGCCGAGGCCCCCCCCAGGGGCACAGCTGTGGGCTGAGCAAGCAGAGCGAACCCCCCACACGTCACAGGAAGCCGCAACAGCCGCAGCCCCGTGCTGCCCTCGCACCCTCCCAGCCACACCGGCACCAGCACCCCGGAGCACCCGGCTGCAGGGCAGAGGGACGGCACGAACCAAGCAGGTCCTGCGAGCGCTGGGGGTGCCCTGCGTGAGGCAGACCCACCGCACCAGGACCCCTGCAGCCGGGGTGCCACCGGTACCCCAGCAGCTGGCATGGGAGGGCTCGGCCGGCGCCTGCCCCTGGTGGGGTCTGCGCCGTGGTGACAGCAGCAGGAGGCAGGTCAGTGGCGTTCACCCCCTGCCCCCCGACGGGCAGCAGTGGGTCAGAGGGGGCTCAGCCCGGGGGTGGGTGGCGTGCATCGGGAGAGGTGTCTGACACGCTGGCAGACACGGGGCTCTGGTGGGGTGGCAGCACCCAGAGAGTGAGCACAGCTGGCTGCTGCCCACCACAAGGATGTAGGGGGGGTCCCCAGCTCAGCCCATTTCTGGCCATGGGACCCCAGACACCCTTGGGGGGAAGAGGGGGAGGTGGTTTCCTCAAAGGGCTCCCCAGGGAGCTGCCCGCCAGGCTCAGCCCCAGCGTCCTGCCCTGGCACTGCCTCTGTCGGGAGCTGCTGCGTCGCTGTACAGCCATGCCCAGCCCCAGGGGACAGGGTGGGTGGCTGTGACCCATGAGCCTGCATTCCCCCTCCATAGCTCATGGCTCTGCAGGGAGCTGGGCCTGAGCCTCCCCTTCCTTCTCAGCCAGCAGCAGCCAAGTCTGGGGGCCAGGGGTGCCTGCTGACCCCGAGGGATGGGGATCCTGCCCAGCCGGGAGAGGCCCCTCAGCATCCTGCCAGCAGCTGCCAACACCACGCAGCTCTCCCTGCCCACGCAGGCAGGTAAGTGCTGGGCAGCTGCTGGCTTGGCCCCTGTACCCCCCCCCGTGTGCACGGTCGGTCCCCCCTGGCCCGGCTGGGCCATGCTCGGGGAGCTCAGAGCCTCCTCACCTTCCCACAGCCCCCAGCGACTGCCTGGGCCTGGCCCTCTGTGACTTCCCCCCCGGCACAGCCACTGTCCTGAGGATGGGGGAGCAGCTGCGTGTCCTCTCTGAGTAAGTCCCCCCCCCGAGCAGATGCTCCAGACCCGTGTGCAGCCCCAAGGGCCATGAACCCCTTTTCCCGGCAGGGACGGGGAGTGGTGGCTGGTGGCATCTGAGGTGTCTGGGAAGGAGTGCCGCGTGCCCAGCAGCTGCGTGGCCAAGGTCAGGCACAGGTAATTGCTGGGAAAGGCCTGTCCCAAGGCAGCCCCACGGCAGAGAGCCTGGCCAACCCCCAGGCCAAGCCCCGGCCGCGTTGCTGGGACATCCTGCCTTGTCCCTGGCCATGGAGCAGCGCTGGGGCATGGGGCAGAGCCACGGTGTGCCAGGGTGTCCCTAGGACACGCGCTGCTGCACTCCAGGATGAGCCCTCCGCCCTGGCTGGGGCAGAACGGCCCCGGGTGCGGGACGCCTCTGCGCAGCCAGGAGAGGCTCTGCCAGCAGCTGCTGCCTGTGCAGGTGGCTGTACGAGGGCATCAGCCGGCAGAAGGCGGAGGAGCTGCTGCTCCGGCCGGGCAACCACAGTGGGTCCTTCCTGATACGGGAGAGCCAGACCAGGCGAGGTGAGAGCCCTCGGGGCCCCGGCTGCTGTACTCCCTCCCTGCTGTCCCCCCCGGGGTGCCAGGGGTGCAAGTGGGACCCTAGAGGGGCTGATCCTCCATTGCTTGCACCTGGTAGCAGCAGCCTGCCCCTGGCGCCGCTGCTCCCCGCTTTGTGCTGAGCCTGTGCCTCTGCCACGGGGCCTCAAAAGAAAAAAAGCACCAAGAGGCTTCCTGCAGCTTCGGTTAGGCAGAGAAGTGAAAAGGCTCAGCCTCTGAAGGGCCATGGGGCTCCCATCACAATGAGGTGCCAAGAGGACCCCGCGAGGAGATGCTGCCGGGTGCTCCGGCGCATGCGGCGGATGCACCAGCCCGGTGCTGCACGGCCCCGCGGCTGGCCGGGCACCGAGGGGACTGTGGGGCTGGGACGGCCCGACCCTGCACAGGCCCTGGGAGCGGAGATGTGCACAGAGCCACAGCACCCCACAGCATGGGACACGGCAGGCAGCTGCCCGAGGTCACCCCGCGGCCCAGCACTCCCACACCTCCCAGCGTGGAAGAGCTCACGGGATGGTGCTGGCGCAGGGATGCTCACGGCCACACAGCCCCACCGGGAGGAGGGTGCTGCCAGCCATCCCCCCAGGCAATAAAATCCCTGGGGTGGGAGAGCGCAGGGCCGTGGGGCCGAGCAGGGTGCGTGCCCGTTTCAGCCTGGCCCCAGCCCCTCACCCCGTGCCCCGCAGGCTGCTACTCGCTGTCAGTGCGCTGTGGCGCACACGCTGCCTGGGACGCGGTGACACACTACCGCATCCACAGGCTGGAGAACGGCTGGCTCTACATCTCTCCCCGGCTCACCTTCCCCAGCCTGCAGGACCTGGTGGACCACTACTCAGGTAACACCCCTGCAGCCCCCAGCCCCCCTGCGCTCTGCAGGGACGGGGAGGGGGGAGGTGGTGGCCAGTCCCCCACCTGCCTGGGGATCCCCGGTTTGGGGTTTGGGGGGGGGTGCACCCTCCTGATGCTGCCCCGTCCCTCCCTAGAGTCCGGAGAGGGGCTGTGCTGCCCTCTCAGCGAGCCCTGCTCCACGGTGAGGGTGAGCACCGCCCGGGTCCCCGCCATGCCCATGGTTGTGAAGAATCCATCCCTCAAGTGGGACAAGATCGACAGGTAGGGACGGCCGGGGAAGGGGCTGGGGCTGCCCTCACTGCCCCTGCCAGACACTCAGGGGCCTGGGGGCTGCCCTCACTGCCCCTGCCAGACACTCAGGGGCCTGGGGGCTGCCCCTAACCCCCATGTTCGCCCTTGCGCAGCTCTCTCCTGTTCTCGGAGGCCACGTCCCCGCCTGAGGACTCTCCCATCAGCCTGGGTCTGCGGGAAGCCATCAGCTCCTACCTCCTCCTGGCAGAGACAGCCGCCCCTGAGCAGGGGCCTCCGGGGAAGGGGGCGAAGAACACCTGAGGGCAGCCCCCCATGGGACCCAGCCCTCGCTACAGGGCTCACCGGGTTTTCAGCCACGGTCGCTTGTTGATGCCGTGGGAGCTGGGTGCCCGGGGAACATGGTGGGGACAGGGACAGACACACACGGGTGCTGGAGGAAGGGGCTCCCCCACGCCGGGTGCTGGGGATGTGGCGTTTGAGCCCCTTGAGCATCACCCAGCACCCGGGAGGAGAAGGCCGAGGCTGGACGTGGGGGGAGCCCTGCCTGCCCCCCATCTGCTCCTACGGCAGCAGGCCAAGGGGATGCAAACGCCCAAGGAGCCCCCGCCAGGTCCCCGTGGGGGGACAGCCCGGCCCCGCCACAGCCCTCAGGTTCACGCACAGCTTTTTCAGGTGTGGTGTCTGTGCGGGACAGGGACCCTCGTACCCCCACCCACCTGTAACTCAACCCTCTCCTTGGTGGGAGCAGCAGAGCAGCAGCCGCGGGGAAGCCAGCGTCCTGCTGCCCCCAGAGCAGCTCCTTTAAACCTTTGAACACACAGATTGTACTGGGTGTAAGGTCCATGGATCAGGATCTTGCTGGGCACGCAGCAACAACCATTTATAATATTTTAATTAAAGAGCATCTCTCACCCCGTTGAGGTTTGTGAATGAATCACGAGCAGCCAGCCGGAGCCGTGGGGCAGGTTTCCACCCACCACCGCCTCGGGGTGGGGTTTGCTCCTGCTGCAGCCGTAGCCCCTGGCCCTGCCACCAGCATCGCCCATCCTGGGGCGATGGGCTGCCCACAGGTCAGGGCTGGTCCTCAGCTAACTCAGGGCAAATTAATGAGCCCTAGGTTTTAACAAAAATTTTTAACAGCATAACTGCTGTTCTAGGAGCAAAGAAATGGGCCCATGCCAGGGGTAAATGGTCCAAAAGGGCAGAATGCCAGTACCTGTGTCCACCCCTCCACCTTTGGGCTACAGGGGCCTTAAAAGCAGCAGAAACACCTCCCACCAGGAACAGGTCTGAGCTTTCAACAGCCCCTTCTCAGCAGCTGGGCCTGGGGAAAGCGCCCGGAGCTTCCTCTGCGGTCAGAACTGGTGCAGAAGTGACTTCGCTGCTTGGTGACATCCCTCCCTCTGCGCACCCAGAAGCTGCTGCAGCAGGACCCCCCTTATCTGCATCCGACGTGCTCAAACCTCCTCTTCATTTTCAAGTCTGATGAACTTGCTCTTGCAAACCCACCGTCGCTTTCTCATTTCCTCCCCCGAGGAGCCCAGAGCTTCACCCCCCGGCTCAGCCACCCGCCCCGGCAGCCTGTCAGCACGGGGCTCAGCTCAGGGTTTGTCCCCCAGCCTTGGCCTTGCCTCAGCCGCTGCTGTCACACCTGGGGTCCCCACAGCAGCTCAGAGGGTTTTGTTTCCTTAATTTTTGCCACTAACTCACATGGTGTGAATGATGGCCAGCTCCCGAGCCCCACAGGCTGGATGCAGGGAGGGGGGATGCTTTCCCACCAGCGATGGCTCCACCTCAGCCTGGCGGCAGCCACAGCCAAGAGACCGGCGCTGGTGCTCGTGTGCTGGTGCCACAGGAAACACCTGGCTGGAAACCCCCTGGAGTCCTTCCCAAGCTCTCCTGCCCAGCCCCACGGCTCCTTTTCCTGGACACATTCCTGGGCAGGGGGGGGGGCAAGGGCTGCTGGGGGTCCCCGGGTGCTGCCATCCCCGCTCCCTGCCCCTGCTGACGCCACAGGCCCGAAGGCAGGGGCCAGAGCAGGTTTGTAACAGCTGGAAGAGGCCGAGAGCAGGTCTGACATCTCCTCCCACACAGCTCCCAGCCAGGGGAGAGGGCAGGGGCTGCAGGCTGCCGGCCCAGGCAGCGCAGGACAGGGACACCGCAGGCTGGGAAGGGACAGAACGAGCACCGAGGAGACCCACCGATGCCAGGGCAGCAGAGGACACCCCAGCTGCCTCGGCCACCCAGGGGTGGGGGGTTGTGGAGACCCGGGGGGGGGGTTCCCCTGCCATGCCCACCAGAGCGCTCCCCGTGTCCAGGACACTGGTGGGAAGGGCTTCGCGGATGCTCTCTGCTGGGTCAGGGGCACACCGAGCTTGCAGAGCTGCAGCACTTCGGCTCCATCAGCCAGACTGTGGCCAGCAAGGAGAGCTTTGTCACCAACCTCCTCTGAAGTGTCGAGCACTTGGTGACATGCAGCCTGGCCCGACAAGCCTGTGCTCTGCCCCTCAGCCACCTGAAGCCAAACCATTGGAGCACCTCTAAGAGCAGCCACCGAGCTGCTGGGATCAACGGGACTTCAGAAGGTATTTGGAAGAGCTGCAAACCAGCTAAAGTATCTCCCGTAGCTTTGGGCCTCTATTCCGCTGTTGTGGTTTACGAACCACGGGGACAGTTTTTGCTGAACACCTGGTGGGCTGAGGCAGGGACAGGGAGGGTTTCACTCACCACTCAGGGTCACGGGCAAGAAACCACCACGACTTGGGAAGAACAAGAAAACAATGGAATTTATTAACTATTTACAGCAAGAAGCAAGATACTGAGAGAGAGAAACCACATCTTAGAAAGGCACTTCTCCCCCACCCCTCCCTTCTTCCCAAGGCCCAAAGGCTTTGTTCTGGACCTTCTCCTCCGCCCCAGCGGCGCAGGGGGCAGGGAACGGGGGCTGCAGTCAGTCCGCTGCTCTTTCCTCCTCAGGGGAGGACTCCTCACAGTCTGTCCCGGCTACAATGTAGTGTTCCTTCTCACAGGAGAGTCCTTCTCCAGAACTTCTCCGGCGTGAGTCCTTTTCCAAAGGGGGCCAGAGTGCCCTGACAACTGCCCGGCTCCAGCATGGGCTTCTAGTTCCAGCGTGGGGTCCTCCACGGCTGCAT
>WKFP01015189.1:296845-350866 GCA_011057875.1 Pterocles orientalis | reverse complement strand
TGCCCCCCCCCCTGCTACCAGACAACCCCCCCCCAAACCATAACATCCGCAGAGAGCCACTTCTGGAGCCTGGATTCAGAGTGGCACTCGGCAAACCAGGGCTCCACAGAACCCCACTGCTCCAGCAGCACGTCCTTCCCCTGCTGTCCCTTGTCCCGTGGACGTGCTCCGTCTGTGCAGCTTGAGCCCGTGGCAGCCTGAAAGGCCAGGAGGGCACACACCCCCTCCTCCCGAGCCCGGCACCCCCAGACACTGGGACACGACCCCCGCTGCCCCTGAACCCCAGGGTGCAGTGTTAACCAGCAGGACCCTGGCATCCCTCAGCCCGTACTGACCCAACCCTCAGCGGCACACAGCACCAGCAGCACAAACACCCTCCGGGCAAGAACGGGATGAATTCCAGAGTTTTGCTGCTTTGTTCGCAGTTTTTAACTACGGGCCCATGGACTGTTTCTGGTTTGCTGTGGCCAGTACTAACCAGACAAGAGCTGTACACAGCTTTTCCCTCCGCAAGAGAGTTCCTGTGCAGACACTGAAGGATTAATATGAAAATATGATAAATTCTTCTAAACAAGGGTAATAGCTTGAGGTGCTCGGCAATGCCACTGGAAAAACCCAGAGCACGGATCAGCCACGAACGCTTTCACACCCCAGTGAAACGCCAGCGCTGCAGCACCAGGGTGACGCTCCAGCACTAAAGCCAGCACAAGGGAGACCCATGGGCTGGACAACGACCAACAGGAAGCAGCTCGTGGGACTAAAGAGATGGTATTTTGGTCAAATAACAGTAAAAACATTAAAATAGGTGAGACAGATTTCTCAGGCTGTGGAACTCCAAGGTGAACCTCTCCACACGAGCGCTGACAGGCGACAGCAGCGGCCTCCGGATGGGAGAGTCCAGCAAGCACAGCGGAGCCAGGACGAGCTCACACCGCAGGCACAGCCCCGCAAACACAGGCAGCCACCACACACAGCTCAGTCACTGCAAACTCACATCACACCTTCAACGCCTGGTTTTGACATGTAACTGATCAGCAAAATGAACACGATTTGACTGAGCCCTGAATCACACGCTGGGACCTGCAGAAGTCTCTCCAGGCTGCACAAGCCGGGCTGTGGCAGAGCAGTGCACCCTCTGGCCCTAAAATCCAGATCTACAGGAGCCTTGTTTTAGGAATGAAATCAGGAAGGGCAGTCTGTCAGGACAAGGGAATAAACTTGTTTTCCTCCTACTGGGGAAACAGAGGGGAAGAGCTGGAACCAGAACCGCATCTGGAGGCACACGCTTCCTGCCCTTCAGGCCCTCTCCTCCCCAGCACTCCCTCTTCTCCCCTTCCTGCGCCTGTGTATCTCCTCTGCGTGGATTGTCCAAATACGTCAAAAGCTCCTTCCTCTGCATTAATGCTAAACCTCAACTGCTAGCCCCCTGCTACACTGGCAAAACACTTTTCCACCTGAAAATTGTGTAGACACTACGTATTTTTCTCGATGCAGTTTGCACTGTACAGCTGACAGCACCTGTCCTTAGGAGCTGCTCCGGGAAGTTACACCTTTAGGTCTCTGCACTCTTGGAGCAAGCATCCTGGCTCCACGCTCGTCTCCCAGCAGGGAAGTGTCTCACACACACTTTCAGCTGCTCCAGGGCGGCACTGTTCTGGTTAGAGCAGCTTCCTACCCGCAACACGCAGAGTTTTTTGGGAAAGGAATCAGAGGGATGAGCCAGCTGCCCCTCTTGCCTCAACACTGCCCAGTGCCCAGCAGCAGCCCCAGTACTCTATTCGTTGAAACAGGAACAAAAATTAGGGTCAGATTAGATATACTAGGTCCTAATACATTACATATATTAGGATTTGTGAATGAAATGTACAAACTCCTCCTTAAAACAACATCCAACATGAAACAATACATAACAGTTTACCCATTAAGAATACTTATGAGCCATCTGGAAAACATCAATGTCCTTATTTAGGAGCAGTTAAGATCTATATTCCTATCAAACCACAGCACCTGCATTTCAATACCATGTGAAGAACAAAGGCTAAAATTATTTTATTGAATAATCATTAATTGAAACAAAGACTTTTCTACGACTTAACCAACAAAAACCTATTTATTTATTCCAAACACCAAGATACAGAAGTTTTAAAGTTTTGCAAATATTGCTCCAAAGCAAAATTCTGTATACAGCGCCCTCAGCTCTAATAGTGCATAAACAAAGACAAATATACTTATGTATCCACAGTGCAATGTTTGCTCATTTCATCAAGGCTCCACATTGCATCCACTTACCAGTGACTTAAAGAAACAAAAAAGTGACCCGCCAGACCGAACAGTTGGTCCAGACTAAGAAATAACAATGTGGAAACTTGCAAAAACAGGGACAAAAATGAAACCAGGCAAAGCACAATGAAGAATCTTTCCTGAACGTGAGAAATGCTCCTCTACTTTAAATAAATATTTTCAGTCTTTATCAGCAAGGGCTTCCCTAGCTCTCCAGTATTTGTCATCTGACTCACCCATCAAAACCACCTTTTCTTCCAAATCTCAAGTACTGCCCTGGGCAAAAATGAACTGACAAAGTAAAAAATACAACAAACACACACAAAGCAATTGCTTGGGAAGGAGAAGTTCCCCTCTGGAGTGAAAAGTCTGCTCAGGAGCTGGACTGCTTCCACGCCTCCAATGGCCAGCACAGCTGGCCTGGTACCAACGCAGCTGCCTTCTTGAGAGACGCCCGGTCAGAGCGCTTGCGTTACCGATTTCAGCCAGGGAACACTTTTCTGGTTGATCTCACCCCAAAAAAACCCCAAAACCTCCACAGCTGTCTGGGGTGCTCCTTCAGATGCTGCTCTGGCTGTCTGGTCACTGCTGCCTGCTCTAGAGCTCCAGGGCACACAGGAATCCAGGCGGCACCGACAGGAACCAGACGAGGTATAAGCACCGCTCGCACCCTCAGAGAGCAAAGTGATTCTTAAATATCACGTAAGCTTTATTCCACTTGTGTAACAGAAAAATACGTTCATTTCTCTGCTGTACATATGTTGTGTTCACTATGCACCAGCCAGTACTACGAAACTGTGAGGCAAATTATTCCCTGAAACGAGTCACGGCACAAGCGCCTTAGTTACTACCCAGAGCAGTCTGATTACTTTGTTTTCTGAAGGACATAAATACTCACTGCGTACATACTGTTACCTCCTACAATAACACTGGATATTTCAAGTTCACATCATTTGCAGGATACAAACAGATGCATCTCCAACATTAATAATTCGTACAGTTATGGGCCTTTCAGTGACAACTGTGCTTAAATTTTACCCTTTAGTGGCACCACCACACAATAAAATGAAGGTAACAAACCCAGCTTTTTGGGGACACCCTCTCACTGCAAAACCAGCTTACCATTCTCCACAGTGAACTGAACTCAGCAATGTTTGGGAAGGAAAACTGACGCCATAGCCACTGTTTAGGGAGCTATGATCTGCAGCTGAATAATTTTTAACGTCTGAAATACTTACAATACACCAACGTTTCAGAAGGTACTGTATAACATGACTTGAACATCAGCAGCATTTTCACCTTGCTCTCACAAAGAGAAAAATTAAACCAGAAAATTAAAGTATAAAAAGGGACTTTGTGAACACAGACTGTTGAAGATAATAACCCACTCACTGTCTGCAAGGACAGCACCCCATGCATAGATCTTAAGGCTTTATTTACACAAATATAAAATAAACTGATTCCCAAAACCACACGTTCATAAAGGAAGTCTTTACAATGAACATGTTCAGAGTACTGAAAAAAGTCTACATTTCAAAATATAACCGGAATGGCAATTATTAACAAACGGATAGAAAACTACGTAACGTCCATGCCAGACCTGGTGGGAGTCTGGAACTCCAAGCGCATCCCCAGTCTTTCCCCAGCGGTATTTCACACCGCCGCAGCACGGGTGCCCCGCCAGCACTGCTTCGGGAGGCACAGCCTGGCCAGCTCTAAGAGCTCAAGAACGCACACGAACGAACACAACATTAACGGGCTTCCCCAGTACCAAGCCGTGTGGTAGTGACAGAATAAATATGGAAAACAATCATTTATTCTGAAATAAGTGCAATCCACCTGTGACCTTCTGCTACATTATTTAACATAATAGAAGTGGGGTTTAGGCCACTGTTACTTGGAAACCTCCACATAACAGTTTATAGTTAAGAGCTGGACATTCATACTTAATAAATCTGAAAATTGTTATAATATTTCCTAATGATTAAATACTGTGTGCTATTATGCATAAACCAGGAGGAATAAAACATGACACAAGTCACTTTAACTATGCAAAGTTATTTACAACCTCTGCTAACTAAACATTTTTGGCTCTTAGAACTCTGTTCTTCAGTGGCACAATTTTTAGTCAATTTAACTATGAAAAAATTTACCGTTTCAATGAGCAACTTGTAAGGAGTGAAAATTTAAGTAGAATTCATCAACCATCACCCAGCCTCTGAAGACAAGAGTATGACCTCCTCCGTATCATTTTAATTGTCTAACAAACCAAAAATGATGATGAGACAAAATAACCTTTTTGCTGTTCTTTGAACAGCGCTTCTCCACAAATCCCTGAAGTCAATCTGCATCACATGCAACCAGCATGCTAATTTCATTTACATTTACAGAGCTGTTCACATCAGATGCTCCAACTTCACACTCAATAACAGTCTCCAACATCTTCTAGTCTCATGTTGAGCAGCAAAGCGCAATCTGTTGCACTTTGCCTAAGTCCGTTATAAGCTGCTTTATACAATGTTTGAGTTGTGGGAGTCGAGCTAGTGGTTCCGGTGGTTCCAGCTCTCCAGTATAATCCAGCCAACTCTCCAAAACTGCAAAGAAAAAAAAACCCAAAAAACTGTCACTATTTCAGTTCTCAGCAAACAGACCACCTTAAGTCACAAAACAAGAATTCTTTAAATCTTTTGTGAATCTTGAGAGAGCGGAGGGCAGTATTTTTAACAAATGGTATTTGAGAAATCAGAAAACCAGGCTCCTCACACCAATATTTGCAGAAAAAAAAAAATGATGTTCCTAGGAGAAAGCAGGGAAGGGAAACTCAGAAGCTCTATTATGAAATTTGGTGCTAAACTTCCTCTGATCTGTATCAATTCCAGAGCAAGGACACTGTGGTACAGGAAGTTTACACCACCACAATACATGATGCTGTACAGAGAAAATTAATTCCTGCTCTACAGCTTCTGAGCAGGAAACAAGGACCAACCAAAGACAACTCAGACAAGACGAGAAAGGTGGTCACATTGAACTGCGACGAGTTCAAGGGATCGGACAGCACTGTGGAAGGAGACCAAAACCTTGAAGACAGAACCTATCTGCCAAGAGAAGCAGCAGTGGCCACTGCCACTAACTAGACTAGGGGCTTGCTTAACCTCAGGGCAACAGCTGCCGAGGAGCTAGCGGGCATTACCCAACTACTGACACATCCAGCCTTGAAATAAGAAAACTCCTGATCAGAATGATCAGAGTTGCAATGCTCTGTGCAGCTCTGCAGCTCAGCAGCACATACAAAACCCTGACTTTGGTGAACTAGAGCTTCTTCATTTATGAAACAGGCGTTACGATTACAGGCCTGACTGCTCTCCATTACCTGAAATATTTAGTTGTTCAACACTTCAGTACCCTAGTGACCTACAAGAGAGGACTCTCACTTTGGCAAAGGTTAGGCTCTTGATAACCTTGCAAGAAGAGCTGCTGCTGTAACCACTATACCACCAAAGTTCAGACTCAAAGATGTTAAAGAACCCCACAACTATCCTGGATTGTGCAATGCAACACAAAGGGTTCACAAGTTTTCCATTAGTAGGAAAACAAATTTCAAGAGATATCTAAATAAACCATTTGGAAAAGACAGGAAAAGATAAGGGCGCTGTGCACCAAAGAGGTCAGCAAGAACATGCTGCAACAGCCAGCAAGCCCCTGAAGAACAGGGAAGTTCAGACAGACAGAAGCGCTCTGGGAAACGACAAAAAACCGAAAGCAAAAAGACATGGAAAATATTCCACTATACCACCTGTCCAAAGCATTTAGAGGTAATCCAGCTAGAACTTCTGCAAAATTCTGCTCAGTTTTAATTTGTTCTTTGTTTTATAATCCACACACCCATTATCAGCAGCACGGCTATTTCCTATCAGTAAATGAAGTAAATCTGACAAAGCAACGCTCATGTCTTTGTAGGTCTGCAGAAGTAGAATTCAAGTTAACACGTTTTGAACATACAGTTAACTTTTGAAATAGAAAAAAGCTACCTACCATCTAGCTCCTTCTCAATGAAATCCATTCTGTGTATGACTTCATCTTGCAGAGACTCCACATGAGCTAAAAGATTAAGCTGCCACTGCAGCTGCGAGTTCACAACTCCTTCTTTGTCTTTTTCCAGCAATTTCCTTTCAATGGCTTCTTCTGGAGAGACTTTCTTAGAGACACACTCTCTTACCTAGCAGAAATACATACGTTAAAATTTATAACAGTGAAAGAGGACTGGCAAGCCAGACTGTCGGAGTCCTTACAGTCACCCAAGCTCATTGCTCAGCTAATCTGAGGCTAGCAGAGGCTAGAGACACACAGAGATCACACACAAATATTAAAGCAGTTTGGGCAAGAGGATCTAGATACAGACATGTTTTACATGTTTTTACAGGTTTTTGCTAAGACCTATCCTTTGCACTTTGCAAGCATCTGATTTTCAAAAGATAACATATACATGCACAGTTGGATCCTTGCGCTGGAAGATACCGCAGGGAACATCAAAGCCATTTTTAACACGACAGTAATCAACTAAAGCGCAAATGATTTCGCACGGAGAAGCGTTTTTTCCTGAAGGAATCTAATCACAATTCTACTGAAACTTCCATCAAAACATCTAGGAAAAGCAAAAACATTACCGCCACTTATAAAACTTGAGTACACTGTCAGCAGTGTTGATTCTACTCCCTAATTTTTTCATAATTCTGCTGAAATACAACAAGATTTAGAAAAAGGCTCCTAAAAGACTGAAGATCTGAAATACGTGTGTTTCTGGAAAACGTAAAGCAATCTCAATGGATTTGATAGAGAAGTTAAAAAGAACACAAATTACAGCTTACATATGCATGACATAGAAGCCAAACAACCTTTTAAACGGAAAAAGCCAGGCCAGTATTTCCCAGAGGCTTCTGAACATTTGTCAGGCTGTATTTCATATGATTTGACGCTAACTAATGTAAGCAAACTTTTTGCACTACACTGCACTTGGGTGCAGAAAAGCCTCGGATAGATCTGATAGAGCTGAAAACAAGAACCAGGAGTTGAAAAGATAAAACTAGAGTGCTGCAGGAGGAAGAAGATACAAGACTGTTCAGTGGGGATCATTCTTAAAGATCACTTCAGGCATCTTCTTTAACACCATGAAATATTGCCTGAAGAACCGGGAACCAACTCAGTTAATGTAACTATTAGAATAAGTGTGGGAACAAGATGGAAATAACCACAAGCTGGGGCAGTGTCTGTGGTAGCATCTGCCAGGGGATCACAATGCACGTTCAACAGGCTGGGCAGATGATCTAAGGTCCAGAAGTCCTCTTCAACCTAGAGGGTTTTTTTAATTACTATTCGACATGGAGGAGTTGATCATGTCAATAATATTAATTTGTATCAGCAATTTTACAGTATAGGAATAACCTAAACCCAAATAAACAAATTACTGTTAAAAAGGGCGGAGTTGTGCCACACATCCCCCATGCAGAGAGGGTTATTTTAATACAAACACCTTAGAGTAACTGTGCTTGGGTTCATTCTCCATCTTGCATATTTCTTGGTCCAGATTCCAGCCCAATCTCTCTGACAGGGCATCATCCCCGTTCTCCCTTATTCTATTTACTCCATCATCCATGGCTGAACCTCTCGTCTCCACAACCAGTCTCTGCTCTATCGCAGGGTAGTAGGCCCGAGGCTTCTGGTAACAGTGTTCACTCGTAATGTACGACTCCTCCGCAGAAGGAATGGCCGAGGGTTTCTCAACTGTCCCATTCCAAGTTCTATAACTTGCCGTCTCCTCTTTGCAACAGTTTTCCTCAAGATGAATGATGTGTTTTGTATGAATTTTTTCATCCACTGTAATGTGCTTCCACGGATGGCACCAAAGCTTCAGGTCAGGATGTTCTTTATTTCTGTTCAAACATAAGAAAAGTAAAACATCCACCAAATTTAAACTTCAAAGTGACTGAGCAAACTATCCTATTATGTAATAAAAATTAAGAATATCTCAACTACTGCACGCTTTAGTCATCGTAATAAGTAAAAAATACCCAAACATTCTGAAATAATATAATTTCACTGACCTCAGTTGTGTATCTCCCTACAATGTTCTGTTAGGTTCACTATTTCAATTTTTATAACATGGCATATAAACCAAGTGTCGGCATTAATAAAAAAATGAAGAATTTGTTTCAAATAGATACAAACAACTTTTCGTCAATGCCCTTGAAGAAGCACTTTGCCTCAATATTTGCAATTTATTAACAGCATAAACTCACTTTCACTGGGATATTTTTAGTAGCATTTTGATATTTTTGGTAGTATTTTAAGCAGGTAAGTCAAGAACACTGAAGCTGAACTAAGATTTTAACAATTTTAAACTCCAGTAAAACAAAAAGACCCCCTCAGACTACTCAGTATGAAACTTTAGCCTGCAGTTACCCAGAATAAACTTTTAAAAAAATCAATTCACTGATCTTTTATAGCCCTCTAGTAACAACAACAACTTGGGGTGGTGGAGGTATAGAACCTTCATTATTTTCTTTAAAACTTTAACATTCCTTTAAATCCCAAGATGCTGAGCAAACTCTGCTGCCTGGTACACCAACATGCCATAGCTCCCCCACTTGCTTCTTATAGAAATTCTTATTTTAATTGTTTTCAAATTGACGAGGACATTATTTATTCCAGCAGCAGGGACAACTAGAGGTATCAGATTCTTACACAGGTTTAATGAACAAACAAGAAATGCAGAGTGTTGTAACTGATACTGCTCTTTGACGTCTGTCAGGCACTAGAACAGCAGTAAAAAGGACAGCAAAGCAGAAACAATCTGCTTGTCTTCAAAGGGTAGGCAGCTTATCTGCTACAGGCTGCAGGAATGCAGCAGAAGCAAATCCTGACCCTACAGCACCTGTGCTCAGCTGCAAAAGGAGGGGTCTGCCCCAAAGCTCTGCTCTGTGCTCCTTGCAAACAAAGGCAGGCAGAGTGACTGCGTTAAGCTGATCCAGCTTTCCTAGCTGCTAGCCAGAACACTCAACACACGACCATCCCGCTTCCAAAGCAACTGCTTTCTACTCCACTCCATAGCAGCTACAGTTTCTGCAGTGCCTGAAACTACAGTTGGTACAACTGCCAAGGACGTGCTCAGACCGCTTTACACAAGCGCTTCTACCTCCAGGGACCGCATGTCCATGAGATCCTTGGTCAGCACGCCTGCAGGCACGCCCAGAAAAGCGAAAGCCAAGTGCTCCTTCACCAAAGCTTTCTCTGCCAGCTTCACTGACCTTCTCCACCCAAAGGGGCTCCTTTGCTCACCAAAGAGCAAGGGATAACTTTAGAGAAGACAGGAAATTGAAAGATGGTGCACCAGCTATGTAAGGATGAAAATTCAAACGCTTAATACTTGAGCATCATTGTAACTACAGCCTTCTGAAGGCTGGCTCTTCCTCCCACTGCACAAAGGCTGTCAGTGTCACCTCTGATCCTCTGCCACCGCCTTGAGATACTGAACAACACTCTGATGATGTCAGGCAGCTGTAAAATCATCTCCTCTCCCCTAGGTGGTAGATCTGCATCAACAATATAATCATTCTTTTAATTCAGCAATTTTAAATATCTTTTCTTACTTATGTAATGATAAAGAAAACAGGGGCTAGAGCTTTTAACAAGATAGTCCTAACAGGACCACTCCTCATCTTTAATTAAAACCAGATCATCACACCAACTTTGGGATGGGAGAGGAAAGGAACAAAGTCTGTAACAAGCACAACATGCCCGGTGCTCCATACCTTAGTGCTATGCAAATCTCAACTTAGTCTACAACTGGAAAGCCACCATCTGAAGTCTGATACTTCAGGAGAAGCTCTTGTTACTAGTTTTCTCCCTTTTTCCTTCATACTTTCCCAACCCTTCTATACACATAGTCAATTTACACTCGGCACACTTGAACAGTTTTTAATTTTCCAAGATCACATTAGCACGTCAAACTATGATTTTACATAAGCACAAAGAAGCACAACAATGACTCTGAATTTCTGGTTATTTTTCTACTATTGGAAATCTAATTCATGTTGAGAACATGCCAACTGATACTTAAATACTGCTTACTGTAATATGCTCATCTTCAGCTGCAGTCCATGCAGTACTTCTATCACTCTCTGAACATCGCCAAGAAGCTGGTGAGTGGCTACTATCTTCTTGGCATTCTGGTGGGAATAATTTTCTTCCAAAAATGCTAAGCCATGCATGTGACCATTACTTAACCACTCCTTCTCATACCAGTACTTTAAGCTGGACCTCTGACCTAAAGCAACAGTAATGAGTGTGTTAAAAAGAAGCATTAATTATGGCATGTTAACATTACTGGTAGTAATTCTGATTATCTCAAGTCTTGCAACAGCTTATTTTTCTGATCAACAATATGAATAAAGATCCCATAACAGCAGACAAAACCCTGAAGACATGAAGAACTTGAAGTGGGAAGCAAGAGGTAACCTCAGTCAAAAACCTCTGTCCAACCATAACAGCATTCAGACCCCAAACGCCGTCAAAGGACACCCACAACAGGTAATTGCAACGGATGCACAGAGAAAAGTGTATTTTTAGCAGGGTATCACACTGGCTAGTAGCCACGGTTATCACTAAAGCTACAGTTTGAATACAGCTCTCTGCAGACAGAAAAACGCAGCAAAAGGCAGTGAACTTCCCTTCTCCAGTGGTCTTGGTTTCAAGTATCATACGTGTATTAGTACAATCATTGAAAAGTCAATTTTAAAGGAATCACTGATGAGGTTCTTGCCCAAGTCAGGTTATTAATAATGCTAATTCTAGCGTAAGAGGCTGGAATATCAACAACAGCTGAAATGAAATGGTGTTAGATGTGATAAATACGTCAGTAACTTAAGGAGCCCAGCAAAATGTAGAAAGAGTGGAACTTGAGATGCTTGCTAAATTGCAAAAACACACAAAAAAAGGCAAGCCAAAAACCCAACAAAAGCCCACACACCCCCTGTTAAATGTATTGTTACAAGATGTTCTCAGAAGACAGCCCAGTGCTCTGAGAAACACCACATTGTCCACTGGCCTGTATACAGCCCCGTCAGCGGACAGGCACAGAATGGTATTCACCAAAAAAGTCTCCAATATCAGCAGGTTAATATTGACTGGAAGATTCAGCAGTTAAGGGGAAGCTTAAAAAAAAAAGGGGGGGGGGAAAATAATTACAAGGCAGCAGAGTAAGAGCAAGGGATGGCTCTACGTGCAGGTGAGGTAGTGTCACCGCCCATGCAATTAACTTTGGCACAACAAAGCAGAACAACTCTGGAAGCTGTACCGAGAAATGAGCAGAACTTGGTCACATGTATGTATGCGCTTTCGGACGGCAGCTATAGAACAGCAGTTTCTGTGGCATGCCCTGCAGGAACACCCGTGGGCACAAAGGACACGACAAAACTGGAACTCGGTAACAACGCTTTGTCTCAGCAAGGGAGCCAAAGGCAGGCAGTGCACTTGTAAGCACACTCAGCCGCTAGGCTGTGCAGGACAATACTCACTGTTTCGAGACAAGAACTCCAAAAAACAAAGAAGGCTATAACATCTCAAATTCTCAGGTACACATCTAGGTATGGGCAGAACTCCTTTGGAGACACTCCTGACACCTGTATCAACCCTACGCGTTTATTTTCGTATTAGAGAAGCGACCATTTGTGACAGAAAATGAAGTTCAGTCCATACGAATAAAATAGTGAATTTTAGAACTCCATAGACATCCTAACAGCACTGAGATTCTCCAGCTGACGCCCATCCACAGCACTGTTTCCTTAGTGGTGTACCGGGCAAAAAGCGCTCTCTTTCTAGCTGTACAAGCTGAAGAGAAGACACAAGACAATATCCAGCCATGGATGCTCTCTATGGCTTGAACGAATCTGTCACATCATAAGCATCTTGGTAACATCCTGATAATGTTTAAGCAAGGGTAAATGTTAACAAATGTCTTAAAAATGCCACGTGACTGAAAAAACCTGTCTAAAAATGACAGTGGGTACAGTTTTTAGGCCTAATTACACTAAACTTGCTTTTATTTCCAGTATTGTGAATGGTGCTGTCACAAGTCCCAGCACCAAATGGGGAAAACTCCTAAATAAGAGTTTGTCGAATGGCCATACCCAGTTTTAAAAGCAGCTTCTTTGTAGATGCATAAAGCCTGTTCAGCTCTTTTCAAGCCAACAGCAGACTCACTGAAAGTGAGAAGCCACTTCTGCAGTCAAAAAGTTGGATATGTTTTCCTTTGTCACGACAGAGGTAAAAATTAAGCCCAAATAAAAGTTCCAGGATCTTGAAAGCAATAGTTAATGAAAGTGATTAAACTAATGAAGCAAACAAAGTGTTAGTTGAACTATGCTTTTACCAAAAAGCATTCTGATAATGTTTCTTACTAAATGCAAATAGTTCAAGTGTGATGGCACAGCTTCAGTGTGCATGTGCACTTTAGTTAAACTAACTCAAACTGACGCAAAGCAAAGCAAAATATCTCGCAAACAGAGGGTTAAAATCCTGGATGCAAGATACTGTAAAAAGCCTTAAATAAATGTTAAACTGTTTTACTACTTAGGTAACTAAATGCAAGCACAGTGTGTTCTCCCTGCTAGGCGTAAAACATCAGCACACAAACTACACAAACCAAGGCGGTAAGCTACTGAAGGCTTGGTAGGTTTAAATAGCCAAAAAAGCAGCGATTGCAATCCAAATATGTACATAAACCAAAAAGGTCTTGTGATTAGGCATGAGATTACATTTTCTCATAATTTATGAACGTGGACTCAAGTCCAAACCCCATGTGCTCCCACATTCCGTGGGGCTTTATAGTTCACGGGGTGGGACATCAGAAAAGACACACACAGCTCAGTGTAGTTTTACCTGCTGCATAAGACGGACTCGGGCATTTAAAAATACACAGTTAGGAGTAGAGAACATACTGCTTCAACTCTGACTGCATTACCCAAGATAATTAATTTTTGTATTTATACAGATGGATTGCAGGTGCCTTTCCACAACACGCACGAGCACATCAGGGCTGCTGAGAACCACGAGACTCTTGCTGACTTATTTTAAAGAATGCGTAAGCCCGGTCTTGGAGGAAAGCTGAAGTCACATCCCATAAGATGTGCTCGTGGGGAGTCTTTGCTTAAGTTTCCGGAGTGCTTCTAAATTAATTTTCCATAGACAGCCAGCACAATCCTTACTACTGGCAAATATGACAGATGGTCAGCACGGTTAAAACATTCATTTCCATTCCTGTCCAGCTGTAATTCCACAACATTGACTCATGTACATTCACATAAATAAAACCTTCTGTATTTGTAACTGAATTCAGTTATCCATAATGACAGACATAGCTAGGGGAGCAAAAAAAATATGTTCAATCTCTGCAATATATATATATAAAAACACTAATAAATTTACTACATACATAAGTAGGCTCTGTAACCTTAAATTTCTGTACCTGGAGGATCTTGACAAATATAGCAGGTATATTTCTCAGGTACATTATCTTCCAGTAAACCCATACAGACTCCATGCTGCCAGCACAGACACTCTTCACACTGTTTAAAGTCAAGAAGTGCACATCAACAGAAATGAAGCCTACAGGAGCTCAATAAGACTACCCCAATTAAGAGACACATCATCTACATATTTTAAGACAAAAAAAGTGCATTAACACCCACCCCCTCTTCCAGCTACAAGCAAATACATCAAAAAGTCAGACTACAATAAGATTCGAACCCTTCCCACACATTTTTCACATGGATTTCTGGAGGACGACAACAATTACGAAGTGGAAGCAGAGATCCTGAAAGGTGCAAAAACATTCCTTTTGGAGATGAAGATCTTTCACAAGATGCACACACACATAATCAGGACAGAAAGCAGTATGCAATCAGTCTTCCCTTAGAGTACATCAAGTTTTCTGAATTAAAGGGTTTACCCCTCCAACAGCAAACCACACTCATATAAAATCCAGGACTAGTCACAGGACTAGTCAATGTTCTGCTTTACTAATATCTGGATCTCTAACGCTTTATCTATTTGAAAGATAGCTCTACCAATATAAAACTCAAGTGCAGGTGCAATTGTACCAGCTTTAAAAACTTCTGACATCCTCTCAAGTGTGAGCAATCGCGCTGGCAAAGACCAAAGATAATCTGGCCCTGCTTCTTTAGCACAGTTACGCTTCTTCAAATGCAACCACTGTACTTACAGCCACGCAGCTTTAGAGCAGGAAAACTGTGTCCACTTGCCTCTCGCCCCCCCTTAAACAAGCAGGCAACACTTCAAACGTAGCCTAAAGACCACTGAAACATGGGACAAAACCTCACTCAGGAATTTTAAGTCCATTCTGATTTGAAGCTGGTGTCAGTGCAGAATTACTGTTTTCACAAGGGGTGAGACAACAGACAACCTTTACTTCTCAGAGCACAAGTCAAAAGCTTAATGCAGAGATCTCACCAATACTGGCAAAGGTTTTCAAAATGATCTAAACCAAACACAAACAGCACCGGCAAGCAACCTTAGATGCTGTTCTTCACCAACCTACAAAGATGCCAACTTGATAAGCATCCCATCAGTGCTGAATACCACTTGATACCACTTCTATTAACACTCTCCTAGCCTTTCCTCCAGCTAGCAGACAGAAAGGGAGCACCAGTTTTTGAATACATCCTTGTATTAAATTAGTGGTATAGGTGTGGAGGAAATAGAAGCACTGGGAAGGAAGAATATAAAAGGTTAGAGAGAAACAGGTTTCTGAAAGATGGGACTAAATGTTTTGCCTTACAAAATGGGTGAGCTGTCCTACAGCAGTAAGGAGATGTTTTAAAAAAACGCAGAGCGCCCATCCTCCTTCACAAAGATGATTAGTAGGAGCCAGAAAAAGGTGTCCTAAAAGGAAGAAAACAGATCAAGAAAAATAGACTGCGTGCTAAAAACAAGAAGGGAACTCCTGGACCTAGTTACACTTGCATCCTGTACATCATGCCATATGTCACAGAGCTACACTCAGCGAGTTTTCCAAAGAAGTTTGCCCAGAACTGTTTGGGCATCCCAACTTTTTTTGTTTTACCCAACTGATGGTTAAGTATCCACCCTGTCAGTTCACAGGTCCTTTCTTTCATCTGCACGTTCTACTTCACAGCCTGGCTACTGCTCTGGACACATGCTACACAGAAGCTACCCCCTGCACAGGCAGTGGGAGGAAGATTCAAACAAACCAAATAAGAGATTTTGAAAAGGAAAACCATGCAGAGTTGTGCAATAATATTTTAATCGAAGTTCAATTGCAAAAGAAGTAACCGAACCCAATGGACACATATTTAAAGCAGCTTTTCACCCACCAGAATAAAAACACCCCAAGTCCATTTGCATCCATCACCTCCTAGGACACCAAATCCAGCCTCAGCATTCTCTGCATCCCACACAAATCCACCAGTGTTGAGGTGTAAAAACAAAAGGAAGGGACAAGGACATTTTGTCTGCACTTTTTTGGGCCCAAGCTTTACCCCACAAAGGGGGTCCTATGCTTTCAGAACTAACACGTGGCAACACTAAGCTACCACTTTAGTCAGGCTCCATAAACGAAATCTAGCAACCTTCTTGCAAAGTTATAGAGACTGGAACGAAACAGCATTAACCAATGATATATTATTTTTTTATACTTTTTTCCAGTTTTAACTGCTACCAGTTGAGGCAGGTCCTTACTTTAAATGCAAAACCACGTTTCTGCAGCCCGGTGTAATGAATGGTGATCTTTCTGCACAAATTGCTCAAGACAATTTAAGGCAAGCTCAAGACAAAGGAAGAGGTTTTTTGCAAAATCTCTAACGTGAATTTTTTGGGGGTTTTATTATTAAAGACCTAAATGTAACAAACTCTCAGTTTAACTTTGCAAGAGTTTCAAACTTAATAGTCCCCCAAATTTTCAGGAAAAAAGGGTGCTGCCTGTATTTAAAATTAACTTTTTTTCCCTCATTATTTCTAAATTGGGCACATTCATGGAAATGCAAAGAGAAAATGACTTACCACTCTCCCATTCTCCCTCTTGTAAGAGAGCACTATACCCGCACCCTGGGAGGAAGGACCCTGCGGGGAGAAACCGCCCTGGCTCCTAACCTTGATACGAAACCACGGCAGCTTGGCACACAGGCACACGCGCAAGCAATGACCCCACGTGTCAGCGTATTTCAGCCAGGTCTTGTCAAGAGTAACAAGCAGGGGCAGAATAAACACCTCAATGGAGGCAAGTGCAAAGAATGACAATATTCTTCCAGAAACCCATACGCTGAACAAAATTACATATCTTCAGGAAGGGAGGGCAAGTGTAAATGCAAGTTCTTTAGGGCAGACACTTCCAAATTCAAGGTTCCAAGTGTCAAATTAAGTCTGAGCAGGAAATAGGAAAGAAATATTTGCTTCTTATGAAGTTATGACAACTACACAGGGCTCTCACTCTAAGTGTCAATCTCTACACTTCTGAAAAGCTGAAAATAGGATCCCTCCGCGTAACTGCAGAGTTGTGTAACACAGCATCTTTGCTTTGTGTGAATCCTCTGTACTCAGAGCTAACTCAGGCATTCCTACAACAGAACATATCAACCACAGAAGACCAGACTGTTCAAAACATTTTCCTAAAAACTACAGGTTGACAAAAGGCATGGGGAGCACAGCATTTAGTAACTTAAGCAAACCATCTGCCTAACCTCCTCCACCCCGCAACCCTTGTTACCAGCTCCTTGCTCCCCAATTCCTACTGCTTCAGTCCCTGGAACGTACGCAGGTGCTCAACATACTGTTGATCTACATCTCTTCCAGAGAGAATAACCTTCCCTCCTAGGCAATTCTTCTACAACACAGCTAAAGTGTTTAAAACTCTGCAATACACTCAAAAAGACCCCAAACTAGTTAAACCTAGAAAAGGGATCTCAGAAGCAGCTACCAAACCTGACACGAAAGCTATCCACAGACTGTCCTGAGCTAGCTGACAGTTCTCCGCATTCTGCAATCACAGACTAGTGTTGAGCCCACATTTGCCAGAAAGCTATACTCCAGATTGTACCTTTGTGCTTTTCATTGAGCAATCTCCTCAGCAGGCAGCCAGCTCCCTTTATTCATAACTGGCAGGCTCCTTTCCCCCCTGGACACTCAGATACTATTGAATTAATTTTGACCACTGTCCATCACTGCACCCTTTCCTACTAACGCAAAAGGTATTTTTTGTCCTGCGTTATCAGGATCCAACACTAATACAAAGGTGTCTATCAAAACAAACTCAGCACAAAGAGAAAAAGTGTCAAACCCTCCGGAGCAAACCTCCACAAAATAGCATGGAAGGCCAAAGAAAACCACCCAGTGAAGGCAGCTGTTAAAACTTGACTGTGGTGGAACAAAAATCAAGCTTTGCTGCGCTAGCTAGCCCTATTAAAATGTTTAAAATTAGGCTGCTGGTGTTCAGAGCAAAAAAGGTGTTTTTACAGTCATGCTGCAGAAACCAGTAATTCTTCGTGCTACAAGTGAAACATACAGCCCCTGTTCTCCTGAACGGGTTTCTGCCTCCATTCAAGCAATAAAGTCCCCCAGAAAATCATCATCAGCTGTGAGGTAGGTATAGATCCGCTTCTGTCTTTCCTCCTAGTTCCAAACAGCTAAAAAGAAACACCATTCACAGTTACATGCCAGCAACTATCCCAGTAAGGGGTCCCATGAATTGGGAAGCAAACCTCACAAAAATCACTGGGAAAGTGAATTCAAAAGCTACAGATGGGACCAAGTTCCATGTGCTGGAAAAATATTTACAAAGTCAGTGTCAGGCCATATCCTTTCACAAATAAAGCAACCTTCTCCAAAGACTGCAACAACTCTATCAAAATGGGCAGTGAGCACGGCTGCCGAGCTCTTCTACCGTCGCTTTCAACTGAGGTCCCACAACAAGCCAAGAGTTACCTAGACAGGAAGGGTGGGAGCCCCCAAAACAGAACAAAGCCCACTCCTTTCTTCAGAAGGGCAACTATGAAAAGCTCATGATCTACCTTCAAGGGCATCGCACACGTAAGCCCCTGCATATGCTTCTTCAAAGACTTCGGAGGAATTACCAAAGGGGACCACGCAGCTCACATGAGAAGCTGTGGCAAAATGAACTAGAACAAAAAATACTGGAGAAGTTTTTTATTTGATACATCTGACTTCAGTATTTGAAATTACCAGGAACCCAGTGGAATGGCTCAGAGCAGCTACGTGGGGAATGGTTTCCTGATAATCTACAAATGTCTCAAAAAGTAAAACTGAACAGCCAGGGCAGTTCCTGAATGCAGCTCTGCTTCAAAACAAGAGGCTCAAGTCACCAATTTGGTTTTTCATTCATCCCGTCTAGAGGATTGTATGTTTAAGTCAAGGTTCTTGCCAGGGCAGAGACATGGGAGGATATCACCATCTCATGGCAATGTTCTGAACATGCTCAGAATTAGAGGGGAAACAAAACTGCCAGATAAAAAGCCACTGATTTTAAACAGGTATGCAGATCTACAAGCGACAAGCTAACCATTAATGGTTTGTATAGAATCATCCCTCTTCCTCCACTTTCTTTCAATTAAAAAAAATATTTTCACAAACTGTATCAAAAAGCAAAGTTTTCCATCCATCATAGCAGCTGCTCACCCTGACACATTATCTTGAAGAATTTTGTGATATAAGACAACAATAGTTTATTTCACATACAGAACACACCCATGCGTACTTCTACATCAGCTTTTCCACTGACACCTGCCCCTGTATTCACCGAAATGTGCATCCACCTTCCACTTCATACCTGAATCATGAAGTCATTTTCTTCTTTTACTTCACAAACACACCGAACAATCTCAAAATCACTTTCTTCAACTTCATCAGGGTTCGTGGTTACATCAACATCCTGACTGCAGTCATCGTCACTCCAAAGCAAGCTATCCATAGACGACTCACTTAAGGTGTCATCCTCTGTACAAAAAGTGGTCAGATAAAATCCCGAGTAATTACAAAAAGGTCAAATAACTCATTATTTCATCCTAAGTGTGCAGACACACATTTCTAAAAGCATGAGTTCACCCTGTAATTTAAGGAATATCACAATGTCACTACAATGTTACCACGTATACAGTAACCGTCAATAAACAGCTTATTGAATGTTACTACATACTGTGCCTCAGACCAAAGTCACAAAGTCTCTTTAGACAAGCATAATAAACAAAACCCGATTTATAAATTCAAATGGGACTCACACTAGTTTCTGCAATTTGTACGGAATTGTGACGTTACTCCAAGTGCAGAGCTCCCAAAAAGAGAGAAGAGCGTTCTGTACGAACCATTCCACTTCTCAAAGCAATGTCTCCATTACAGGAACATTTCCTTCAGAAATCATTACTTTCATTGAGACTGCTGTTGAGGAGGCATTTAGGAACTCCGGGGCAGGGTGCTGACCAAGGGATTTTTTAGGAACGCTCCCATGCTACTTAGAGCACTAGTGCATCTCTACAGATTGATTAGAACTGCCGAGAAAATCCCTATTGAACAACACGGTAAATCGAGATTCTTACCTCAATAACACTAATGCCATGTCTACACCTTCCTTGGGGATGGAATGGGAGGGTCAGAGGGAGAAGGATTTTAATTATTTGGGAAATACTCTAATGAGCTGGAGGAGAGCAGAAGACAGAAAATTGAGTCACTCTGAACTAGATTGTTGTCTCTCACCTCCATCGGTTAGAACTGTTTTGATCAGTTAGCCCTTAAAACAAGACTATAAACTAGAACTTTTTGAGAAACACTGGTTTGCAAACTTAAGGGGCTGAGAACTCAATGCATCAGTTAATTTCCATTGTTAAAAGTTTTATTCCACCTCTGAGATACACCACTTTCCTGAAGCACATCTGGAAGCAACAGGTGAAGCCACTGCACTTTCCTTCTACACAAGAGTTTCACTACTGCTTACACCACATCTTATCTGTATAGGCACTGCTTTCGTTGTTAGTACAAGTTCTGCAGATGCAAAAAGCAGCAAAGCAATTGTGAACAGGATGAAATAAAACCTTTTCCAATACTTTTAACCTCTTTCAGTGTCGTCGAACTGATCAAAGGAAGTCTGAGCAACTGATGGCTACTAAACTGCAAGGACGTTCTAGGGTCAATATGCTCCAAAAACCACAACTGACCAGCCTTGCAGAACGAGCTTTAAGACATTATCCCCAACTGCACTACAGTAGTTCTTAATGTTTCCTCTTTTCCCTATACAAGGGAATTAACTGAAGTTAATATTTACATTTTGGCTAATACCAAACAATAAAACAGTTGTGTCAAAAAAAAAAAAAAATCAAGCAGTCACCAACAGTGTATCTGTACAACAAGGAATTTAAGGTTCCTGGACATAATCCAGCTGTCATACATTTCTCGTTTACTTCAAATTTATGAGCTTTAAGAATAACAAAAGAACAAAATGTCAGTCTTCCTTTTCTATTGTATGGGCTTGTGAAAATAAATAGCAAGACAGATCAAGATATTAAAAATAGTGAAAGCTGGAACACAGCAGCCGCATTTTTATGAGTTTTGTTTATGAAGTACTATGAAGGCACTAATAAATAGTTAGTCAAGAGCTTCTCATCATTATGAGGCTCAGAAAGTCATTATAACCATATATCATACAACTACACCTAACCACAGCCAGTGCTCTCCACAAACACAGTACACATGCTAGATAAAATTTGCAGAGCATCTATTTTTAACTCTAAATGAGTTATTACTTTGAGGAAACCTAAGGAAATATGAGAAATTTAATTACTGAAGTCTGAACATTGCTATTGCAGTTCAATAACGTACTGCAGAAGGTGCAAAATGAGTTTGAATTCTGAAAAAAAGGGCAACGGTCTTAAAGTTTCTGTGATGGTAAAGTCAAAGCAAAAAGCAGCAACATCAAACAAATTAACTGGGTTCACCTTCTGCAGGCAGGGGAAAGGAACACATGCAGTCCTGCATAAGAATAGCCAAGTTTACTCTACGAGTACCAGCTTTTGTGTGTATTAGTGCAGCTCACACATCCACCTGTAACTGAAGGACCAGCAAGCCACAGAGGAGAGTCACCTTACCATGTGTTTTCGATTTTCCTCTGTGCTGTCCAGAATCAGAGCACTGTAGCAATGTGCTTGGGTGGGCAGATGATTTATTTGAAGAAATACATTTTGTGACAACTGATTTTTCAGGAGAGAGCTCCTGTGAAATGTCTGTGTTTTCTTCACTGCCGGAGTATTCTGTAAAATTGTAAGTGGCATTATTATTAGAAATCTGTGGTCAAGAAAAGCTAACAGAAGAAAAAATGGCACCATGCATGCCCATGGCAGGCACGTATAATTCACTGAGAGTTTCCACCTCAACATGCCAGGACTTGAGAACCTCACTGCTCGCAAGCTTTCTAGAGGCAAGAAAGTTATTGTCTGAACCAGAAAAATCTAACGCAGCTCAGCCAGCACTGGTGATGGAAGAGAGAAAGGACAAAAAGACTGGCTAGTTAAACCTAACTGTTCTTCAGGGTTAGTATGTCTACAAATACTTTTGCACTACAGGCACTTCTACACAAGCCCTGTCAGCTGGAGCCCTCTCACAGGCAAGAGACACAGCATGAGTATAGACGTTAAATCAGGCTTTTACTTCATCCCACCAGGAGAAGAGAGATTTGTCCTTTAGGAAAAAAAAATTAGGCTGCAACAGTAGTGCTCATTTTTACAGCCTCTGCAATCCCATACTAAGTAGAAATGTAAGAAAGGAGACAGTTAACAGCAGAAAGAGAGCCCATCAACACTTCCAAACTCCATCATTTATACACAAGCCCCGAAACTAACTCATAGAATTGAGAACATCTGGTACATGGCGGACTTGGGTAACAAATCAAGGGGATCTGCACCCTCTTTAACTGGGTAAAACTTGCATAGAAGTACACTTGCTAATGAAAAGCCAGAGACTTAAAGACTGACGTATTCATTCTGGAGTTAGATACAAGCACTATTATAAGCTGACATCCAGCATTAATGATGCACCTCAACCAGGAAATAGATCATCTTGCCAATCACAATTTAATATTAACCACTTAAAAAAATCATAACTGACACATCAAGGAAAAAAGCAGTCTTCTCTGCAATGCCTGCTCTTAAGAGTGTGGAAATGGGTAACAGCCAAAACAAAATACTGAAGCCATTTTCCTCTACAGAAGAAAAAAGAGCTTTACCAGGCTTAGTTCTCTTTTTCTTTTTTTTCTTTTTCTTTGACTTGGACCTTCCGTAGTCTTTGGATTTTCTTTCTTTGTTCTTCTCATGTTCTTTAACAGCTGAAATTAGACAACATTCCAATTTAATTTTTTAAGACATATATAAACCTATTCTATTTATTAATTTTCTTAAAGACCGCCACAGTTTTTCTGGACAACCAGGTCCAGTTCACCACAAAAACAAAAAAAAAAAACAACAAAAAAACCCCAACCAAACAAACAAACAAACGTATTTGTAAGAATTCCCAGCTCTCATAATTGGAAAGGTCTGGTTTAAGTTTTAATTTGATTGTCCCACAACAAAATTATGATAGCATGCTGGGGACATCAACTGTACACCAACGCCCACTTACTACTCACCTGCTTCCGAGATTATTAAAAGAGTAAACATTGGGGGATTTGTTGTATCTATTTTCTAAATTTTTATTGCTGAACATTTCAATAGGACTGACAGAATTTCTGACAAGAACAAAACTGCAACCCCCCCAAACTTCAGCGGAGTTCCTCAGTCAAATACTTCATTTTCACTGCAAATGGAGTAACAGCTGGTTCAGCTGGCTTTAACGGCTGTTCTCTCACCATCTGCTCTCCATTCTATTTCTATAAGAATTAAAAAACACCATTATTTTTGAATGACTGGGTGATATCTTTCAATCAAGTCCATCCTCAAGTCACGCCTCCAGAGCACCTGCCATGAAGTACAACCCCACTGCAATGTGATGGGCTTTCCTCACTCCAGCATCTGTTTACAACTCCTGTTTTCAGATTTACAGCTCTGCAGCAGAATTTCTAGACACTCACACAGTTCCTCAGGTAAATTATCCTGACCGAGCCAAGACTACAGGTGCAACCATACAATCTCCCACGGAAGGATGCCTTGCCTCTGAGCAGGGCTCTGCTCCCAGAGCGCTCAGGGGACTCAGCCACTCACCATTCCCGTTAGAACCTACATCAACTTCTGATTGTTGATACCGGAACAAAGACCTAAAGACACCCCGTACCGTAAGAAACCTTCTCCTGCACCAAACATTTAAGAACCCTAGCTGGTCTGTAACCACTCACGAAGCAAACCAGCAATACCCGTGCATTACGTTCACCCCTTTCCTCCATGCTAACAGTAAACTCCCCAATTCGCAGTCTAAGGCTACAGACTTACGGCACAAACAGCCCACTCCGAGAACCTGCAAAACTCAGACACACTCTACCAGCTGTGGTGAGCACGCAGGAGACATGCTGATCAGCTCCTCCTCAAGAGTCTTCAGCTCTGTATCTCCTCATCTTCTTAGTCCTTGAACATCTCCTGCTACCTCGCTGCTTCTGTTCCTGTTTCGGCATGGCGTCAGCGACAGCTGCTGAAGCTGTGCCTTGCCAGCAGCCCCACTCCCTGCTGACCTGGATGGCAGCCGGCCATGCCAACAGCCCTTCCTCCAAAGGCAACAGGACTGGCAGCACGAAAGAAACTTCATCCCCTCTTCATTACCATTTGTTGAAAGGGGTTAAAAAAACAGAAAAATGAAAAAAGAGGTTCATATTTAAGTCCCAGCACAGAGCTTTCAAGTTCCTTGCTGCTTTCCTTTGTCCTCATCTCCTAGTCCTCCAGTGGGCAGGATCCATCCTCCGAGTACTATTTCCTTCTCCCTGCTCATACACAGGGATGTATGTTCTGTCGTTTTATTCTTCCATAAGGTCACAGAGAGAATAATGGAGGTCAACATAGGTGGGAAAATTTTGCATCTTTTCATTTGAGAATTGAGATTTGCATGGTCACATCGTCTGATTTGTTTTAAGACATCCAAGAGCACAGAGTATGCTACTTCAGTCCCTATCAACATATCCATGACAAATACGGCCAGAATTGTCACTTTGTTCCACGCTTTTTCTCCTTTGAGCTTGCCAGTATGCCTTTTAAAAATCCAGAAAAACGCAAGTATTTGCAAATTTCTGTGTATAGCTATCTTCATAACAGCACACAGTCAATGCAGAATTTATTTTCCTAAAAAAAGTCTGCAAAGAATGAGTATTATACAAGGGACCTTCTAAAAACCCTGTACCAAAGAATCTTTTTGTCTCCAGCTGGTTCTTGTAAGCACTGTGAAGCATAACGAATTCTAACTCAAAAAAAGACCACATGAGGTGGCTACCTAGGCTAGGAGCATCCTCATAGATTCACCTTACCAAAGAGAAAGGTAAACTGCCTTATATAATCCTACAAATCCATCACACAACCACCACAATTTTAAAAAGGATTTTTTGGGAAAACCATAGAAAGCCCTAAGCCCTCTCATTTCCTTCAACAGCAGAGACACCAAGGACCAGGATGGGCACTCAGTCACGTCCTCCAGCACCACTGTGAAAGTTTATTCTAATCTCTACATGCCACACTCTCAAATAACAAATGTCCCAGAGTCAGCCCAATGAAGCGACACTAATGATCTCGTTCAGACCGCCCTAAAGGGAAGGCAGCAAAGGATGTCCAAGAACAGAGGCGGCAAGTACTGACTGACTGCTGTCACCAGCAGAACAACACAGTCACAGGCAAGGAAGGTGAACTTCTCAAGACTATCCCCAGAAAAAAAAAAAAAGTCACCTATTACAGACAGAACAGCCCCCACACAGATTTTGTGTTTTCCTCATACTGTGACTCAAAGCCTCACCACATATCTGAAGGGAGTGGTGATGTAAATCTAGAAGCATGCTGGAAATTATGTATAGATTATTTATATATATGCAGAATATATTTAAATACATATTATTTGCTTTTATGTGAGTCTGTATACACACACGCCCCCCGCCCCCCTATATGGCTGTTACCCACCTATATTACAGTAGGTTCCAGGGTAAACAAGGTTTACACTATACTGCTGACCAGTCAAAGTCGTGAAGTAAAGTTGTTCAGAGATGTTTAGTGGCTAGGAATGGTGACTACCAGAAGTAACTAAATGCTATTAAAAAACCCCCTGTTCCCCTTGCCTTTTTTTTGTTTGCTTCATTAAGTTTAGGTGTCTCAACATATTGAGGATGACTTAAAATATTTGATGCTTTGGACAACCAAGAATTTATAGAATTAAGACATGTATCAAACATGCAAAAATAAGCAAGAATCTTTTCATGCCCTTAAACACTTTAGTACTTTTTAAATCTTAAAATTATTACAAACTGCTTGCGAAGATTAAACCCCAATGTGTACAGTATGAAAACTTATAAAATTCCCTATACTGATTCTTCATTTGAAACTACTGGAGAGAAACAGTGAAAAAACGCCGCCTACATTTTATACTGTACATTCATAAAAAATGGAGCTCTCTAAATACAGAACACTTTCTGTCAGTATTATCAGTTCCTTACAACGCTTGAAACTTTTCCAAGATTCTCCCAAGTTTAACTTTTTCATGTTAAACCAAAAGGCATACCATTTTCAACTCTTTCTTTTCCTTGAGGCTTTCGCAGCAATCTTGCTATGTGGTTCTTGGTTTGTTCTCTAACAGAATGTCGGTGACTATTTAATGCATTTACAGGAGCTGAAGTTCTTCTCTTTTCTAATTTTTCGTCTCTATATGGGGTACTCCTTAGGGCTACGTGTAGAGGAGCATCTACAAATAAAATTGTAAGAATAAAATTGAAGCCCAAGCTTTAAATACTTTCAAAATGTAAGCCTACTTTACCAGCAGCAGATCTGTAGTCCATGTGGAGCATTTCTGACCATACTGCTCAACTCACAATCCTAGCAGCTTGACCACAGAAAAGCTTTTAAGCAGAAGCTGATCCAAAGGCTAAAACCTGTAATGTTTTCATTGGTTTGGCTTTTTTTCCCCGCAAGAAATAGCACAGCTTTGAAGAAAGACGGAAACAGTTCAGTCTGGCAGACATATGGGTCAGGTAACCTTTGTCACTGGCTTCTTGAAGAGAAAAGGAGCCCTGCTGATTTAATGAGAGGAACCACAGCCTGTTCTCCAAAGGGTGCTTTGTAATGAGGCACAGGGAAGCTCTGCACACCTAAGGAAGGGCAGTTTCTAAACACATACCACTGAAACAACAGTGTTCCAAGTGAGAGCGAAACGCAAGAATTCAGGATCACTACCTAAAACATTCTGTCACAGAAATCATGAGATGCAGACATGGCTTCATCTGAGATTCCCTTTACAACAGTAAAGTCAAGTCGAGTCAAACAGTTTTCATCTTCCTAACCAGCACCTCCTACTGAAAGACTCCTGGAAATGGAAAAAGAAAAGCAAAGCCGACAAAATTTAAGGCTGCATGGCATGTAGGACAGCCAGACTAAATGAGACAAGTGCACTGCCATTACAAAGCACGACATCGAGCATCTTCGCCAAGGAGACCCAGTAGCCAAGGTGACAGCTTCCTGACTTTCATCAAGAACCCAATTCCATAACATAAGCATCTCAAAAGTTCAGTGGACATGAAAGGCAACTTCCTTCTTGTCTAAAAACTTACATGTCAGCTAGATTTTCACTTGGACACCTCCAACTAAATAATTCTAAGTAGTACCAGAAAATGACTGAAAGCAGAAGGAAGAGCGTCCAAGAGAGCATACTTAGGAGAAGAAGTGGGATCAAGTACTCTGCCCTGACCAACGTTTCAAGTTGAAGCTATAACAAGGCACACTAAGGCATGTCATTACGGAGCTTTCAGAATCAAGTAGATCTCTTCAGACAAAAGAAATTACAAGATCCAGAAATCTGAAGGCCATCAGATGTCTTTCCATGGTCCTCTCACACTGAAGTTGCATTAGAACTTGAGGGGGGAAAAAAGAAAAGAAGCAGTTCCTAACTATTTCTGTAACCAAATGGTTACCTTCCACCCACCTGCCACAGTGTTTTAGAGCAGCCACAACAGAAGTTGAAGAAATGAGATCAAACGCCAAATGTCCACACAAGACTGTCTCATAAAGGTACCTTTTGTCCAGTCAGGCAACTCACTGTTCCTTTCCCTGGGTGTTTATTTACCTCAAGAGCTGCAACTCTGTAGAAAGTAGCATGTTTTGTCCATGAAGAATTATCAAAACCAGAAGATACTCCTTGATAAGATACTGCAGTATGTGTACGGCCTTACATTTTTAACAGGACTAACTTCTCCTCTTGCACAACTAAGTAGAAAGAGGAGGGTTTTATCATAGACTCATAGAATGGTTTGGGTTGGAAAGGACCTTAAAGATCATCAAGTTCCAACCCCCCTGCCATGGGCAGGGACACCTCCCACTAGACCAGGTTGCCCAAAGCCACATCCAGCCTGGCCTTGAACCCCTCCAGGGATGGGGCATCCACAGCTTCTCTGGGCAACCTGTTCCAGTGTCTCACCACCCTCATAGTGAAAAATTTCTTCCTAATGTCTAGTCTAAATTTACCCTTTTAGCTTATACCCGTTACCCCTTGTTCTCCCACTGCACTCCCTGACAAAGAGTGCCTCCCCATCTCTCCTGTAGCCCCCTTCAGGTACTGGAAGGCTGCTATTAAGTCTCCTCGGAGCCTTTTCTTCTCCAGGCTGAACCCCAACTCTCTCAGCCTGTCCTCATAGGGGAGGTGCTCCAGCCCTTTAATTAATTTTGTGGCTCTCCTCTGGACTCTCTCCAACAGGTCCAGGTCTTTTTTATGTTGGGGGCCCCACATCTGAACACAGTACTCCAGGTGGGGTCTCACAAGAGCGGAGTACAGGGGGAGAATCACCTCCCTTGACCTGCTGCTAATGCTTCTTTTGATGTAGCCCAGGACACGGTTGGTTTCTGTGCAGCAAGCGCACACTGCCGGCTCATGTTGAGCTTCTCATCCACCAATACCCCCAAGTTCTTCTCCTCAGAGGTGCTCTCTATCCATTCTCTGCCCAGCCTGTATTTGTGCTTGGGATTGCCCCGACCCACGTGCAAGACTTTGCACTTGGCCTTGTTAAATTTCATGAGGTTTGCACAGTCCCACCTCTCCAGCCTGTCAAGGTCCCTCTGGATGGCATCCCTTCCCTCCAGCGTGTCACCACACCACACAGCTTGGTGTCATCAGCAAACTTGCTGAGGGTGCACTCCATCCCACTGTCCATGTCTCCCGCAAAGATGTTAAACAACACTGGTCCCAGTACCGACCCCTGCGGAACACCACTTGTCACCAGCCTCCACTTGGACATTGAGCCGTTGACCACAACTCTTTGAGTGCAGCCGTCTAGCCAGTTCCTTATCCAGCGAGTGGTCCTTCCATCAAATCCATGTCCCACCAACTTAGAGACAAGGATGTCATGTGGGACTGTGTCAAAGGCTTTGCACAAGTCCAGTTAGATAATGTCTGTTGCCCTTCCTCTACCCACCAGTGCTGCGGCTCTGTCGTAGAAGGCCACCAGCCTGTAGTTTCCCGGGTCGTCTTTATTTCCTTTTTTAAAAATGGGGGTTATGTTTCCCCTTTTCCAGTCTGCAGGAACTTCACCAGAGTGCCACGACTTCTCGAATATGATGGATAGTGGTTTGGCAACTTCATCTGCCAGTTCCTTCAGGACCCGCGGATATATCTCATCAGGTCCCATGGACTTGTGCACCTTCAGGTTCTTTAAATGGTCTCGAACCTGATCTTCTCCTACAGCGGGCAGTTCTTCCTTCTCCCAGTCACTGCCTTTGCCTTCTGCAACTTGGGCAGTTTTTTGTTGTTTTTAAATGCAGGTCTATTTTTCGTAACTGCCTGCTAACAGAACTTGCTCATCTGACGACTTCCCTGATTAGTGGGTTGAACACAACACGATCAGTTCAGACACACAAAGCTTTTTTCCATGATTCACAGTAACTGAAAAATAAGATTAAAGTACTTCATAACCTGTTTAGAAACACCAGTGTCCCAACAAACTTTCTGAAATGCAAACTGTTTGTAGCAGTACAGGGTTAGAGATCATGTAAACAAGCCTCTTGTGAATATTCCTGATTGTCTATCATTCTGCACTGCTTCAAAAATATTTACAGAATACTATCTCACAGAACCCCACAATTACAACAGAAAAAGCTATACAAAACGGACAACCTTCACTGAGGCCTCCTAACTTTCCCCTCTCCCAACAGCTCAACTCAATTTCATCAACTGATACTTGAAGAACCCCATGGCCACCTTGACCCCACCACTCTTTCAAAGGACACAAGGCATCTGGGCTTCCTGGGAGCTGAGATCTATGCACACAGATTCTTGGTGGAACAAAACTGTATTTCATGTCCATTAGGTTTTTCAGCTTTGCAGAACTGAAGTTTAAGGAGACTTTTGCCAAATATGTCATATCTTTTATGATACAAGAAGGTTAATGCATTTCTGTAAGATTTTTCAGCCACCAGTAACAGTAATACTGAGGGAGTCCAAGGGCACTCTATCATACACTGGATGCATTTTTCTTCAATTACTGTTAAAAAAATAGTTATCAACAAATATGTTAAATTTTGAAACATCTTTTGTACTATTGGTAGAAAAGTTTAGAGGGTCTATGATATCTTTGAGCACGCTGACATATATTTTAGGAGTTGAGACTAAATTTGAGAAGATAAGATTAAAAAACTGGAAAGTTATTCTAAACTTTTAGGAAAGCAAATATTAAGACTTGTACCACAAAGAAGCAAGCTTACACACTTGAGCGTCCTGTTTCCTCTCAATATGACATTTTCAAGTATAATTCAGACAGGTCAATTTAAACTCAAAAATCAAAATAGATACTAGTACCCTTTAATATCTCTATGATCCAGCATGCCATTAATCATCATTAGAATTACACAAAAGCCCTCTTGACTTCCAGGGCAGTAAATAGTTTCACTGTTCTTGAACAGTGATGCTGGAATTCAACACCAGCAGATTAATTTCTAGCTCAAATGATGCTAAACACCACTAACAGGAACAGGAGACATGTTCATAAAAAACTGGAGATGAAGAGCCTTGCTGATGAACTGCTCACAGACTTCTTTCTTCCGCAGAGTTCTCTCAGGCCTCCCTTCTCCAAGCCTGGGAGAAGTGTTCTCTTCCACATACAGAGCTGATCCAGGAGCAGGGAAGGATCCCAGCAACTAATAAATACAGACCTGAGATATGAAACCACCTCAACCATGCAGAAACCACAAGGACAGAGCCTTAAGAGACCTTATAGCTAAGCATGCCAACACTCAGTGGCAGACAAGACAACAGCTTCCTGTCTGACAGAACACAAGATGTCAGACCCCAGCTAAGGAGACAATTCAGCCTTCACAAGAAGCAAACAGACTGAACTCTCAGTGTTATGAACAACAATACTGACCATCCACATCTGTGAGACTATCTGCTGAGAATATCTACTGCTATTTTCAAAAACTGAAAGACCACATATCATCTTGGCTTAGAGCCAAAGTATTTCACACAACCCTCCTCCACAAAACAAATGCAGTATCTCAAGACAAGCTCCAAAAGCCACGAGGCAGTTCTGCAGAACAGAGAATGTTAATGCAGATCTTCACCCGCTGTGAGAAACCCTGTGTTGGTAGGTTCCCCATGCACACTCCACCGCCTAGCAAAGAGGCATCCATCAGCCGACACTCGGAGGAAACAGGAAACCCCGCAAAAGAATCACCCTGAAAACCCCTAGGCTTCGTGCCAGAGGTTCACATGTTAACAGCTATCAGCTGACAGCTTGAACAGATCCAGTTGTCAACAGAAGTTCACCAACCCGTTCCCTACGCGCCCACGGTTAGGATCCCCTCAGCAACACAAGTAAAGGTGACATGCCCTTCTTCTTTACATGTATCCCTGGCACTAAGACACATGCACTAACAGGACACACTGTAACTAACGTTGAGTAGGCAAAATTTCCTAACAATTAAGTCACGTACAAAACTATAAACCTACTAACAAAACACGTTTCTTCTTGAAGTACCTTTCACAGACTCGGCAGTAGGGACAGATCTTCTGCCGTCTCTGAACAACAAACTACAGGCCCATTGCTTTCTCTTCTTCACGGCAAGGAGAAGAGCAGAGTCAAGACCGGCAGCAACTTGCCAGGCTCAGGCTGCCACTACATACCCACATACCAAACCGCAGCCCGACACTGCACAGTGCTTTTAACGTCTCAAAACCAGGTTTAACTTTCACTAGAGCAAGGCTCCTTATGGAAACCGAATCATGTCCTGGGAGTATAAAGGGTATCAACTGATCAAGTCCCTGCCCGTCCAACAGCTGTGCTGAGGGCAGTTTCACGGTGGTCAGCACTACTGAGTGGTTATTAAGAGCACTATGAGTACACCAGCCACCTCAGGGAAGGCTTTGATGGCATTTGCTTGCACACACATATCAACTTCCCTACTTGGTCACATCTAATGAGGTTAGAATTCCCTGACAAATCTTCAGTACATATCAAGTATTGAGCCTCCCCAAGGTCTGCTGTGAGGTGCATCAGCTGCGCAAGCACTGATGTCTGGCAAAAGTTGACTTTCAGATTTCAAAAAAATTGTTCAACTCAAGGGCGTGAACTAAGTTTTGCTGAACCTCCAAATGAAAAGATTTTACTAAGGAATGAAAGCCACCAATTCAGAAAGACTCAAACTCAAGAAAAAGACACTTCAGATGTTTGAATTATGAGTTGCAGGTGCAAAGAATGAAATGAAGCTATCCCATGCCTCTTTGGAGTGACCCAGGTCAGCAACAAGCTTTATTAAATAGAGCCTTTTGCAGGCACTTCACATGAAACAACATGGACAGACAGACACATCTGAAAGAGAAAACTGGCACCTTCAGAGGAAGTTGTTTGCACTAAGTGTTGGTGGAGCACAAGTCACAGTACGGGATGACATACTTCTACAGTAAACTAAGTGACTGTGCAGAGAAAGTGAAGGGACCACAAAGAAAAAGCCTGTCTGAAGGTTCATGTGTATGAAGGTGGAAGGTGGTGGTTCTTTTTTTATTACAGCAATCAACAAGTAACTAGCTGACAAAAATTTTAAACATACACTACACCACATTCTATTTCCAAGTGAAAAATTTGATGGAACATCTCAATTTGAACTGCCAAAAACTTAATCAATTCCTTCCTGCAGGACAGACTTTGAGAAGCTATCTGCAGCCTGTGCTCAGAAAGCTTGTTTTAAGCTTATGCATCCAGATATATTTGTGCAGGTCTTGATTCTCCTCGTTTAACAGAGTGGCTGCAGGTGGTTTTATAATGCACCTGTAGAGGTACAGCACAACGATAAGAGCTGAGGGCAGAAACGCCTGCATCTCATGTATGCCGGGGGGCACAAAATCAACTGCCTTATTCTCTGTATGCACATTGATTTCACTGAAGACCAAATAAGAGCAGTACTCATGGAGGTAAGAGTTATAACAAGGGGCTGGGGGAAGAGTTGTTTCATACTCTCACTAACAGTACATCCTGAAAAGCCTTTTAAAAAGGTGATATAAAAGTGTTCAGTAGACATGGAGAAAGTCTTGCTTAGCAGGCTGTCTTCCTATACATGCCATTAAGAACAGAAGAGACACTTGCAAAAAGACAGGACAAGAGAATACAAAATTCAACAGTATGAGCTCATAAACCCCATCACCTCTACTTTAGAACGTGTGGTACCCCCACAACAAAAGTCAAAAGTAGTAAGAACACACCAAGTTAAAAACCAAATGGCACTTAATATAAAACATATGACATAGCTGATAAATAATGACATTACTTTTCTTCATCAAGAAAAACCTTACTGTAGTTCTACAACAGGAGGGTTTGACAGTGAAGACAACTTGAAAACCTTACGGTCCACTTTCTACTTTGATCCCTGTTCAACAGCTGTCGGCACAACCCAGGGGCTATCTGCAGGGATATGCTATGAAGCACACTATCGAAATAACCCAAGTTACAGTATCCATCCACAAATGATGAACGAAAGGGATAGGGGCTTAGAACAAGCAAATATGGTTAAACAACACTGTAAAGAATTACCTCCCCGTGCAGCCAAGGTAACATCAAACCAGCAGTGTGCACATGGGGGAACAGATAAATGAAAGAGTCATGGTCTTGAGTCACTAGTCAGTTCATTCAAGACAGTCACAGGAAAACAACTGAGATAATTATGCAGTTACAAAAAGCAGAGTAGCAGTTTATGGAAAAGCACATGACACGCAAGAAGCCTATTCTGACCACTGCACAGTTGTTAGCAGCTATTCTTCATAACGAACTCGTCTCCGTTGTGTTTCTCAAGGTGGTACTTCATTTTCACTTCAGCTGCATGGAAAGCATAACACATGCAAGTCGGCACATCCTAGCGCATTTAAAGAAAAATCTTCCTCTGCTTAACCAAATCTTACGCCTTTGCATCATTCACAGTTACAGAAATATTTGGGGTACAGAAGTTCACACGCAGCAGCAGTATGCTAAGTTACACTTCTCTTGTTAAGAACATGCAGTAGCACCTCAAAGAAAAAAAAAAGTGTGCTGGCCAGACTAGGAAAAGCAGACATGAAGCAAAGTAAAGCCAGATATATTCTGCTGTAGTGAGCTGTAGCTCAGTGAACAACTTCCAGGACTTGCAAATTCTTCATTAAACAGAATATTAATGCAGATATTTCTATTTTAAACAACAGGCTCACTCAGAAGACAAGAGAGATGACAATTTTTATGGACCTGCAGTACAAAGAGAAGTCAGTCCACAAGAACAGAGTCTGGATAGGTTATCAACAACAACGCTGCAGCTCACAGCCTGGCCTAGATTGCCACGCTGGTGTTACGCAAGACGCCAGGATGAAAGCGCTTCAGAGAATGAGGCTGTGAAGCACAAGTTGACCTGATTCTAAAGACTGCAAAGCAGTCATAACTTAAGATTTTTTTGCTAGCTATTAAGTTTTTACCCCTTTCTAGTACCCATCAGTTGTGTGAGGACCTTTTTGAAGTACAGCTGTACCCATTGCATCAGTTAAATACTAGGACTTTTTCCCCCCACAGGTCCAGCAATAAGAACTGTAAATACTGCAGAAACTGGTAATGGATTTCAAATTCAATACAGTCTTGAAGTCGGACCATGAAATCTAAAGAACAAGAAAGAAACAGGAGAGAACTGGAGTTACCCAGGCTGTTTCTTTAAAGCAGAAAAGGACAAATGCCTTCAAACAATACTATTTAGATATTTGTCAAGCCAGGGGGGAAAGAAAACCAAACCAAAACTCAGCAAATTGCAGCTCTGAAAAAGAGAACAGAGGTTTAACACTCAAGTGAGCTGTCACAAAGGAAGGAGAGAAGCCGAGTAGTCCAGTCATTACAGAACACAGTCCATATTTCTAGATGAGGGAATTACTTTAGTTTTATCTTCTCAAAAACATGTTTACACATATTATGCTTTTTCTCCACAAAGAAACACGCTGAGATTGAGTCCTAAAGAGACTCCTTCGACCCAAAAGAAAGTTGATTTCTGCTCTTTCCTGCTTGCTGCTGTTTAAAAAAAGAAGGGATCAGCAACATACTTACACAATGAACCAACTGTGGTCCGTCTTCTTTTTGACCTTTCTTGATTAGCTTTTTCAGAAGCCAAAGAAGCTCTGGTTTGAATATTTCTTTTTACAGGGTTCTGCTGGGATTCTGCAGCCTTCTCCACTCCATGAAAGTATTTCATGTGATAATGCAATAACTTGGCTTTGCGGAAGGATTTTGAACAGTCCAAGAACTTGCATCTAAACTTGTGATCTTGATCAACTGTTGCAGCTTTTTTTGATGCAAGAAAATCTGCTCCCCTACAAGGTTTTGTTACTGTAAGAACAAAACAGATAAATTCCCCCATGCATTTGCCATATTTATCAAATGGTTTCCCAAACTTAAAACAACAACAAAAAAAGTTAGAAATGAGCATGCATTCAAACATGTTAGCTATGAAATGTTGAAGATTAAATTTTAATGTTGTATCTGCCTTTAAGATCAATAGCTTCTAAGGGGAAAACTCTGCCCTATGGTGCCGATAAAAATTGGTTGTCACGACGCCAGTGGTTTGGATTTTTTTCATGACTTCCTGCCAGAAAATGACATTTTGCTTTCATAAGTTCCTTGCCCAACAGCTAACATCACTATATTTAGTGCTACTATAGATATGAGACTGAATTACACAGAGATTGTGACTTTTGGCAGAACACTGAAGATTCTGTTCCATCAAGTATTTAATTGTTTATGACTGTTCACACCTTTGGTGACAGCACTTCCAAGGAAAACAGTTCTGCTTCTTTGCTTTTTAACTATTTTCTACCTGCTTTCTGGATGCCTTGTCCTACCACCAAAGTCTGGTTACTGCCAAAAAAAGAAATGGAAGCAGTATGTTAGAACTACATTTTTCAAGTAAAATGGAAATTTACTTCAATTCTCAAGTAGCAATGAAAGAATGGAGCTAAGCAAAAGGAAAACTCTTGCATCTGTTAAAAAATGTCGCCCATGAGCCGTAGTTAATTACGTTCTCAAAAAAACCAAGAGAAGTCTTCAGACTCAAATGGGAGAACATTTTAAGGCATCTGTTTTACAGGGCACTGCTGTGCAGCCTAGTCTGGTAAACTCCTATTTTTTGTTCCAGCATTTCAGAAACTTTTAATTCATGTTTTTGCTAAGAAATACACAAAGGAAACATTCTGAACTAAGACTAATGGATTACTGTCACCAGTATCTGTATCCAACACAACAGAGGAGAGGTGGAAATCTGGACACACACAGAGACACAGGCAATCACCCATCACTAATACACACACAGCATCAAAAATCCCTCACCAACTAGAGGAACATGGAAACGTGTCATTTTTACAAAACAGCTTCCAAATATAATTTTTCCATTTGTTTTGCCAGTACTAAAATTTAATTTCCTTACTTACAAGTATTTTCAAACTTGGAGGATTAAGAAAGAACTGCTTAAAGCTAAGAGCAAGACCTAGCAACAGTGACACAAAAACAAAGGTACGCAGCACGTGAGTGAAAATTAAAACTTTACATCAGAAGTAGCTGAAAACAAGGAACATGTAAGGACCCAGAAACATCACAAACAAGAAAGAAAAAGACTTTCTACAAGTGCAAATATGCAGGAATGTATAGAATGGGAGAGTTAAAGGTTGTGTCAACACAGTCTTGGTGCAAGAACACAGGATGGCTTATTCACAAATTTTCAGTGTGTAGCACCGAAAACGGGGGGTGTTACTCAGCTGCATACTTAGAAGTTATGTCATAACGAAGAAAAGCATCCTAGATAGATGTAGCTGAAGCATACTCAGTTTTTAAGTACTGTGTTACGACAAAGAAACAAAACAAAGTCATTCATAGAGAAAAAACAAGTAACAGTACTATGGAGGTTGATGTACAGGGAAGGATTAAGAGGTCATGCACATCAGAAAGGTTCAAAAAATACTGTTAATTTTGAGAAGAAAATAGTAAAAACAAAGACATTGCGTTTGGGCGTTTCACAAAGATGATGACAAGGAGAAAGAGAAAGACACTTTGGCTCAGCCGTGTTAAGAACATCCTGACAGGGATGCTGCTTCAAGCAGTTATGGTAATAAGACTGCAACAAAGCCAAACAACTGGATCACACCTGCAGAATGAAAAAGTTTGCCAATAGCAGAACTGAACTATACTGTACACCATCAGAAGCTGCATTCATAAAGAACAAAAAATATTTCAGGGACGGTCACCGAAATGGCCTGAGGGTTCAGTGAAAGCAAGTGCAGAAAAGTTCTCTTGACTATAAAGCTAAAAACTAGTCATCAGGAAACTGAAAGAGAAGTATGTTTCTATTTAAAAAACAACATGAAGATGGGAAAGCTTAACTGCAGCAGAAGGCTTTCTGAAGATTTAGCCAAAAAATACTACAAAGATGACACGGGAAAGTATTATACCATCACACAACTGTCACAGTGAATTCCTGGGTCCAGGCTCAGCGCTGGATACATCATCTCCATTGAGATGGACAAATTCTTGAGAAAATACAGGGAATGGCTTTAACTGATCAGCTACAAATTAGAAGAGGAGCACAGGAACATGTCAGCCAAAGTTTAGGAACAGAGGTAAAAGACACGAGGTGAGAGGAAGGAAAAAACACAAAAACATACTGCAACATGCAAGAGGAATCTATTCAGAGCAACAAAAACCCACACAGTTTGAAACAAAGTTTAAACTCCTACCACCTCCACTACCTTTGGGGGTATTTTCTTTCTTTACAGGTAACACAACAGAACTCCCTGCTGCCAGGGCAGGGCAGGAAGCCGATGCCCAACTCTGCCACCCATGAGAGGCTCTGCAGAGCCTGTGCTCCCAGCAACCGCGCTGACCCAGACTCATCACACCAACATCAAACGGGAGAACCTCCATCCTTACATACAGATACGCTTTTTGCTCACAGTGCATGGTACTGAAACTGCTTCCTATGGGAAGTTTTGCTGTACTACCTTCACCTCTCCAGGCACTTGCCTTTTCAGAGGAGCTTGGTGGGTCGCTGACTACAGAGGAAAGTTAGTGACACACCTACCACCTGCTATTTCTTCCATGTTTATAACCAAAATTCAAACTCCTCACCTGGAACCCAATTAGCCATTATAATATTAAGCCCAGAGACTCAAGGTCAAATAACAGTGTCTCCCTTTACTGTCACTACAGAGAAAAAACCATCCTTTCAGCATTCAAGTTAGCAACCTCTCTGCTTCTTTCTCATGGTGCTGTTATCCAAGGTTCAAGCTAAGACCACACCCAGCAGTAAGGCTCCAGTAAAACCTCACCATGTGAAGCTTCAAGTCCACAGGAGATTCCCCTTCCCCCCAAGTCCTTGTTTGAATCGAGTCCTGCCGGGACAGGAACGTCAGGCAGCAGCACAGTATCTGGACTGAATGACTGCTGTCCCGAGGCATCTTCTGCCCCGCACTGGTAAGCTATCCCAGAGAGCCAACAAAGCCCAGAACACTCGGCATCTTCCCCCAAACAGTGCTGCCCTTGCCCCGTTTTCTAGCCATTGGATCTTCACACACAACTGCCTGTTAACCTGATGAGACTGCTAGTCTCTATTTCCTGCTCTCCACAGAAATATATCAAGCTATTCCTTCACCTACTGTTAAACTAAACACACGAAATCTCTCTAGAGCTTACATTCTCCAGTGTTTCCAACAGTATCATTTTCAAGATCACTTTGTCACCATTGCCTCTCCTGAACTGAAAACATAAATTTCACGTATCCCAGCGGTAACTGCACAGGTGATTCTGGATAGCCGTGACAAAACCCCATTCCTCAGATTTCCATCTGTTCACACAAATGTGAAGTTGGCCCGTGGGGTCTAACGACGCTGGTTCAGCGCTGTCAGTCCCCAAATTCTAAGAACCGTTTTGGAGCCAGTGCTTGCTTGGGCTCATCTATGCTCAGAACAGTCCCCATTTTAAACACAGCCTTCTACTTAGCCCAGCTGACACTTTCTACAGCATGCTCTCCATCACTTCACACCATTACGCTAGCATCTTCATTAATTACTTATTTCTTTGGTCTTATTTCTTCTGAAATCTTGTGTTGTTTTTCTTGAGCTCACCAGAAGTATCCCTGTTCACCATCTCAGCACACAAATTATGTTTTTTCCTTTATTTTTAAAAACCTCTGTCTTTCAAGATCTTAGTTGTGAAACAAAGAACATCTTGCCTAATTGCTCTTCTCAAACTGCTTTAGGTAAGGACAGCATCCAAGCACTTCCAGTGTGTTCTTAATCCACTCAACCACATAAAGCATATACAGCACGAATAATCACACCTTCACAGTGTCATGATTTTTGAGCCTGAAACATTACTTGACATTGCAAGAACTACTCGAGACAGTATTTAATCTGATCCTCCACTCACCATTTTTTAACAATAGAACAAGGAGGTCTATACTGCACAAAAAGCTGTAAGTGTTCAGTGCACTCCTCACAAACCTCAGCGCACCTTTGGACAGGAGGAGCAGCTGGGTGGGTGTAAAGGCTTTATCTGCCCTTTGAGGTGTAACTGAAACGCTGTGTCCCAACCGTGGTGCACAGCTCTAAGAAGCTAAGTGAGCAAGGCAGGATGGGATTCTCTATGTACTGTATTGTTAGGCTTAAAATGACAACTTTTACACCACCTTGAAGGAATCAAAGCCTACCTAGATAAGCTGCAGGATATATGGCTGCTCTCTCAAACTGGATGCAAAGATATCATGTTTAACTGAAACTCAAAGCTAAAAAAACCCAAAACTCAAAAAACATGCGGTAAGCATAAGGCAAATGGAATCCCTGATGCACGTCTATGCAAATAAAAAAAGTAATCTTAAAAGTTCTGGGAAACACAACTACAGACACGACAGCAGAACTGCACAAAGACAGCTCACCTTCCAAGTCAAATCAGTTTGTAGAAGTAAAGCCACAGTAACAGCTGCAGAGTGCTTCTAAGCCTGTTTTCACATATATGAAAAAGAGCTTTAAATGGCTATAAAAATGTGCCAATATATTGACACCTTGTTTTTCCAAAAGACAACTTGATTTAGCTAAATCCCAATCACCAATTCCAGTTCTTAAATGTCAGAGCCAAAAAAAAGAGCAGAATAGGGTTTTTAGTAGATGGAATTAATCAGAATTTTGCTGAAAATTTTAAAAAAGGAACTTAAGTTTTGACAAGCAATGCAATATTGCACTTCCAGAACACATTACAGACACATTTTAAAAAAACATAACAAGCATATAAACACTCCAAACTGTATTTGCTGTTACAAAGGTCGGCAACTACTATAAGTCTGAACGGTCTGCCAACCAGTGACTGGGAAAACAGTTTAAAAAGAGCTTTTGTCCTTAAAAACTCCTGATAATCAAATACTGTAAAAAAAAAATCATGTTCTTCCTATACATCACGCAAGCTAAAACTAGTACTACCAGCATGCATCACTCACCCATGCCAAAACAACACTGACACAACACACTGACGAAAATGAAGGTCATTAATTTTATTATGTTTGTAGTATTTTCCTACAGGAAAATAATTCATTCCCATCAAGCGACTAGAATTAAAGCCTACAGACAGATTACAACGCTGCACTTCGATTCTAAGTATGAGAAGTTGCCTTTGACCTTAACTTCCACACTTCATTTTGTGGGAATCTCACAGGGAAGAAATACACCTTCTCCCCCCACACCACCTGCTCGGACAATGTTCTTCTCCCCTTTCCAAACCTCAACTCTCTTTAATACACATGGCAGCCTGAGAACACAACTGCCTGACATACAGACATTAGTATTTGGGAAGATGTCTATCTGTTCCCTTGATAACTATCCACAAAGTTCACTCAGCTTTCAGCCTCCAAAACCAGTCATTTCTTCCAGGACAGCACACTCGGACTCCCCCTCCTCCCGCCCCTGAAGAGCAGGAAGCCAGGGGTGATTTTCTTAGGGGTTTTTAGACCCCACACCAAGGGGCCTCCATCACGCTGCTGTGCACACACAGTACTACCAGGTGAAAGCCGAAGTGTGACTGTTCCCATAAGGCAGCTCATCGGCCCCGGAGCATGCAGACACAATCCCACACGACAGAAGCACATACAGGAAAACATAAACCCACTGCTGACCACAGAAGATTTATCCATTATGGGATCTATGGATTTTAAAACTCTGGTATCAACAAACCACTCGTTAACAACATTTTTAATGCTGGTTAAGCATGGAAGTGCAAATTTTTGTATTTGGATTTCAGGTGATGGTATTTACTCAAAAAGACCCTGCACAGTTCTTAGTCCCCATTCTTAAGAGTTTTCTCCAATAAAATCACCTGCTTGCCACAGCTAGACAGGCACCCAGGTGCATGTCTGGCATTTCTAATCTCAAATAAGGTGGCTTTAATTCAATGAAACAAAAGCCATGCTCAGAGGCGTGGATTTTCAGCACAAATTTCACAACTGAAGGTCACAATTCCATGTGAGTGCATATTCCTGAACTAACCCTCATCTAGCTCGCTCAAGCACTGACCGAGGTGCCGACGACAGGAGCGCACAGGCTGTACGAGAGGCTCTGGGTAGGTAACGGAACCAAGTCACGTTCCCACAGCTGTACATCTTGTACCCAGTTAAGCAAGCTTAGGAGAGGTCCACATCCCGCACACATCAGCGTGGCTGACACCGCACACATTCAGCTGGAACTGTCTCCAGTTGAAGCCCAAATTACAAATGCTCAGTAATACACCAGAAAGTCAGGTGTAAGTGGTAATAAGGGCGAAAGATATCCAAGGGGCTCACGGTTCTTTGAACTCCCAATGTTTCAGTTGCGCCCCAGCCCTATCCTGGTGTCCTGCCCCATCTACCTGCTGCCAAAATTATGCTCCCCAAATGCTGAAAATGCAGAATTGAGAAATACTACCTTACAGCTTGCAAATGTACAGGTGAATTCATCTCCCTACTTCATCCCTTACAGAACACGGCATCTCACCCCAACACATATTATACAAGTTCAAGGGGATAAAAGAAGGCAATTGTAAACTGCATCTATGATCTCAAGCAGAATGTAAATAAGCAAGCAGAGAAAAAAAACTGCCGGTATTTTAGTTGAACCTAAATTCTTAAATCTGTCAATCACTTTCCTAGTTTTTTCATAGAAAAAGATACTTGCCCATCAGCAAATACATAGAGAAGTAACCTTTTTAAACAACTGTTTGTATCTCTTTGTTCTTTCACAGTCACTAGCAGAGATTTGTTTGCTGTGACCCTACACTGCAGAGTACCTACTGACTCTCACTACATTCTAGCCCTGAATTCAGATGCCCAAACTTTTCTTTTTCTAAAAGAACTATTTTCTGAAGATGACCGTATAGCTGTGACAACATCCCAGTTCGCATACACCAGAAAATTTTTTTAAACACCTTCGATTTCATAGTTACTTGAAACTAAGACATTGTGAAACAGCCCGAAAAGCTCTGCATCCTAAATGAATACTTAAGTTCAAAAATAGATTACCTTGCAGGAGGCATTTTTTTAAAATAGTATTTGACCACTGACCCCAAAGCTTTGTAATTACACGTTACAGTAACAAGTAAAATCTTCTTTATTTCCGAGATCCATGTCTACTTCTAGTTTATTTTACAAATGCAATGGCAGCAGATGCCTTCCTAATGCTGCACTGACTGTTTGGAAGAACATCTGTAACTATGAACATTTTTTTTCCACACTGTTAATACCGTGTGCTCTTTCAAAAAGCCAATATTTACCATTCTTCAAATTCTCAGACTTCACCAAAGCTGTGACTTGCCAATCTGTAGTTGAATGAATACCTCCAACAGGTCATGCAAAAGAAGTGACATCTTAAAAATGCTGCACTTCAAACTGAAAATTTGCAGGAATTCACAAAATAAAAGGCTAAGTAGTTGTCAGCTAAAACACACACCTTAAGAAATTAAATAAGTTTGTCATGCAAAATCCCTGCTTTTTATCGTATCGTTTTCCCACACAAAGCATGTCCAACAGGTTTCCCTACCCACTGTAGGGGAAAGCTCTGCCATACCTTCTATTACACAGCTTGTCAGAGGCTGAAAAGGGAGTATTTTCAGGCATAATAAAAGTTCTTTCAGTTTTCAAAACCACTGTATCTCTTAGAAGAGCTGTCTCGCAGTACCTGTCTGGAGCCCTGCCTGTCCCTGCACACCTTCTCACACGCCTACGACCGGGGTCACAGCAGCCACGACTCTTCTGCTTGCCTGGAGCACAAGATTCCAACAGGATCAGGAAGCATCACTGCTTTTTAGCATTGCTTTGTACTCCCAGTGACACTGTTACACTGCAGTCACTCAGAGGAAGTATTCAACTTAAAGTGTACATTGAATCGGTTCTACCTGCTACAAGAGGGGGAGGAACAAACTCACAGCCCTCCTTCCTTTGCTTCAGAGATCTGCAGGCAGCCTGTCACATAGCTCACGTACTCAGAGCTAGTACTGACAGTAACAGCATTTCCTCCATATGGGAGAGATTAATATTCTGTTCGGGAACGACAACCAAACAGTGGCTCTATCTTTGTGACCCAAAACAAGCTACAACCCACCAGTTAAAAAGTTAAACCCAAAAGTACTTTACAGACTGGAAGGGACACAGCAGCCTGACTAGCAAAAAGAATCTGCAGCCACTCCTCTTCTGAGCTCACTGCAAGAAAGGCATGGCCCCAACACAGACACGCTGGTTAAGGAGAGCAAGATCAAAACAGGTCTAATTTTTAACTAGTAAAAGACCACTTACACCTCAAACCTGAGCAGAGGAAAGGAGGTAGATTCCTTCCTGCACTGAAGGTGCACATCAGTGGCAAAGGGAGAGCACGTTTCACTTGTACAGTTACGTGAGAGTGAGTGAAAGAGGACACGTGCAAGCAGGAGCATAAATCTTGAATAACCAAACAGGACAAAAGCTAGCACATACAGATCACTCCAGCAATGCTGAGCAACTGTAAATCCCTCTGACTGCTCTGTTCCACTTAAACTTCTTTCATCGAGCAGAAACTAGGGAACCTGTAGTTCGAGTTTTCCCAGTTAGCTGCAGATCCAAGTATTGAAGCTATGAGAAATAATCACAGGACAGTACTCTTTTGGCATAGTCTACTATCTGTGTAAGAAATTTTAATTTGGAAAAGTAAGGTAAGTACAGTCTCCAGCTAAGAGAAGATAGGATATATACGTTACTGAGACAGACACTGAAACGTTTGAACTATCATAAATTTGCACTAAAACCTCAAAATAGTCTAGGGCTTAAGTATAACAGAAGCCAAAACATTGGGACATAGAAAAGCACAGTCAAGATTGCCAAACACCAATACTACCACATAACCGCAGCACAGAAATGACAAAAGAATCTGATCTTTTAAGATGTTAGTCCAAGTTAATCCAGAATTACAAGCATTAAACTAAAACCTGAAAACAAGTATTTGTTAATTTCACCATTCACATGCTAAAAATATTATCCTCAGTCATTTAAAAATTACTATTTCCACTTTTTGGAAGATTGCTGTCAATCCAAAGCATAAGATCAAAACTGAGTCCATAAGGAATAAAAATGTATTTTCCGCACGGTTAACATTGCGAGAACGCACTATTTTTGTTAGTGACACTCACACAAACATGAAACACCTGGCATCAGTCGTCTTAAAATATGCATGGATATTAAATATGAAAGCAAAATTTGAACCTGTAGCAGCAGAAGGTTCTTGAGTTCTGACAGTAACAGAGGAAGACTCAGGGTCTTCAACTTTTTCCTCCTGTAAACTGGCATCTGTACTGAGTGCTGTGCTATGCGATGTGTTCCCAGGAGATCCTTGTTCACTGAAACTTTGGTCAGATTCAACAGGAATTTCTAACTGGACTAGAACGGAGAAAAAGATTTTAATTGAGTAAAATGCACACTAAAGCATATTCCAGAAGCCTGATGTGGTTGTTCATCGCATTACAGCGGAGAAAAATATCCATCCATGCTGACTGTGCTCACTGTTGAATTAACACAAAATTAAGTTTTTAGAACACACCCACTTGTAGCAACCCTCTAAATTTGGAGCTGCTTAGAAACACGCAGGCTGCTAACTCTTTATAGCCTAAAACGGGACAGGTCTCTTCAAACCATCGTCAGAGCTCACCCAGAAAGGGAAAGGGAATGAAGCACACAGAAGAAAAAGGGAGCATCATCTCCACCCAGTCAAGAATGAAAGCATCCTGTTTTGTGTTTTTAGTGTTCAACAACAGGATTAAACTTAAGTTTAACATTCGGGTTACTTTTTCCATTTAAAAGTGTCAAAATTTTGTAAATACCCTGTTTTCACAAGCATAACCTGCATGCTTAAAAAAAAAACACAAAAAAACCCCCAAAAAAACCCCAACCACAACATTTCCTTGAAGTTATTCTCCAACCTAAGGAGCTCTCCTTTTGCAAGGTCAGTTATCCCTCTACTGGAAAAGCTCCCACCACGCAATGGAAATGCTACAGTTACTGACTGACAGGGAATCAAATGCAAGAGGCAATCAAGGCAGCCAAGAGAGATATAAACTTTCCATGAGTTTTCTCTGCATTCCTAATGAAATATCAGGTTTTACTTGCAGATATAGAGCCTGCAGGTTATGCAAGTAAAACTATAGTGCTTGCAAGAACTAGATGACTACCATGCCACCATAAATCCAGAGTATACCAGGAAACTGCTCACCCTTCTCAGATTCCTTTTGGTTAGAGACTGCGTTGTGCAAAGGCTGAATTTCTGTTGAAGCTGTGACATGATTCGTATTTAAAATCTCATGGCTAGTACTAGATGAGAGTCTTGAAGATCGTCTCCTGATCTGGTCTCTTTCAGGGTTATCTGAAGAGTTCTTCAATTTTTCCTGAGCTAGAATAGATAACTTTAATGGTAGCATGCAGTTCCAGGATTACTGAATAGTTCACAAGCAAACTTTAAAGACCTCCCCTCCACTAACAGTTTGGAAGTGTGTTTTTTAAGAACCAAGGCTAATAGCAAAAGCTGAACAGCCCTGGTGACTAGACCCCTCTGTAAAAGCTACAATCACATCAACAGTTATAAATAAGCATGAAAAGAGAGCAAAAGCCTATCTTACATGCATCTCCACTCTTAGTAACAGATTTGAAGTAAGAACACAGAATTTTACTGGTAAAACATTGGTTTAAACAGCAACTGTCCCACAGATACAAGTAATACCAGAAAGTCAGATGAGACAATCCAGACACACAAACAACTTTTACCCTAAACCAGACAGCGTGTGCACACCGAAGTTTTAAGAAGTTGTGGTCCTAAGGAAGGGAAAGAGTCTTCTTCAGATCTGCATCTGCTTGTTCATGATACTACTACAGAGAATATAATTTTCTTTCCTCATCAGCACACTCAAAATCTTCAACATCACTACACAGTATACCAAGACAAAGTAGGAGCAGTGGCATGAATACTTATCTAGTATTACTAAGCAATGTTGTAGATCCTCCATCTAGCAAACTGGTTTCTATAAGTAGAAAAAGGGGTTTATAACTTTCTGCATATTGGAGGCAACGTAATCACTGGCTCCCCTATGTCTATGAACTTCTGCATCAAGACTCACAGCTTGCGGTTCCTTTATCCAAATCCAGCTTCCAAGATTGAGGAGGGTATTTCAGCGTGACAACACTAGCAATGAATGGCCAGCTTAAGAAAAACAGGTGCTGCAGTTCAGCCATTTCACCCATCACAGTTCAAGGTTAATACTACAGGCTTTTTTTTCCCCTTTCACTTAAGCTTCAAGAACTTATATGTACAAATACTGTGAGAGCTGAATACCAAAAAGATACTCACACAAGTTTTTTTCAATCCTGGGACGCTTTGATGGAACTTCACCTCCTTTAGGTATTTTCCGACGTCTTAACTCCAAAGTTATGGGCTGCAGCGTCTGAGAACTTGGCTCTACATAATCAGATAGAGAATGAAAACATACATTCCCGAGCCTCACAACTTAAAACATGGGACTCGCACAAATGCGGTTTCACCTGGCATTCTAAAGTCCACACATTAGTATTTAATCCTACTGCAGACATGTTCTGATATATATGAAGATTACTTGCCTAAATCTAATCTCTGACCAAACCACTGAAGCTCCAAACATGACTAACAAGCATGCTCTCAGCTGTCCTAACCAAGCCTGAAGGAAGACGAATTTAAATTTTTTTAGAACTTTCTAGAAACTTAGGCTGTGAAGAGCAAGATGCTTCTCCTTCCTTTAGGTTAAGTTTACAACGGTTCTGATATATGGTGTAAACGTTTAAGCTTAGCTACATACCCGTCGGAGGTGTTATCGGTGGTCTTCCACGTTTTCGTTTAGTTTCTTTTGTGTTTTCCTGTGGACTCTTTACATTGTCATTCTCAGGCTTCTTCTCAATTTGTGTATCTACTGAATATTCCATATCATTCTCTGATATATTCTCTTTATCTTCTTTTCCATTCTTAGATATATTCTTTTCTGAGACCTTGCCTTTTTCTGAGATGCCTATCAATTTTCCTTCTTTATCAGGTTGCTTAACTCTCTTCTCAGTCTTTAATGTCTTTTCATCCTTGTCTTTCTTTGCATTACCTGTGGCTTTCCTCTGTTCTTTAAATTTCTCCCGCTTTTCAGGAGATGACGGAATTTCATTACCTCTTTCCTTCGGCTTACCATTACCCACAATATTCTAGAATAAAGAGAATGACACATGAAAATTAACTTACTGTGATCTGAAAATCCTCCCCTGCCTTTGTATCTAGCAGAGTTGAATCCTTCTCCATTTCTTCAAAGGAGCTGCAGCCCACGGACTAAAACTTAAAGGCACTTGAATTAAGGACTCATGCAGCTCCAACAGGACAGTGCTACCAATTTATTCTTTTCACAACTCAACAGCATAACAGATTTGCTGTTTCTTCATTCTCATGTGCAGGTTAGGTCCATACTAGCTTGCACAGTAATACTTAAAGCCTAGTTAGGACACTGAAGAAAGAATGGGAGTCAAGAGCACAGAAAAGGGCAAGGAACTCAATCACGTGGGTGCAAAAACTGTCTGATTTTCACAAAAGTGTCTCATTCAAAATACACCAGTGTTTAGCTTGCACTTATCACTGGTTAGGAAACATGACAAGTGAAGAGTCACATAAAACAACTGCAACCACCAACTTCATCATGGACCACATGATGTTAAAACTTACACATTCAAATTCAAAAACAAAACTTTAAACTTTGTCTTTCTGTAACTTCTGTTCAGCGTGAGACACTAAAATCCTTAACAGGCCCTGGCCAGCAAGCTACTGATACAATATTCAACTGTAATCCCATTTCCCCAGGTTCTAACACCCCTGTATCAACAGGTCACTGCTACTCAATGTCCCTTCCATTTCGTGATCAGGTTTCATATTAACACCACCTGGGGGGGATGCTAACTTCGAGTTTTTCCCCTTCCAATGATCCTGCTACAGACTGTCCCAGAACTCTGTTCTGATGGACAGAAACCTTCTAACTTTACACCTGGATTAATAATTTACATTTGCTTGTGTCTCAGCACTGCCTTTAACTGAACTAACTTCCCTCTTCCTATTGCCCAATAACTTGAAGCATTAAAAAGCAACCATACTTCTTTCAAGCCACAGTTCTGCAAGGCACAAGCTTTAACTTTGAACAAGGATCAGAGGACGAGAAAGACTAAATATCTCTGGGGAAAGAAAGCAGAACATCTGATTTGAGTTATATAAAATTCTGAGAACTCAGTTAAGACTCGCTGTCTTCTTGTACCACACTACATCTTGCCTCTTCCCACCCCAATCTTCCCGTCTGTATGTGGCTTACATGAACTGGTATCTTTTATGATTGCCATTATCAGACCACAGTCCTAAGGAGTAATCTTGATGCAATAAAACAGTGAATGTGCAACCTGCTCTACCCTCTATGACATTATTTCAACCATACCTGGCACGGAGGTGATTAAAAAAACCCCTCCTTTTGAAAACATGAGATCAAATTGCTGTATATTCCACAAAAACATCTAGGCAAAGGGGAAAAAAGTATTTCACCTTCTTAGGTGTCTGAGCACCACTTTTACCAGACATAATAAAAATCTGTCTTCTGTAAATTCCTTAAAAGCCACAGCTACAGAAAAAGCTTCAGTGGAAACTCAAACATCAGCAAAAAAACCTCAAAAAAATCAACACAGAGACATTAAGTTTCATCAGTTGTGCTGCTCATAGAACCATCCAACTTGAATCAAGTATGTGGTACCGAACCATCACATTATTCTCAAGAAACTGAACCACAGATATAGTACATCTGAATTACTTCTTGATGTCATTGAGCAACTAAAAGCTGTGTCCTTGCATACGTACATTCACAGTGTGCAAGTCACCAGCATTTTCCCATCACTGCTCAATATCGCATGTTACACCCGCTACACAGGGAGAAAGGAACAGTCACTAAAGACAAGACAACCAGCTCATATTGCTCCCTTCAGAAATCAGGTGGGCTTGGCTTTTGTTGTTTTGTTGGTTTTTTAAGAACACTAAGATATGAGCCATGTGTGTCTTCATGGCTACAGTCTCTCCTACTGATGAACAAGAAGGAGACACTTTCCTTCCACTGCCAGCACGCTGCTATGTTAGCAGGTGAAAGATTACTAGACAGCTCCCTTAAAAGTCTCAAGACAGCCAAGCCGTTACTTTGGAAAAGAACAGTCTCTGCCCACTCTGTATTTCCCAGCCCTTAAAGATGCATGTAGATAAACTAACCCAAACAGGTGAAACAGCCAAAGTGTGTTTCAGCAGACTACCATTAGCTTTAGTATGCACAATCTGAATCTTCCAATGATTTCTAGAAAATTTTTACTTGTGTGTCTATCACTTTAGTTCAAGAAGTGCATTCATGGGAATGTGAGCCTGAGAGCTTTGCAAATCACACCATGAAGATCTGCACAACCTTTTCATTTTAACAGATTTTATTTCATGTGCATTATATGTTAGCAACAGCGATGTTTCATTCATTTCATATTTTATAATTCATCAAATCTAGCCACCTGAACTGTTAATTTTAGAACAGCAGCACAAACACCACTTACCTGGTCTTTGGAAAAAGCTTTGACATGAATGTTTTTGACAGTCTGAACTACACCATCATAAAACTTCACAGTGTATGTACCTAAAATTTGAAAATAAAGCATCAGTTTAACGATCAGAAGTTACTTAACAGAACAAGCATCCGCTGACAGCTCCAATACTCTAGCTGCATATTGAGCTCTAGACAAAAGCTGCCTTATCTGCACTGTTAGAAACTTCAACAGGAGAGAGAGGTCTTATCACAGGCCAGATAAGGGAGAAACAGTGAAGTTACAAAAAAATAATTACAGTAAGCATAAAGGTGCATGTTTAAGAATGGAGTTGCTCCCTTAGACACACTTTTCTCACAAAACCCCAAAATGTTTTTGGTAGAATATTCCAACAGATATTTGAACACAGTTTTTCTCCTTCATCAGTCAATCTAAAGAAAGCACAGCACAAGAACAAGTCCTTCATGGCTGGTTACTGATATCAAACAGGAGAAACATGGCTGTGCTTGCCCCCTGCCCTCCCTATTTGTAAAGGGTTTTTGCAGCTGTGACACTAGTTTTACTGCAGTTGCATGCATCTCTTGACAAACTTAAGAAGAAACAAGTTTTCCCAAATATATACTTACAGCAATTACTGACTGGATATCCCAGCAGAAAATTATTTTATCTCACAAAAAGGATAAGAGGTTAGGTTAAAAAGTTGATGGCAGACTAAAACATATAATTGAAAATAAAACTTTTGACTGTTGTTTTCTGTCTGCTGTATTCTCTCTCCACTGAAGCAAAGGTTAGAGTACAATGAGAGATGCATTACTAACAAGCACGACAAAAGCAAAAGTGACTCCTTACCGTCTTTGTTAACAGAAGTAACTTTGGCTGGATAGAAGCGACAGTCAGACCAGCATGCCAATACCTGATCATTTATATGAAATCCCTACAAGACAGTAGTTAAAAGTGTTTAAATCTGAGAATTACTGAAAAATACAACTTCATTAAAAGTATTAGTTTTCCAATATTTAAAATAAATAATAGAACTTATACAGAAGGGAACACAACAACAGTAAAGCATTTTAATGGTATTAATTCACATAACTGCACATTGAACTGTCACATACTCAAACGTCCTCTATTTTCTACTTACTGCACAGCCTTCTTCCTCATGCAATCCTTCTTTTCTTAACTGTATCTTCTCTAAGGGACGCAAATAAGGACTGTCCCAACAAAACCATTCATCATATCTGTGGTTCCAGCGTTTGAAATGGATAAGTACTTTTCCTTCTTCATAATCAATTTCTTCAATGTGAGCTGGATACCTGGTCAAAAGGTAGATTAAATTATTTCAAATAAGAGCAAGGTAAGCTGTCTCAGACAGTTAACTACAGTACAAAACATTACACAAATGGGGCCCGCTGCATGATCAAAAGCAAAATATCTGAAGATCTGCTTGTTTGGGCGTGATGGGGAGCCAAATTACTATACCTAAGAAACACTTAAGTTTCTACAATCTTAATATTACTTGATGTATCACTTGTACAAGCAATAAGGATGTTACAAAATGACTAAGAGCTCAGCATAGGATGAATCCCAAACATGAACGGCAAAAGCAAGCACTGGCTGCAGAGAGAGAAGACAGCTAAGGAGTTCTTAGTTTGGTCTGGAAAAAGAATGTAACTAGAGACAATGAAGTCAGAAAAATCTCCCCTATACATAGAAATTTCACATATACACAAAAATGATAGCTTCAGCTCCCTCTTACCAGGATTAACACCTGGGGGTCAATACACTCACTCCTCTCAGAGATATCCAGCAACAGGTATCATCAATCGTCTTCCCAGTGTAACAGCAAAGCCCACCAGGCACGCTAAACCTCATCTACATTCTAGATTCTCAAAGTTAAATTTCATCTGCAAAGGCCAGGGACTTTCAAATGAAAATATCTCAGTACATTAGAAGTACAGGAATCTGAGAAAAGTCAAATCCAGTTGTTTCTTATCAGGAAGAACTTATAAACTATGCATTTCTTTAATTGCATTGGTAATTTATAACTTCAGTGAGTATTTCAGAATCACAGCATGTTTTGCTATCCCAACTGAAGATAACATCCCAAGAATTGATGTTTTCCCCTCCACAATAACAGCGCCAGGAGAAAATCTTCACTTGTTTTCAATTACTTGCAGAAGAAAGGCCACTGAGTTCTTCAACAAAGGGCCGAAGAAGAAAAAAAAAAAAAAAACAAAAACAAACCCCACACACCACACAAATCCACAAGTATTCTTTACCTGATGAATCACACTTAAAAAGACAGAAAGAAATGGCATCTTGAAAGGATCAAGCCTGCTGTTAAAAATAAAATCTAGACACGTCAGAATAAAGACTTAACTGCAAAACAGAGTACCACTTTGCAGTCCTACACAGATTAAAATAAAAGCTACCTACAGATGAAATTTTTTAGCAGATCTGAGACACAACCAGTCATGACTTGTTCAAAAAGAGCTACAAAGACTACGGCCCTGCCTAGCACTCGAAGCCACACACCTCAAGCTATGCCACTAGTTCATCCCAGTATTACACAACACACGCAGCAACGGCTGCAGAGGAGAGGAAGACAAATGGGAGACACTCAGGGCATGGGCATCTCTAACTGGTTACCAGCTTCCTAGGAAGGAAGGAACTTCCTTCATGTGACAGTCAACAGATTTCATCCGTAGGTGATCCCAAGCACTGTCCCACACAGGTTCACGAGGGGGGAATATTCAGTCTTTCCACATTTAACAACATAGTTCTATTCAACGTAGTTTATTCTTGGGTATCACAGCAACTGCCTATCACTAAGCACAGGTAATGACAAAAATCATATCCAGTTCCCTGCAAAGCACAGCAAAACCAGGGGCAGGACTCCCAGGTCCTCTCAACAAGAGACTAGCCAGAAGGACACTTTTGCCATCAGGACTGCAACAGGCCTAGGGCTTGTCCAGATTCTCAAAGATCGAGAGAGAGGTTGATAAAAATGACAGAGTAGTGGCTCAACATTAAGCTAGCAATCCAGTCCCTGCAGCTAACCCCCCCAGTAAACACACTCAGTCCACTCACCTTCTCCCACTGTGAGCAACAAGCCCAAGCAACAAGAACCAACCAACTCCATGAGGCAAGACTGCTCCCTGTTTCACACCCAGTAAAAGCAGGAGCCTTCTCCACCAGAAGAATCAGCCCAGAACCACGCACCAGGACCACCCGCACCTACCCACCTCACTTTCTAAAGACACTCTGACAGGGGGAGACACGCTGATTTATCATTAATAACAGCAAACCACACCTGACAATGAGACCAAATTTCAGCCTGGCTGAAAGCCAGTGTGGGTGAACTGGAGCTCTCAGCCAGCTCTGGGAAAACATGCTTGCAAAGTCCGAACAAATCTTTTTCCTGAAGCAAACAACATCAGTAAACATATGTCCAGTGCTAGATCTGTCCAGAAACTTTGACAGCCCCTTCCTTTCAGATGCAAAACACTGTGCTGGCACCTTGGAAAGGTTCCTAGGTTCTCAATGGCTCTGAGCACCACACACTGCCAGTGCAAGCTTCCTTCCTCCAACACTTCTTCCCTAGCCTCCAAAGCACTGAGCAAGCATGCCACATCAGCACCACATCACAAACCATGGGATTTTTTTAATCAAGAAAAAAATCCTATGGGAAGACACACAAAGTGAAAAGCCAATAGCTAAAGCTAAAGCCTGAAAAAAAAGAGCACAACTGGCATGTGTCCAGGGATGGTCCAACATATCCTCCCCCAAACCACAAAGGAAGCATTTAGCTGACTCCATGGGTCTTCAAGACAACTAATCATCCTGGGTAAGAAATCCCTAACTGGTACTGATCTGAATATTTATCTAATATACTGAA
>WKFP01015189.1:280470-296825 GCA_011057875.1 Pterocles orientalis | reverse complement strand
AAAAAAAAAAAAAAAAAAAAAAAAAAAAAAAAAAAAAAAAACCTGAAATCAGACAGAACTTCTTGCAATACACTGGCCAAAACAAATAGTTTTCAAGCTCAATTCAAAAGGAATTATGAGCTTGTACTTTTCAAGCCCCTATGCACTGGCTAAACAGTAAGGGAAACCTCCAAGGTGCCCAAACTGCTCATATTAGTTTTGATAAGAACCCAACTGACAACCAAACACTCAAACAGCATAACTCTCAACAGACGGGGGTTAGCAATAACTGGCAATGTCAGACTACAGCTGTCAGAGCACAGCAAAACAATATGAAAATGGGCTGATGACAGACAAGTGTAAAACCACCCTTTCCTGTAAAGAGGTAAATATCTGGAAATTCAGAATCAAGGTGCTGACTGAACGAGTTCCTGTCTCTCAGTCCTCAACTAGTTTGTCTCCCATCTCCTTTCCCATATACCACAACAGAATTGCCCTAAACCCCTCCTTCTCAGAGCTAGGAAGGGATAAACTTACTGCAGTCAAAGGAAACATCTAGAAGAAACAGGACTATGAAGGACAACAGCTACAGGGTTTCATCTTTTCAGTACTGAGACAAGGTCCTGACAGCATAAGCAATTAAACTCACGGGACTGACAATCCTGCCTTAGCAGGGTAGCACAATACTCTTAACAATACTAATCCTGTCCTCAAGATACTCCAGTCAAGTACTCCTGTCCAATACTCAAGAGCCTCAACCAGAATCAAGTCTCTTCATACCCATTTCACTTGCACAACAGACAGAACTGAAAGGGGTGTCGTGATAAAGTGACAAAAGAGGTGCCATCGCTTGCCTACTGCAGGCGCCCAGTACACACTCATCCTCTCTCCAGTGAGAGGATGCCTGCAGCTAGCCAGCACTGAAGGGTTTAAGCGATCCAATGCAAAGAGTTTCAAGAAGTCTGTTCCGCCAGAACAGCACGTACACATACAGCCAGCCTCCTGGGACCTCTCCAGTTAGGACTGCACCACTGGAGCAGCCCCACCACTCCATCCTCTGAACTCCAGCAGCCTGCACCAAGAGACCCTTCAGCAGGCACAGAGCTGATGGTCAGAGCCCTCCCTCTTTAGTGCTCCGAGGTCAACAGACACTGTCACAAGCCTTTCATGACAGCTTTGATCTGTCAACTAAGTCCTAAGAACTAAGCCAAGTGCTAAAAGTACTCACTGTACTCCCTGGAGTTCGAGCCTAGGAGATGACAGACAACTGTAACCGGAGTTGAAGTGCACTTCCAATACATTATGATTCCAGATACAACAAAGCAACCTTTGGTAAGAGCTCTGAAAGACACAAAACTAAACTTCATACTTTGGACAGGAGCAGACTCTGCACTGACTACTCTGCTGGCATACAAACATTCTTCCTCTCCAGTAGGGTTGGTATGACATCCAAACACCCGGAAAGTCCTGAACCAGCGCTTCACGGCACAAGCCACTGCCATGGAAGGCAGGTAAATGGGGCTCTGAGATGGAATCCTTTCCAAAGCACTACTGCCATTTGAGAAGCAATACTGGCCCAGGAATTGACTGGTGTGTTTGGTCCCGAGCACAGAAATCAAATCCAGCCCTCTGGTCAAACAAGAGGCTTCTGCCTATGTTTAAGCACCAACACAGCAACAAAAGCACACATAAGAAAAGTCTGGTCCTCTGAAGGTCTAGCACTGCGAAAAAGCAAGCATCAGCAAGTTAAAAGTTTTGTATCCACACAAAAGGAGTTCATTATAACCACACCAGAGTGGTCCTGTTCACACAGCAGCTGAAGTAGCAGGGGAAAAAAGAAGTCTGCTGTCCTCTGCAAATCCACACCCGGGGAAGATGTGCCAGCCTGTCACCATTGATACTGCTAAGAGAAAACAAGCTCCCGACTCTTACAAACTTTGGTTTACAAACCCTGAAAACAGAAGTACGTGGCGGTCACCAGCCAAGGAAACATGGACTTTCTGACCCAGGTTCCAAAAGCTTAGCCAGCAAAAGAAAACTTTCCAACCTGGAGAGTTAATAACTAAGTTGCGAGATCAAAGAGCTGCAAAACACTGTGGATAGGACAGGTCATTTAAGACCAAGCATTTTTAAAAAAACAAACAACATGGCTTGGTTTTGCACATGTAGTATATCTAAAATTGAAATTTAAGCCAAGGAATATGTGTAAAGTACAGCAGGTGTTGAATTCCACCCCCCAAGTTTTCCCATTTAAGAGCTGTGTACTCCCATACTGTGAGACACTCTTAGCCAAACACGTAAGAATTACAACAGTCATGGACACATCAGCCTTACTCCAACACGGTCTATACTAAACTGCATCTTTACTAAGCCTACATTACAGACAGGCTAAGAAATCTCATTTTTGTAGGCATGACCATCTTCTTCCTGTATAAACGAAGCTCAAGAACACAAAAGATGCATGCAGATTCAGATCAAAAGTCCTACCTATGCAACTCTCAGCTACACAGGAAAGCCAACACAACATGCAATATGATTTAATGTCCATACTTCCTGTTCTTTCCATAAACAGCTATGTTTACTCATTTTCACAATTCCAATCCCCTTGTACCTGGAAAGCAGAGAAATATCCTGCATGCAACCAGGATGTTTTGGATAAACGTCCCTGTCTCAAAGGCAGTGCTCCATCCCACCGGGACGTCCAGATGGCTTTCGACACTGCAACTCCGCACACTTAACCTGCCAGCAGGTTCCAGAGCCTCAAGTACAACCACATCTAACCCACACAGGCTCTTAAATAAAAGTCAACTGTAGCAGACTTCAGGAAAAAGAACATATCTTAAGCAACTAACAAATCCCAATTAATTCCTGTATTTAAGCAGTCTTTGTCCCCAGCAATTTCCATTGTACGCCTCATTCACTGAGCATTGTTAAATGTTAATTTTTGAGCTGACTTCCAAAAATGAACAGATTTAGAAGGCTCAAAGTCAGACCAAGTAACTTGTAGGCCCCCTCTCCCCTTCCTACTGTAGTGGTTAGCCAAGAAACGTGTTCTTAAGTCTGCAAGACAGGATCCAGACAAGACTTCTTAGTGGGGAATGTGTTTCCCCACCCAGTTCTTTAATTCTAAAGCTCTCACATGAGCACAGGCCATAGCAATTTCAATCAGACTTTGAAGCCTATGAATTCACAACAGCAATGGGAAAGGAAGCAGTGAAGAACCACCTTGGGTACTCTGTACTGCAATGGATTTATCTTTTCATAACGTCTGCTCTGCAATCTGTGTAGAGCAGAGAATTTAAAATGGGAACTTGGAGTACCAGAGCCTGAAGTCAACCAGATTTATGCGTAGTCCTATTTCCCTGACACAGATAGCACCAGTACACTTCTTTTTAAGGACCAGCATAACATATCAGCACTATCGCCCATTTCAACCACTGGTATATAAACTTTTATAAATTAACTACTTTCCTACAAACCAATGACCAGGACTCTAAATGTTGTACCAATACAAAATATTTAAGGTATTAAAGAGTTAGCGTTAATATAATATGAATGGTTTTAAAAAAATACCAGTTTTTTAATCTGTCACGGGCTTCCAACTGGGCTCCCACCTCAAAGTTGATCCCTCTTCTATTCGGAGGATGTTTTGTCATTTTGTAATATCAACACTGCTGATTTTATTCCCCTGAAAAATGCAATTAAATATCAATCACTAATCAAGACATACACAAAATAAGCTTAAGCACCATAATCCCCAAAAGCTAGATGTTAAGGGACCTCTGTATTTTCTATTTGCAGAAAGTAACAGGGGCAATTATCTCTTAAACCAGGGTTCCCAAGTGACAGGGTGCAGAAGCAAACATGTTAAAATGGTAGCTACCGGACCATGAAAGACTGAAACCCAACCTCTGCCTGCTGGTCTAAGTTCCAGGTCAATTAAGAACTCCACAACCCAATGTGTGTTCAGAACCGAGATAGAAGTTTCACGATATTCTCTCCCCGCCACCCCCATTTTGATGAAAACAAGGAATCCCGTAAACAAGGAGTGGGCAACTATAGACACAATAATGATCTTTCAACAGCTGCCACACTAATGAAACACCCAGCAACACTGTCATCTCAGCACTACAAATGCAATGGACTTCAAAGACGTTACAAATGTGCAGTTTCTTTAACCAATTTTAGTAAACTGTCTATACTGCTGGCGTATTTGCATTGCTTTCTTACCACTTCTCCATCATTTTAACCAGAAAACAGAAAGTCTTTGTTAAGGCATGTTTCCAACAGACAATACAAAGGTTTAAGAAATCTTGCCAAAGTAGTTTCTCTCAAGGAAACTCTTTAGTGGAAAGCCTGATCAGGAACTATTTTTCCCAAATTTTTGTCAGTCACTTCCCACAATTATAAGATACAAATTACGCTGCATTCCTGTAGTCTTCAAGCTCATAAGATTAAAAATATAAGTTTTATCCAATACTGTGCTCCCTACCGTAATGCTACATCTTGAAGATTCAATTAAAGATGTGTAAAATGGATGTGAGCTAAACTGAAAACCCCTATTCTCACACTACAATAAGGAGACGTGTACTGGCAATGGGAATACGCAGCAGTATTTTAGTTCACACAATGCACAAACAGCAACAATATCAACTGAGCTGCATCTACAAAAGGATAAATGTCATTTTATTAATAACTACTCTAAGTTCAAGTGTGGTTCAGAAATCAAAGATCTTTAGGAAAGTCACAAAGCTTCTATCCCAATGAAAAGCTACTCCACTGACACAGGTTTTAAACCAGGCCATTTGCCAAGGGCTGGCCAGGGAAGCATCCCCACCACCTCAACTATCACAACCACCTTCCCAAGAAGCTTCTATAGCAGAAGATGATCTCCTGTTTTCCTCTAAAGCACTGCTTTTAGACTTATCTTCACTACTGTTAAAGCAGCCTGCAACAGAATGGGGAAAAAAAATGCTACTGCCTGTAAGCTCAATTCACAACAAAGTTATTCACACCAAAAGAAAAAGTATTTTAGCCACCTAGGAACTGAGAAACATTGCAAGTCACTTTTCTAGAGTATCTGATAACAAATTTTGAGTTTGCCCAGCACAGACCTGAATCAGCCCAGGAATGACTATCTTCTAATAGGGCTAGAGGTTGGGGCAGGGGAGATTCACCTACCACCTCCGTAACTTCTAATTGGGAAAGGTGAAGGGGAAGAAAATTAAGGAGAACTTAAGATGGTTGGGGTCTTATGTTCTGATGAAAAATAACAACAAATTTTTAAAAAGCTGGAAATCCAAGAAGCAAGTGCAAAGCTACATTTTCATTTTTAAACAGTTTATCCAACCAGTCGCAAACATCCACCATTTTCTCTGCATATTTACATCCTTAAAGTACCACTTTCTCGCACTAGCAACAGAATTCCACGCCTCCAAATGTGGAGCAGACACACATTTTGCTTACCACTTGTAGGAGTAATTACAGCTGCAAAATGACTCTTGTCCTAGAAAATTTATTTTTCCTTTTCACTAAGTAGAGACATGCAAAGACAACATACTCCTGGAAGTACACTATTGAAGCTCTCTGCAGTGGTCCCCTTCAGCAATAGCTGCAATCCCAAAGAGCAGGAGTAATTTCAGCTCACCTAACACCAACTGTCTGAGAAAGGCCTTATTACAGTTTCAGTCAAATATTTAAAAAAAACGTTACTATCACAACTAAAGGGAAATTTGAAAAAACCAGCAGAAGCCATTTAAGCATATTTACAGAGGCTGCAGATTCTGCAAAAAAATCTGAACTTTGTCCACTTTAAGGGTCAGCTGAACACCAGCATTTCTCAGAGCACACATGTTCTGCACCTGGCTAACCCAAGCCAAGCTTGTTACAAAGCAGCTGACAAGAAAGCTGAAAGAGAGGAGACACTGTATGGGCAAAAATCTCCTGTCACTGCCCCCTCCCTCAAACTCTTCCCTCCTCTCCCCTCCCGAGTCATGAACCTTGTGCTGCTTTGGGCTCCATCCACATCCCACTATGGATTTACCTCGATCCTGCAGTCCCTACGCTCAGCACGCCCTGCAGAGCAGGCTGTCTTCTTCATTTGCAGCTAACTTCAGGAGCAGCCTCCTCAAGCAGACACGTACTCGGTAGATCATTACAGAAAATAAATTACTCAACAGAGGATCTCAACAATTTTACCCCGACACATACAGCCCTAGAACAAGGCTGAAACCCTACAATATGACCTCCCCTGGGAGCCACCACACCACTCCTCACAAACAAGGCCAACCGGTAACACTAAAGCCCACCCGCGTTCCCCCGGCATGACCTTGCCTATATGGAGAACTTCCTTTCTCAGAGAGCAAGCGCTGAACACAGGGGCTTGCCTACACCTTAAGATACTATGTTTCAGCTTCTGTCCTCTCCTGCAAGGACCACTTAAAAATCCGGACCTACATCAAAACAGACTGTTAACACTCAGACAGTCATAGCTACAACTTGGATATAACACTTCACCAGACCACATCTTCTAAAATTTTCTTCATCAGCAAATGAATTTGTAGTTACTTAGTAACTACACCAGAACACAAGCAGGCTTTTCACTTTGTAACTCTGGGAATCCACCATCAACACAAGGGGTACCCCCAAAGCTGGATGGCTTTTATCTCAAACTTCCTCTTAGACCTGTTTCAGGAACAAACACTACAAAACTTAGAAAAGTCTCAACTTCCAAAATAAAATATTTCTAAATCTGCATCACTGAAAGTACACATTTCTGCTGTTTAAAAGGAAAAGCCTTTTCCATAAAAGTCAACGCGAGGTAATTTAGCTTTCAAAGACTATTCAACTATTCAAATGCTTACAGACATTTATATCAGGACAATGCAGAGGAGAATACACTTACATTAATATTGATCCCTCCATGGATCATGACTTCTGTCTTCTAAAACAAGCTTTCTGCTGTGCTAGCAGTGCGGGTTCTGTATGCCCACACCTGTAGTTGTTCTTATCCTCTTCAGTTTTAAGTTATCAGTGCTAAGCCCCAAACCTGGCACATCGCTAAGTTCCAACAGAAGAGGGTTCGTCTGGAGAAATCTTTCATAGTATCATAGAGTAGCTTCAGCAACCTCTCGCTTTCACTAATAACAGCCTCATCGTTTTATCTCCGGAAACTGCAGAATCACTGCAGCCTCTTTCAAAACCTTACCTACCTTTGCAAACACTCTTTTCCAAATCGCTAGTATGATGAAACCATCCCACCTACCATCACGCCAAAACCCCTGCCTTCAAATCAGTCCCACTTCCACACTTAGTACCGTCTCACTTCAGTACTTCATGAACAGCTCAGACGAAAGGCAGGTCAGCCCCACAGTTCAGCTTATCATCTCCTTCATTCTTCAGTGCGTATGTGCTAAACCCAGGGATTTCCCTCCCCATCAGGGCACAGCAGAGGAAAAAAAAAGAGGAATGCCATGAAAAAACATAGTGCTCTGGCTTGATAAAGGAACACGGTAAACTTTGACAGTTTGTGTAAATACAAATTTTCAGTGCAAAGTAGTATTAAGTGTCATTCTGGATGGTAAGCTCGCTGTCCAACTCCTATGAGGCAGTCTACATCACTGGTGACTCCATAGGACCACATGGCAGGAAGGACAGGCAGCGGGTTAATAAAAAGCCCTGGCAAAACCAGGCAGTAAAAGGAACTAGCAAGAGACTGTCCTGTGTTCACTGGAGGTGCAGCACACGTGTAACTGAACTGGAATACTAAAGGCAGCCCCACGACTTGAAATGCAGTTCTACACAAGCAGCAAGACACAACCTTGTTCCGCTTCTTTAGCAGTACAAGCAGTTTCTGTGCCAAAACAGGTTTACAGCCAATTCCACAAAGCCTAACCTCACTCTGTCACTCACTCCAGCACCAGTGTTCCGAAACTGCTAGCGTATCTACATGCCCATTCTGAAGCTGCCATGGACTAAGTCCAATCACATTTTGCACATAAGGTTAAAAACCTTGCTCTCTGACAGCTGGTTTTGACCTTATACTATCTGCACACATCATACCAAGCCTTGCATCTTCACCAGTGGTAAAACGATGAAAGCCTCACCCAGTTCACCCCCTACAATATGTACGCCCCATGAGGAATGGTCAATCCTGACAAGTCCACAGTCCCCACCACAACCGGGAGACCTTGCAAGCGGATGGTCACAGCCATGCTGCGCTGAAACAACACACCTGCAGTGAGAAAAGGCAACGGCTACGTCAGACAGCAAAATAGTACTTACAGACACCACTCATATTATACGATCCTAAGGGCACCTTATGAAGACTAAGTATAAGTCTCACAAACACTTAAACACCACTTTTAAAAATTGTTTTGGCACTGACTGGGGAAGCTGATTACAACAGACTTATTGCCTGCAGCCAAAAAAAGTCTGCCTACCAGGTTTTGCCTACAGCAGCATGGCTACCATGAAGGATGCCTCACTGTATTTTTCCCTACATATAAAAAAATAAACACAACCCCGCACCTGTTGAACTATTAACCCAGAAACAGTTTCTGTACTAGCTATTCACCTAAGGATCCCTATGCTCCTGCCTCACGCTTTGTTCACGTGCACTATTTCATAGCAAGCTAAGTAAGGTTTAGGACATAGCCGTTAAGGTTCAGAAGGTGCCCTTAGCAGTGGTATTTCAGAACATAACGCCTCAGATCTTCAGTCAAGTCTTTTTTTTTAATGCAACAGGAGCAGAAACAGGAAAGATACGAACTGGATACAAAGACCATTAGATAAACAAGCTCCAGGGAATACTGTATCACCTCCCTTCTTCCATCCAAAAGACACACTTCAAACAGGAGATTGGACTACATGCAGTTCTGATTTGTACCACGTAGGATCCCCAACTAGATCTTAACCAGCACTCACTCCTTGGTTTAAAAACTTCCCACGATCCATTAACAACTACACAGGCAAACCCTTCGACTGAGCAACACAACACTGAAATTGGATCCTGAACTGATACCCACCATTTCCACAGAATACTGCCCAGCTAATTCCCCAACACTGAAACATGCCCTTAAACCATAAAACTTATTATTTGAGACTCCTATTTTTCCTCTAGTTTACACAATTAGACTAACATAACTAACAACAGTAAAAAAAAAAAAAAAAAAATCTACATTTGCACTCCTCTTCAAGCAGAAACAAAGACTTACTTAAAGTACTTGGTGGCAAAAGTAAAAAGGTGTCAGCAAATATAAGCTACCCTCCCCAGAGCAGTATCCTCTCTCTCCCCCTAAGATTAGAGGACACCAAGAACATCATTTTCATCCTCCCAACAACATCCCACGTAACCGTGGGCTGTCAAGCCAAATCGGTGGTGAGACTGGGATAGATCAACACATAAGCAGAAATTATGAACGCGGGCAATTCAACAGAACAGGAAAAATATTTTTCTATAAGAAAGCCTATTTGAATTACCAAGTGCAATTAAAGAAAAAAAACCTCATTAATATAAATAATTCTTTCCAATCATTTAATCATCTCTCATGACTGTTCCGGTTTCCCCTTTTTCCTGTAACAGACTAAAGGTAAAAGACAAACAGTCTTAAAACACTGAGCAAGCAAAGAGATTTGGGAAAACGGTTTAAATCACACGAAATAAAGCAGTTTTTTCCCAAATAAAATAACATTCAAGAAAATCTGCTTTAATGAAACTGTCATTTTTTCCTCCAGCTGAAAATGTGCAGTCTTTGTTTTAAGAATATAAGGATCTAATTTAAAGAAATGTTATCCATGGTGCCTCTGCAAGAATTAGGAAAAACTTTAATTTACAAGCAAAACTTCAAAAGCTTAAAGAAAAGCTAAAAGTAACAAAACCAAGGACCCATGCTTATACTCACCAAGAAGAAACTTGTTGCTTATATGGCTGCAAACACTCCACACACTGCTGTACAGCTACAGGGAAGGAAAAACAAAAGAGATGTGAATTCTGAGTCTAAAAGTAGCTTAGACTTAAAAAAAAATAAATCTCCTCTACAGTCAATGATACCCCAATCATTACGATAACACCTCTCGAATACGAAATTAATCTGCAAATATTTCAATACAGAAGGTCAGCAGGCTGCTGTGATCCAAATTAGAGAGAAACTTAAGGAGATCTTTACAGACATAGAGACACTCCCTCTGCATATCCACATCAAATATCTCCATGACCAATTTATCCTTTGCCAAACAGAAGCTACAAGCACCTTTATCATTACTCCTACTTTGGTGCACCAGATATTTCTGAATAACCCCATTAACAAAGCAAGTGGGCAGTGTAACTACCAAACCTTGTATATGCAAGTAACCAAAATTCAACGTACTGTTAGCAAACATTTAAGGAATAGATCCCCGACACGTTAAATCCACCCTACAGGCCAAGTTGCACTCAAAGGAAATCACAGCTTACAGTCCGTTTTATCTTGTACATTGAGAATGTATGATTCCAGATTAAATGACAGGCTAAAGATTCAGCACAATGATCATCATGAGTTCCCCATCTCTTCCAATGGATTGCTAAATATGAAAACAAGAGTTCCTACTGCTGGGTGTCCCCACCTTCCTTTAACTCATTTGCCTTTTTTTTATTTTCCACTTCTCTGTTACCCCCAGTTGCAGAAATTCTTAACTGCTCTCCCCACTTTTCACAGAATCATAGAGTCACAGAGTGGTTTGGGTTGGAAGGGACCTAAAGGACCATGGAGTTCGACCCCCTGCCATGGGCAGGGACACCTCCCACTAGCCCAGGTTGCCCAAAGCCTCATCCAGCCTGGCCTTGAACCCCTCCAGGGATGGGGCATCCACAGCTTCTCTGGGCAACCTGGGCCACTGCCTCACCCCCCGCACAGGAAAACATTTCTTCCTCACATCTCATCTCCATCTCCTCTCTTTCAATTTAAAACTGCTACCCCCCATCCTATCACTACATGTGCTTGTAAAAGTATTTCCCCATCTCTCCTGTAGCCCCCTTTCAGCACTGGAAGCTGCTGTAAGGTTTCCCCTGAGCCTTCTCTTCTCCAGGCTGAACAACCTTCTTCTACCTAACTGCTACTTGGCAGGTAAGACTTCTAAGCAAATGTATCTGAAACATTCAAAGACACTTAAATGCAACCGATCTGCCCCAAATCTTTTCCTCCCAGGAGTTTAATGAGAGCTAGTACTGAGAAACTCCCCCCAAATATCACTGCATCAATTACACTCTTACCATCCAAACAGCCTTTAACTCCAAGGACAGTAACTAAAAAAAAGAAAAAGCTTCAATTCTGAAATACCAATTATGAGGAGCAGCCCTTAAACAAAACCAAAACTGCCAAATCTGAGTCAAAGGGTCAAAACGCTTGGGTGTTCTAGATTTGGAAGTACATCAAAATTCTTTTGCAAAACAATTACAGCAGACTGGGATTTGCACAACTGAAGTCATCAATTCTGATGTAACATACAATTCCTACCCACACTAATGGATTTCTGATGCAATACCATGGTGGTTAAACTTTAACAAGTCATCTTTCAGTACAGGTTATTTAAAAAAAAAAACAACCAAAACCCCAGGTCAGACACAAGCCTTCAAAAAGCTGAAATTACAGCTACACTCTTAACACACATGGCTCTCCAAGATATATCACAGTAAGACTGACGCTTTCTGAATGTTTAAAACTATATTTTAATCTATTTAGACAGATGGGAAAAAAAACAAAACACCCTTCTTGCATTCACAGATAATCCCAACTGCCACAGAAAAGCAGTCATGGGAAAAAAAATCATGGGAAAAAATTATATGAAACACTTCTTTCACTGAAAAGGCTTCTAGGAACTTAAGACTCTGCACATCTCTGTGGTTTTAGATCTGCTTAGTTAGGAAAGAATAAATTTAGTGTGAAGGATATTTTCAGATGCAAATTAATAAAACAGACAGCAAGAATTCTCTCAATGAAATTAAGAGTTCAAATGTTTAACGATTTGAAAAGACCTGCAGACAACTCAAGCAAGCTGCACTGTTTTTGATGGAAGCACAACCTCGACCGAGTTCACACCGATCCACGCACGGCCAGCTGTGTGAACAAACGCAAGCCACGGAGACCAAATGCAGTCCTCTCTTGTCAATGAACATCCTCAGTTGGATAAACTACATTCATCATGTGGCAGAGGGATCTTCGTTTTGGTCATCTGAGAAATAAACTAAAAAGAGAACTGCTTCTTCACCCACAAATCCAATTCACATCAATACATGCCAGGCTTCTCTGGGCTGGAGGAGTGGAGAAACAAGCTACAGCCAGTTGAACTGTTCTGAGAAGCCCAATTTAGCCTGCAGACTGGGCAGCCCAACACAATTTCTCCTGTTCTTCTATCTGAACTGAAGCTGTATAAAACCACTTCATGATGCTGAAGGCACCAACGGTCCTCAAAAAGACACTTCTGCCCTGCCTAATGGGCACCTATGTGTTTACAGCGCCTTTGTCAAATAAACATGAAATTAGGAAAAGGAAAACAAGTGGATTGATTCTCATTGCCATTCTATACTCCCTCAGAAACAAAACCAACACAAAACCCACAGAACTCATTGGAAAAACTTACAGTGAAGCTGTACTCAAAATATTTTGTTTAGGAAGTTGTTGCAGGAGCCTAAGGCTGAGCCTACTGAACAACCCCAGACAAGCTGCTAACCTCAGAGAATGGCTTCGCATGACAAATGAGGAAAGGAACCACAAAAAGGGCTCAAAAGCTTATGAGACAGTGTTACAATTTTGCAAAGACAACAGGTTTCTCGTTAAAAGAACATACCTTTAAGAAATGGGCAGGGTCCAAGAACGTGACTTCCACCTGCCTACGTACTGTCTGCTTGTTTACACCGCCTAGATTACTGGGTCCAACACCATTTTGCACTCGATGACAATGTTCTGTACGTTGTCAAAGGCAGTACAAAGTCAGTACAAACATTTACATACTAAGTGGCTCTAAAGTATTAGCATCCCTTCTCAAAAGCAATACCTTGGTATTCTAAAGAGGTCCACATTTGAGACAGAAATTTAACACTTGACGCTATGTGTTGATCAGTAACCTGACCAACAAATTCCTCACTTTTGACCATATGCCCTGCCTCGGGCTTTGGGGTTGCTCTGGGTATTCCAGCAGCATACTACACACTTAAAGCAAAATTGTGGAACCTACGATTTTCCTTGTCAGTGAGCATCAACGTGTATTTTAGTCATCAGAGATATCAGACTATGACTGAAAGTGGAAGAAGCCAGCAAGAAAGCACAAAAATGATCTGGTAACAGAACCTGCAGCAGTAACAGGACTTGGACTTCTGACTCTTAGAAGTCGTCTACCTGTAGCAACACCCATAAAAAAAATATTGAGAAACATTTTTAACAGATAATTTATAGCACCTGCAACATCGGCCACTGAAAATCCCACAGGGCACTGTTTCCAACCAGTCAGTATATGGTGTTCTGACACTCAAGGCACTGTATTCTCAGTTTCATCATTAAATTGCTTCCTGACTGGACAGGACTAAATCTACCCCACTTGTTGATATGGAAGAGGATGTTTTCACGACAGTCAAATAAGGGGAAATCTTGCAAGTCACAGGGCCATGAGCCTTGATGAAAGATTCTGTCTTCATTCAAGATGATGCATTAAGCAGACAAACCGCCTATCCGCCACACGGGAAGAAGGATGAGACTCCCTGGTTTGATTACAAGGAAAGACAGGGGTACACTTCAAGGCTGCTGGCAGACACATGCCCCAGCTCAGAGATGAAGGGACAGCAGGAAAAACAAAGAGTGCAGCTATTTGCAAGACTGATGACAGCAATACTGAGAAGACAGAGCTGCAATCTAGGCAAAGGACTGATACAGGGGTTCACGTAACAAAAAAGCCATTAGCAACTTACCCTAGAGTGAAGAAGCAATAAAGTCTAGCATACTTGCAGCCTCTGCTATGCTAACAGAAGCCCTTAAGCCTTCAGCTTTAAGACTAACTAAAAAGCCCTAACCCCAACCCCATCAATGGCACTGTCCCGTGCCACTGATGCACAGGTCTAGGCTAAGGATGCTCAGCTCCACACCTGGAGCACTAGTAGTGATCACTTCCCGACTCAAGCACTCTGTGGAACAGGAGAATATTCTCCATTTCCTTTGGAAAGACATGTTGAGTACATGGAGCAGAAAAATAAGTCCATTTTGAAACCAGTATTTCAAAAATCAGCAACGAGATGAGGAAAACCCTTTGGTGTTTAACTTGATACTGAAGGGGGTAAAAAGCCACTCCACACCATCCACACTAAACAGTAGTGCTTCCCCTCTTCCTTTTAATACAAACTACCTGCATTATACAGGCTAGCTAAAGACACAGATGGAGACAGTTACATCTTTTTTTAAACAATATCATAAACCTACCGGAAATGGAGTTCTTAAAAAAAAAAAATTTAAGGCAGACGGCAGCTGGCTATACTGAAACAAGGCTGGCCAAAACTACGAAGCACAGTAAAACCACACAAAGCCATGTCAACAAACTAACAAGCCTCAAAAAGAAGTAATTGTATTTCAGCTTGCATTATTTTCTGCCACACACATCTGCAGTCAGTCAGAGTGGACATATTATACATCCCGACACCCACGATCAATTAAGTCTGGTGCTTGCATCCAAAAAAAACCTGAAAAGCCACCAGTTCCAAAAGGTTTTTTGAAATGTATAGGTCATGTAGCTAATTGGCATCTTGACCGCAAGGACAAACCAAGAGCTCCAAATCACTATTTCTTACCTGAAAAAAGTCTTTTCCTACAGGAAGCACAAGAAGTCAAAATAAACCTGTAGGCAAGCAAGGAACAGAAGCATGAAGATAAGGAATAAATCGAAGCACAAAGGAAAGGAGCAGACTTGTTCAACTGTTGAATTAAATATTAAAGCGCTTCACAAGACTTCTCAATATGATGCACTATTAAGTCCAAAGTATACTGAACTTTTATGTTTTCTTGAATTAAAAAAAACACCATCAAGAATGCAGTTTAAATACTGATGACAACCACTTGTAGGGCTGAACAATAAATCCTCCCGTATACATTCTTTAGCTCAGCTCATAACACCTTCACACAAGTGCTCACATCTGCACAGGACAGTGCCATACGGGCAGAAATGAGGAGACAAGTGGCAGGACAGCTTCCTACAGCATCAGCACCAGCTCCTGTCAAGGTCTGACAAATTACAGCTACAGGTAATACCTAGCTTCTAGAGATGCAGTTATAATGAAAATATGCAGTTATACAGAACTGATCATCCTCTACAATTAAACTCACAATTGCATCCTCCCTTCCTGCCCAAAGGGGAGACTGCGAACTCTGAAAAGAGACTGCAGGGGTTTAGGGCAAATAGTTTAAGGAGTGGGTGTGCAAGTGGTGTTCTGTTCTGTACCTTCTGGGGAGGTGAAGCACATGGGGTGGGCTAGGAAAACACAAGTAATGAATAACTGAGAGACTAGTGTAGGGACAAGAACTTTGGGTTCTTTGACCATGGGGCAGTTTACTCAGCCCCTGGCTGATGCAAAGAGCTGGCCAGAATCAAGACAACACTCAATATGAGTTAAGCTTCTTGTTCGCTTTATTCAGGGTTCAGGGGGAATATACAGCATTCCAAGCCTTGCATCCGTTTGCTTTCTACCCACGTGCATGCAATGTGCACGCAGCAGCAGCCAGTGGTCACTGGTTCTTGCCCTCGTGGCATACAGTCCCTCTCTTTCCCGTCCTTGAGACTTCCTCCCCCTCTGCTGTTTGCCAGTTCTTTTACTCTTTCCCTTTGCTGTTTTTGAGGAGAGTCCCAAGGACTCTCAGGCCTCTTTATCGAAGTTTGGATTGTGCACACACTGACGTCCCTGCTCACTGAGCCGTTCTACCACACCTGGCCTGTTGTCGAGGGATGGAACTCGTCTGTCTCATAGGGGGAAACGAATCCCAGCGCAGGAGCTAGCAGGGCTCATGGAGAGAGCTTTAAACTAGATTCGAAGGGGGATGGGGCTGTAACGGGGCTTGCAACAGTGGGGCAGCACTCTAGTGTTGATAAGGACCGGGGGTCCTCCCACCCTCCTAAGGTGAAACTGGCGTGCTCAGCTCACTCCCTGAAACGCCTGGACACAAATGCGTGCAGCATGGGGAATAAGCAGGAGGAGTTAGAAATCCGGGTTCGGTCAGGAGATGATGACCTGGTGGCAATTACAGAGACATGGTGGGACAGCTCACATGGCTGGAATGTAGCCATGGGTGGCTGTACCCTTCTCAGGAAAGACAGGCCAGCAAGGCGAGGGGGGGAGTTGCTCTTTATGTGAAAGAACAACTTCAATG
>WKFP01015189.1:215216-277421 GCA_011057875.1 Pterocles orientalis | reverse complement strand
GGGGAGGGGGGGGGGGGAGCGGGCGGGGGCCGGGCCGCGGCGAGGGTCCCCCGGGCTGAGCGCGCCAGGCCGCGGCGAGGCGGACGCGGGCCCCGCTCGGCCCGGCCCTTTGTGCGCGGGGGCGCGTGCCAGCCGCGCCGCGCCCGGCCTCCCGCCCCGCGCCTCCCTCCTCGCCTCGCCACGCCACGCCGCGGAGCCTGCGGGGCAGGGCAGGCGGCCCGGCCCGCCCGGGCACCGCCGCGCTCTTACCGAGGGATCTGTACGGGAAAAAGGGTTAGAACGGAGCCGCCCCGGCCCCGGCCCCGCTCCGCGCCGAGCCCAGCGCCACCGACCGCGCAGCGCCACAAAATGGCCGCCTCGGTGCGGCGCCGCCAGGGAGGGGCGGGGCCCCGCGGGAGGGGCGGGGCCGGAGCACGTGGGCTGGAGGCGCGGTGTCCCCGCGTGGTGCCGGCGGCCGCGCGCGCTGGGGGCGCGAGGTGGGGGGCGGGGCCGGGCGCTGAGGCGGTGGCGGGGCAGGAGCAGCACCCCCCCCTCCCCTGAAGAGGGCGCTGCGGGCGCGCGCGGTGGGGAGGGGCGAGGGGCGGCCCCGGCCCCGCCCTTCAACGGCAGCTCCTCCTGCAGGCCCCGGGCCCGCCCGCCTGAGAGGGGAGCCCCGCCCCTCTCGCCCCGCCCGCCCCTCACACCGGCCCCGCGGCCCCGCCCCTCAGCTCCCGGGAAGCGGCCCCGAGGCGCTCGGTGCTGCGGGCCGGAGGCCGCGGGGAGGCCGGAGAGCCCGGGGGCGCAGAGCCGGGCGGCGGAACAAGCCCCAGCGCGGTGTCGGGGCAGCGCGGTGGCAGGAGAGGAGAGGGAGGCGCCCGGGCGGCGGGGCCCTGCGCGGTGAAACGCGGGCGAGAAGCCGCCGCTCGGCGCCGCGGGCTCTGCGTGGGCCTGGCTGGGCCGGCCCCGGGCCCTGCCCCCGTCCGCGCGGCTCGATCCCTCCGCTGGGGTCCGGGGGAGGCCTGGCCGGCCGGGGGGCTGTGGGCACCCCTGGGCCGCACGCCGAAGAGCTGGGGGCTCCTGCAGGTACAGGATGGACACAGGCAGATTTGGGGGGTTCGGTTGGGGGGTTCGGTTCTTCTTAGTTTTATGCTAGGTTAAAGCCTAAAGCAGACTGACACAGCAGAGCAAAAGTCTCTGCAGGCTTAATGTCAAATGTTACGGTGTTTGTCGCTGTGGGGGGATAAACTCTCCTGGTTGAGGGGGTTTTCCTGGGATAATCCATCGTTTTCTGCTCAGAGGCCCCAGGGAAGTGGATGGTTGTTGCCGGGTCTCGGGATGGAAGGAGGGGCTGCTCCGAGCAAGGTGTCTGCGGAGCAGGGCCAGGGCTCCAGGCCGCGGAGGAGGGCACAGCGCAGCCCGAGTGCTCTCTCCTGCCTTCTTCCTCCGGAACAGCCACAGGAGCTGCTGTCACCGCACACATCTGGCTGCTCCTGGGACACCAGCCTCAGCCCATGAGCAGCACAGGACCTGGAGAGCACAAGGATGGTTTAAAGCAAGAGGGGTCCCCACCGCTGCACAGCAGCTTGTACGTTAATGCTTCTACACACAGCCTGGGAGCTGTGTACTGGGCATTTGTGGAAGTGGAGTGGCTTGCTAAGAATACAGCAACAGGAAAATAAATGTGGCAGAAAATGTAGTTACCAGTTTGCATTTATTTTTTAACCTGGAAATCTCACATGGGGTTTTAACATTGCAGGTTCCTAGAAGCAAGAGAAAAAAAATGCGTAAATAATTAAAACAGAAAGCAGCTAAAAAAATAATTCCAAGTTTTGAGGGAAATTGAGGGTTTTTTTTACCAAAATGTCATCATAGTGTTTGTGTATTGGGATTTTTAAGAGCACTATATTTCATTCAGGAGTTTTCATAATTAAAAAAAAAACAACACAGAAAATTAGCACATCTGCCATGAGAAGGCACATGTCAGAAACGAGTTCCTTCTCCACAGAAATGGGTCTGTCTAGATCCCACTCATTTTGAGATGTGAGAAATAATCCTTTGTTCTGCTGCTCGCACTGAGACCACACAGCTTTTGGCAGTCCGGGGATGTGGCTGTGCCAGCTTGTGATGGGCCTCTCCCCGTGCACTGTCCAGGACTCCAGCTCCAGTATCCGATGTCAGTGGCCGTGGTTCACACTATTGGAAACTCTGAGATGTTAGACACACCTGCCTCTTGGCTGACCACGGCGCGGCAGCCCTTCCCAGGGAACGGTGCTCCTCCTGCGCGGGCAGCCACCACCACCACCACTGCCAGTGCTGCTTCTGCCTGTTCTCGGTGGGTCTCAGAGCCCAGCCCCCTCGGCTCGGCTGGGTTGGCTGGGATCCAGTGTTTCCCCACACACCCAGAAAACCAATAAATACACCTGGGTACAAATGAAGCTTTGCAGCCCAGGAAGGGTCTGTCTGCCATTTCTGGAAAGTGATTCTGGTCCCACCTGCAAAGCCTTTATTGATGCCCATCGAGAGCAGCGCCCTGAACCCCCCGGCTTGCTGCTGGGGAGCGGCAGGAGCAAGATGCCGTGCTGGGACAGGTGAGTAGAAGCCGAGCGGGCAGCAGGACAGGCAGGTCACTGAGCTTGTTAGCTGGCCTCCCCGTATCTCAAAAGAGAAAATGAGGTGTGTGGCAAGGGCAAGGAAGCCACGTGCCTCCACTTTGGCAACAGAGGAACTGTGCTCAGGAAATGCCTCTTGCACTGGCTAGGAAAGGAGGCCAGCCCAGCTCCAGGGGAGCAGCCTGCGAGGCCAGCCTCTGCACCTGGCTGGAGTGATGCCCGGCAGGAGACGCTCCCCTCCGCCCTGCCCAGACACCCAAGGGCCACGTGGCAGTGGGAAGAGGTGGCTCCGTGCCCGCAGGGATCTATCTCTGCCCGCACAAGGGCCTCTGTCAGCCAGCGGTGGGGAGCCCTCGGCTGCCTCTGCGCAGCCCACGCGGGGTCAGTGCAGGCTGCATGCGCAGGAGCTGGCTGCTCTGCTGCTGAGGGACCACGCGCTGTGCAGACCGCCAGCCCCAGCGGGGATCAGGCCGGGCCAGCGCGGGTCAGGTGAGTTTACAGACTCACATGGACACAGTTCCTGCCATCCACACCACAGTGTGTGCAGCGGCCCAGCAGTGAGTTTTCTGTGTCCAGCTGTCCCCACCACGCCTCACCCTGCTCGTTCCTGCTCGTCAGGGCGTTGCTGGGGGCCCCCGAGGTCTGGCTGACCCCTGGGCCTGGTCCTAAGGCACACATAAGGGTGGGAGATGAGGGACTCATCAGGTCAGTGTGCTCTGCTCACAACAGCACTCCACATCTGGGCAGTTTATACCTCAGGACTGTTTCTCACCCGTTCCTTGTTGGCCAGAGCATCCAGAGAGGTCGGGAACCAGCTGCAGATCTCCAGGGAAGGACGTCCACCCGCTGCCTTTGCCCTCAGCCAGGGCAGGCACAGCTCCCTCTGTGGAGGGAGAGACACACAAGCAATGGGATGCTTCTGCATCCCTGCACCCAGGAACCCCTCCCGAGGATTCCACTGGGAGTAGGGGGGAAGCTGTAGCCCCCTTCGTCTCTACCGTCCCCTTTGGGGCTGTCTGCTTGTAGGCGATAGAGACCCTGCTCTGTGGGCCCTGCTGTGGTCCCTGGGCGTACAGGGTCTGGCTGTCCTGCATCCTGCCCTGAGAGCGAAGAGGGAGCACGCACCATAGGAACGTCCCAGCCCAGCATCTGTGTGCCCTCTGCAATTGCAGCACCTTCGTCTTCCCCAGCAGGCACCAGCTCCAGGTCACAGGGAAGTTGTACCTCACTGCCCTCAAAAGTGAGGGGCCCACCTTCTCCATCCCCCTGCCCGCCACATCCCCCCTGCCCCACCTGGTCTCCCCTCTGCCTGTGATCTCAACGAAGCACCAGACCTGGCGCAGACAGGAGGGAGGGAGTGGGGCTGTGAGTGGAGACAAGCTGAAACCGTGGGAGAAGTAGCAGCTTGTAAGACCAGCCTTGGTCCTGGGCTTCTGAATACCTTCGTAGATTTGGGTCCTGAATCCTGCCAGCACCCAGCCCTGCCAGCTGAGCTTGCACCGTCCTCAAGTCCTCAGGCACAAGCTCCCTTTATGGTACCAGTAAACTAAGCGCTTCGGACAAAGTGGGATGGCTTTGATGGTGAGGAGGAGGAAGCTCCAGGTGAAGGCCAGGGCACGAGGAGCCTCTGGGAGACTCAGGGTCAAACCTTTGCAGGCTGGGCAAAGCCTTCAGCTGGTGCCCCCCGGTTTGAAAGGAAAACTGCTGGTGAACGACTCCATGTGTCCCAAAAGTTTTCAACAGCCACCTGGAAGCACTCCGGCGGGGCCCACATGTGGTCCACCTCACTCTGAACGCCTGGGCTTCTCCCTTCACACCTGAGCTGGTTCCCCAGCCGCCTGCGCCCACACCCAGTTCTCTCCACCACCAACCATGGTGACAGATGCTGTAGGACAGCAGGAGCTCTAAGAGCAGCAATGCTCAGCAGGTGAATCAGCTTTCTCCACCTTACTGGTGATGATTGTCCCACAGCCAGCCTATGGGTGTGCCCAAGCCTGAGCCCTGCTCTGCAGAGCCCCACTCAGTGCCACCTCCACGAGCCGGTTCTGCGAAATCCGTCAGCACTCTGCTGTGCCCACATCAAACCTGCACTGGGGCAGGGTCAGGACAGGGACCCTCCCGTCTCTGCCTCCCTCCAGTGCTGCAGGACTCCTGACACAGGCTTGCCTGTTCTGCTGGTCCCTGTCTTCCACAGGGCTGATTAGATGCAAGGCTGGATGCGAGGATTAGACTAAAAACCTACAGGAGGATGAGGCTAAAGACTGGTCTCCCACTGCCCTGGCTTTTTGGTGAGGTTTCACAACCTCTGGGCACCTCTGGTTTGAGGGAAAAAATGGAGTATCTCTGGTGGGCCAGGAGGAGGGAGACCCCTCACATTTGCAAGCCAGGGAGAGACTGAAGGAAGCTTCTGTACCAGGAGGGGTGGCCTCGTAGTTACCCCGTCCTGTAAAACACCCAGCCTTCCTCCATCTCGAGCTGAACATAGAGGGAGGTCCAAAATCCATCCCTGATCCCCCAACAGCCACCCAACCTCTTCAGCAGCTGGGGTGGAGCGTGGAGAGCAGACCTGAGGGCACAGATCTATCAATCAGCTGCAGTCAGTAGCTGGGAGAATTGGTTTTACCATTTCTGTTTGTGGATTCCCAGGACACGACTGCAGAGACAGCAAAAGGCTCACAACAGGCTCTGTGAGAAGGAGAGACTTAACCCGGTCAGAAATCCAACAGCACCGGCAAGAGCAGCCAGCACTGCGTGGGTTCTGTTGGGACACAGTCCGGGTGGCAAGGCTCAGACAAGCTGCAGGTGCCTCCTCCCTACAAGGAGCCAAAGACAAGGGAGTGTCCCAAGCAGCCCTCTGGCACAAGCTCAGCATGAGCCCAGCCGCACTCTGGCCGTTAATTTTTTAAGTGATCCAGGTATCGGGCCAAGGAGCGAGCCCAGGTCTCCGAGCCTGAGCTGAAGCACTTGGTCTGTGGGCTTTTTTGATTCAGCCAAAATCAACCCATTTCCCAGCAAAGCCTCGGGGAACGGGTACACATCAGGCTGCAGCCACCCACCTAGGAAAGGGCTGCGTGTGGTCACAGTGCTGCTGGCCACCCCTCTGCTCTCTCTTGTCATTGCCGCTCTGCCACAGCCCCCCTGCGGTGTGCAACCAGCACAGACTGCTCCCAGCTTCTCCTCGGAGTGGGGATGGAGGAAAGATCAGAGAATCCTCCAGTCTGAACATAAAAATGTCCCAGGTGGGTCAGTTCAACAGCCCATGTAACCACATCTCCAACAGCAGAGAGCGTGCAGGGGAAGAGTGTGTGCGGCCACATCCCGCAGCCCCTGCAGCCCCCACGGACATCCCTCCCTCATCCCTCTCACTGCCTGTTTCTGGACCTATTGCCCATAAACTTCTCAACCCCTTTCTGACCCTGAAAGGCTCCAGAAGATCTTGGGTAAAGAAGTATTGTCCTTTATCTGTTTTAACCCCTTCTCTTCCGAGTTCCCTTGAGTGTCCCTTAGTAGCTGCCTGAGAGTTAACAACAGCAGAGGGAACCCACAGCTTGGTTTCCCAGTGCTGACATCACGCTGATTCACAAATGTTACTCACCAACACTGACATCCGGGCTGAAATCTGCAGCTTCAGGCAGCTGTGATCATGCTTCAGAAATTCACAAAAAAGACACGAGACAAGGATGGAGACTGTATTTATTATTATAATAGAGGAGAGGTTGCTTTACTGATTCCTATTTACAAATCTGTTGGCAAAGAAAATAATATCCAGTGTCATTTGTTAGCCTATTTTACAGCCCTGGCAAGAAGCATTTGTTTGTAACAGCAGCAACGGCCTACGGTTTGACTGCATGCTACAGCTAAGTGCGAGGAATAACAGGGATCACCTGTGCGGCGGCTGGCGGCAGGCCAAAGGGGGGGCAGGCACTACATGGCCGTGGCACCCCCAGCCCCTGCAATGGTTCCAATTTCAGCAGTGGGGCAGGGCCGGTCACCACCGCCTGTCTCTACACTTCTGGGAAGTAGCCCCACATCTTCAGCACAAGTTGTTCAGCACTTCAGAAGGCCACACCAAGCTGAAGGGCTTCCAAGTGCTGGGATGGGGTGGGATGGGATGGGGATGGGGCTGGGATGGGGATGGGTGTGTGAAGCAGATCCTGGCACATTTTTGGGGCATGTTTGACAGAGCTAATGCTGACATGGGAGCAAGATCTCCTGGCCCACTGGAGAACAGAAGCACCTGGGACAAGGAGAGGAACAACAACGCTTGTCAAGCTGGGCACAGACTGTGGAGTTCATCTGAGCAAGCGTGTGCCCTTGAAACCACATTCACGTCCATCAAGAGATCCAAGCAGCCAGCAGGCTCGGGGCACTCCCTCCACATGGCACCTTACGCCCAAACTTTTGGTACAGACTCAGACACAAGCTTTAAACCTCACTGCTGGCAGGGCTCGGCTCCCCACTGCAACCAGGCAAGGATGACGTCAGGAACCCCCTTGAAAGGAAAGGGGATGCAGAAATGCAAATACAACCCGAGATGCTACTGCCAGACTTAGCATTGCACCAGTCATCCCAGCATCCAGCTTTTTCAGCAGACCTGCCTCCAGAAGGGAAAACAAAGGAAGAGAAGAGTAACACCAGGATGCCACAGAACTAGAAACTGCTGCTTGGTAAGGAACATGCAACAGTATCTGATCTGGAGGCAGTGGGGAATCCACGCGCTGCCTCTGGAAGACGCTGTCCTTGCTCTACCACAGGGATTTAACAGCAGCAGTGAAAACGCCGAGCTGCTGACCTGACAGCTCCCCTGTACAGGCTCCACCACACCTCAGTAGCTTAGACCTGCCTCTTCCCTTCCCTTCCCAGCCCCTTTGCCACTCCCGGGGGAATTTGGTGGGAAGAGCAGGAGTGCCACAGCCGACTCATCAGCATTTCACGAGCAGACGGCAATGCTGCTGCTCTGCCTGGAAGCGCACATCTGAGCACAGGAGCGCTCCTTACTGCTGGGGGCTCCCCTGCTTTCCTCAGACCTGGGCTGAACCAGGAGGGTGGGAAAACTGGCGCTCAGTGCCCAGCGGAGCGGCCTGGGAAGGACCCAGCCCCAGGACAGGGGTGCCCCTGCCGTGGAGGCTGCTCTGAGCAGGGTCTCTGAAGCTCTTCAGGAAAGCTGGTGTCAGCTCACGCTGCCCGTGGCAGAAAGGAGCTGCAAGGCCACAGGGTTCCCCCTCCAGAGGATACAGCCCTTGTCAGAAAGATGCCAAGGAAGGGTGTTCATCTCTTTGCTGTCAGGTGTTGCCCTCCTTTTGCCTGCAGCCCCCATGGCGTGGGTGGGTGCTGGTTTACCTCAACACAGGGTGGGTTCCGCATGCTGACTGCATGCTGCTGTGCAGCTCGCAGAAGGGGCGGTGGATGCTCTGCGGAGCTGGCCTGCCAGGGCTTCCAGCTGCGGGATGTCTGCCCATCTGGCCACCAGCAGCAGAGGCTCAAACACCTCCTCTCCCTGGGCTGCAAAGTGCTTCCAGCGGCCAGGACAGCCCAAGGAACCCCTCTGCCTCAGCAAACCCCTGCACCTTCACATCCCCTACCAAAAGCATCGTGAGGGCTCAGAACAACCTCCACGCCTCCAACCAACAGTCTGCGGAGCTGAACCAGGCTGGCTCCCTAGCCGCAGAATTATCCCCAATGAGGCAGCATCTCCCCCAGGTCCAACTCACGCCACAACACAGGAGTGACGCCTTCCTACCTGAAGCCAACTCCTCTCTGCCCCAGGTAGCAGATCCTCACAGATGTCACAACCCTTTCAATGAGCAACCAGTCCTGAGGCTCCACGGAGGAGGGCTGCGCACCTGACACACTCTGGAAGGCCAGGAACCGCTGACTCTGGCCTGGCATGTCCAAGGACTTCCCGGTGCTGAACAGCATGAGCCTTCCAGGATCGTCTAGTCCTTGTCCTTGAGGTCATACGCTGGGAGATGCTCAGGGTGTGACAACAGCAAGGACAATGGAAAAAACCTAAGTGGAGGGGAGAAGACTTCAGGCACCCAGCGACCCCCCAGAGCAATGTCCTGGACCCCAGGGCCAGCAGCTCAAACCAGTCCTTTGATGAAGCTCGTGTCCAAGTGCACTATCAGCATGCGAAGAAAGGACATTTCTTTGCGCGTGTTCTCAAAGATAACGCGAGGGTCGTCAGACTGGCAGCGCAGGCAGTTGGGGGCCATCACCATGGCCAGGTTATTCACATCCATCTTCGTTCTGCCCACATTTGATGGCTGAGCAAAGATCTGCAGGTAATAAGACAACGTTCAGCTGGAGTAACGGAAAAGGGCAAGAGACTCCAAACACACGCCCTAAGAGGTGTAGGGACAGCAGAGATGCGGCCTCCTTGAAGGACAATGTCCCAACAGCCACACACTCACGGGGCAGAGCACTACGCTCTGACATAGCTGACAGCATAGCTCAGCAGACAGGGAACATCTTGGAGATCCCAACCTTTCGGACGGGTACCATGCTCCACAGATCAGGAACACTGTTTATTGCTCCCGTAAGGAACAACGCCAGCAGACCCCTCCATCAATCCCACCTGAAATGCAGGTGAGAGGTTCTAAAACCCTGCCAGTGGCCCACCCCAGCTGTCCCACCACCTGTGCCCCAGGCTCCTGGCCAGCAGCATTTGCGCAGGACTGCGGGGGTTGCCCACCTGCAGGAAGTGTATGAGGTAACACAGCACCAGCCTGTTGAGCTCCGGCAAAAGCTGCACCACGGCCACGGCAGCGTCAGGGTTCTCGTAGTTGCTGATGCACTCTTTGTAGAACTGCTGGGGGATCACAGGCTCCTCCAGCTCCCGGTACCACAGCTTAAGGAGAGAGGCTGGGCAGAAAGCAGGGTGTGTGAGGACAGCTCTAGTTACCTTCCACCACCTTCAGAGGCAAACTTGGCAGTGAGACTGAACACCCCAGGAAACAGAGGGCAGAAAAGGGATTCTGCACTTGTGCTTTTTCACCTTATTTCAGTCTTGCCAAACTGGCCAGTTACGGGGAAATGCTGCTTTTATCTACCTGCTCCTCCAGGAAGCAGCTCTGGGGCCACCTAAAGGAGAGCACAATGTGACCTTGGGGCTAAAGTGCTGCTCCTGAGCAACTCCCAGCCGCTCTGCATGCTGCCCAGCTTGCACAGCCTCGCCCCGTCAGAGCCGGCCGGACACCGAGGTTCCCCCTCTGCCCCCACTGTTTTACTACAGGCAGTATTTGGAAAGGCAGCGGAAAGGCACGGAATGAAAACCGTGTTGGTGAAGACAGCCCGTGCGTGCATCCCCATGCAGCGGCACACCTCCTGGGCTGCTCCTTCACCTTCCACTCTGCACCCTGCCACGGCTGAGGCCGCAGCACACGCCTCCTGCGCGCCTGTACCTGGGATGTTGGGGTCACTGAGGCCGCTTGGGATCCTCCACTGATCCACCTGCAGCTTCAGTGCATTGACTTCATCGATGTCACCAGGTATCCTGCAAACAGAGACACAGCAAAGGTGCCTTAGAGAGCAAGCAGGGCAACGTGCCCAGTGTGGCAGCTGCCTGCAAACCGTGGCTCCGAAGCGGATCCCAAGGCGCCAGGGAAAAGGGAGCACACGCCAGCGGCAGCTGTGGAAGCAGCTCAGAGAGAACAGGCTGTCTCTGTTCAGACACAGCTTTAAAGTGTGGGTAGAAAAAACACTTGTCTCCTTCCCACTAGCTCAGACATCAACCATTGTTACGTCCTCAGGAGTGATTATTTTCTGTGACTGGGCCTCTGTGCAGCACGTTCAGCCCACAGATGAGAAACGTTTAGCTAGCCTTCTGCTAGCTACCTTAAATCAAGTTGAGCTACTGAAAAACTAGCACAAAGCTTAAACAAACAAACAAAAAACCCCAACATAAACCAAACCCAAACCAGAACTCCCAATGTTCCCACACAGATTCCTTGTGTCTCTTCACTCCTCATCTCCTGCATCACCATCGAGGCTGACGTGCTGCGTCAGATGAACTGCTCCACCAGGAACCCAGCAGCCCAGCCCTTCCCTGCACTGGCCAAATACAGCTGTTGAAGCTGGTGAAAGTTTGACGCCTCGCCTGGGTATGTGCTGTCCTAAGGAGTTCAAGTCACGTCTATGCTGTCCCCTCTGTGCTAATGCATGCGAACGCATTTGGCATTCTTTAAGGGGCGATTTCTGAAGCTGGATAAGTCAGCAATCGGCAGCAGAGTGCTGTTCTCAGGGAAGAGGAAGCACGTGGTGGTCAGTCTTGACTTCTTGGCTTTGAAGACTGACACACGGGTGGCTCAAAAGTTAACATAGTGCCCAAAAAGTTCACCTGAAAATCCCTTCCGTCTGTTCTCCTCCCAGAGCCAGGACCTGCTGCGATAGCTGCGTCTGCACCCAGGGCAGCTTGTTACCCGGGTACATGTCGTGCTGCCGCAGCATGATTTCCTCCAGAGAGCTGCCGAAGAGCGACGGCGTCAGGATGGCATCCCTGGCATGCGTTATCTCTTCCACTGTTGGTTTACGGAGGCCCTGAGGACAGAGAAGAGCTCAGTGCAGCTGCGGCACAGGCAGCCCCCAGAGAAGCAGTGACCTGGGGATGGTGGTGGCGAGGGGCCAGGATGGCGAGGGCTGCCTACGCACGCCGACACCTTGCTGGCCTCCTGGCAGCACGGTTCTCGCTCTGCAGCCTCCAGCTCCTGAAAGCAGGTGGGGTTCAACTCATCAGGCCCCAGAGGAGCAGAAAAGCTGCTGCTTGTTGGCAGACCACTTCAGAGAGCTTGGGCTGTTTTGCAGGGATGTTTTGCACAGCCAGAGCCCGTCCCCAGCCGTGGCAAGGTCAGCAGAGAGCATGTGTTCCTGGGCTCAGTGCTGCGGGAGCGCTTGGCCACAGGACAGCTGAAAAACAGCCCTTTGGAGAAGGGAATTCCAGGTATGTCCAACTCCAGGGAAAGTTTCCCTCTCAGAGCTGCTAGAGCTCTCTGAAAAGTGGGCACTGGGACCTGTTGCTTATGAAAGACACTGGCACTTGACAGGGGCTTTGAATCTCGCCTGGCAGAGATTCAGTGGGATGCCCAGCGCTATTGTAGGGGTGGCAGGGTGCCCAGCACAGTGGCCATGCAGCAGTGACCCCCGAGCCGAGCAGGAGGTACGACGGGGAAAGCTGCCGCCGACCCCTTGGAGTGCCACCGGGGTGACGGGGAAAGCTGCCGCCGACCCCGCGGAGTGCCACCGGGGTGACAGGGAAAGCTGCCGCCGACCCCTCGGAGTGCCACTGGGGCTGACGGGGAAAGCTGCTGCCGACCCCTCGGAGTGCCGCCGGGGCTGACGGGGAAAGCTGCCGCCGACCCCTCGGAGTGCCGCCGGGGCTGCAGCTGTGTGTGATGCGTGTCTGGGCGTCCCCTGCCCTGCCCCTGCGGGGATGCCGGAAGCCTTCACCCCTCCTGAGGTATTTCAGCTATTTGTTCGCTGTACATGAGCCCAGATGGCAGGGAGGCCCCAGAGGGACTTGCAGACATAAAAGATGACAGGATCTGGCTCAGAGACCTATGATGGACAGGCCAGGGCAGAACTGTGCAGAGGAGAGGGAGGAGGCGGATTTCCACATAACGCAGAGCACAGAGGCTCCCCTCTGTACCAGCCATCTCTGTACCAGCCATCTCTGGGATTTTTTTGAACCGGGAACGCACAACTCTGGAGTAAACCAGCTGCAAGACCCGGCCTATGTAAACTCTCAATTGCAAAAGAAGACTCTTCCCTCATCTGAAGAAACCCCAGCGGGCACCCCCTGCACAGACAGCTCCTCTCACCCTGGAGGCAGGTACACACCAGGTTTGTCCTCTGCACCCCTAAGGCCAGCGAGCACCCAGCTTCACGGCTGCCAGCACGGCAGGCACTGCTGTCTGCCAGGAGGATGGCGGGACCTGGGCACCAGCCTTCTCCCACACCTCTGTGGGGAGAGGAGAGAGGAGCCCCGAGCAAGGCTCCTCCATCACTCCATCTCCATTCCCATTGCTGAATCAGCCAAGGGACCAACTGGTGTTGGGCCTGGGAAATGGTGCCATGCCGGCAGCCCACGGGTGCTGGAGCCATGGCAGCCACTCACCTTTTTGCCTCCGGTGACAGCTACTTTCTGGAGTTTCCGGTAGCAGTATTTGGCGTAGGTGCTGATGGGCAGACCTGGCGGGAAGGAGAAACGAGCGGTCAGCCCACAGAGCCGTGCACTCGCCACACCAGAGGCCTCCAGAGAGCACCAGTGCAGCAGTTCACACCGGCACAACCAGCCACCCCGCTTCTGCGCGGCTGCCGAACCCTCACACCGAGCGCCCCGAAGCCTCCTGGCCCCGCAGTGCTGTGGCAGGCAGCGTCAGCGCAAGCCGGTGCTTGGGCTCGGGGTGATCTGTCTTCTGAGTCAGGCTCGTAGCTCCGCATCTCCCACCCCGCTCCTGCAGATCTCCACCTCTGGCACAGCCAGCCTGACCCCGTCCTGACCCAACACAAGGCGCCCGCTCAGCATTTGCAGCCCGGGCACGCACGCGAGCACGGGTCCTTGCTCCTGGCAGCGTGGCTGGAGGTACACGGCTCATGGGCACAGGGCTGGGTATTTACACCTTGCCAGATGGCAGCCAAACAGCATGTAGAGCAGCCTCCTGCCAGGAAGGATTTCAAAGTGTTTTAAACAAACTGTTGACGATTCAAGAACTGCAGTCCCGGGTAGTGAGAGAGGCAGCGGCAGAGAAAGGCGTGTGGGGCCGGAGAGCTGGCATCAGCAACAAGAGCGAGCTCAGGACGCAGGGAGAGGCATGGGAAGGTGGCGGGTCTCACCTCCCGAAAGCCCTGCAGAAGGCTTCCTCACTCCTCCAGCCTCATCTTGTACCGTGAGGCTGGGGCAGGCTCTGCGGCACACGGGAAATGGGACACGCTGGAGCTGGGGAGCTGCACCCCAAGATCCGCAGCCCTCGGCAGGAAGGAACAGCTGCTCTGCTTGCACTCGGTTCAGTGAACTCTGAGGGCGAGCGGAGCCAGGATTCACAGAGCTAATCCCCGCGTGACACCAAGAGAAATGTTTGCACTGACAGAGCGCTGATTGCTGGAAGAGTTTTTCCAAAACCATTGGCCTTTTGTTCTTTTTTGAGTCAAACTCAAACCGCTTGCTGAAAGCAGTGAATAGATCTGCCCGATTTGAGTCCCTGCCAGGCTCAAAGCTTGCAGCATTGTTCCAAATAACTGTGGCTTTTAAAATCTACATTCTGGTCAGATGCTGCATATTTCGAATCAGTCTTTCACACACCCCATGGCTTAGGTAAGCTGGTCAGGAGCCCGGAGTTCCTCAAATCCTCTTGATGCAGAGGGAGGACAAGCTCTTCCCAAGCAGAACAACAACTCACAAAGGTGAGAGATGCACCTTCCCCGTCCTCTCCGCCTGCAGACAAAGCACAGTTCTCGGCCCCCCACGGTGAAACAAGCACCCCCTGCCCCAAACAATCTGCTTGACTGCCACAGCTGGAACGGAGCCTCTGTAATGCTGGAGCGATGCCGAAGGAGGTGCAACAGCAACTCCCTCTCCAGCAGGCAAAGGCACAGAAAGGCAGTTCTAAGAACTTCTCTCTCTCGGGAATATCTAAAGCCAAATATTCCCTGTATGCAAAAATCCTACTAATCCCAGGCATGATTTATACTGGAAATGTCTAAGGATTAAAGAAAACAAAACCAATGAGCTGCTTTGTGATGCTTCACTATTTCAGGTTACGGCTTCTGTGGTTCAAGTGTGCAGATACACCCTGACACAAAGGGTCATCCGCTTCCCGAAGGAGGGAATGGGAAAAAGCCGGGACTGTGTCTCCGGGTCACAACAACCATGCGGGAGGCAGCACATTCAAAACTAATAATAGGAAATGTTTTTTCACACTGTAATTAGACCATGAAACCCATAATCACCCGAAGAGTTTACCAAGGTCTGAAAAGGAGCTCGCTGCCTTGAAGAGCCTGCATGGCTGGTGCACGGGCAACAGCCAGACACATTTGTTTGAAGCCTGTTTGGTATTTGCCCAGAAAGCTCCCTGATCCTGGCAAAAGCATAAAACCTCCATCCTGCCCTTTCTGCAGCAAGGCGTTCCGTTCCCAGCGACGGCCAAGCTGCAGGGGGCTGGTGGGGCTATGCGTGGAGCCGCCTGAGTTTCCAGCAAGTAAACTGAAAACTCAAGGGCTGGACCCATTACTGCCCATGGACCTGAAATGCCAAAAAGCAGAGGGAGCCCTGAGGAAGGGAGTGATGGGCGCGCTGCCGCATCGGGCACAGAAGGACTGGCTCCCACAGGGGCTCCCACCCCACACATGCAGCCCGCAGCCTCCTGCCATGCAGCAGAAGTCACCCGCCTCGACGTGAGCGCTGCCAGGGCATGTGCAGAGCGAGATGGTGAAGGAGATGTGGGGAGGCCAGGATGCAAGCAGTGGTGGAGAGGGAAACATGAGGGAGAGGAGCAGAATTTAGCTTTAGCCTCTGCTTTTCCAAACCAGCGACCTGCCTCCACCATCTGGCTGCTTGTAAAACGCTCAGCTAGAAACTGGCTCCTGGCATTTTGCTCATCACGCACAGTCGGTTCCCCTGACAAGGGGGCCAGGCTCCCTCTGCTCCCCAGCTCACACCCCTCGGTGCAGGGACAGCGGCTTTGCCTGCACGGGCTGCAAAGGGCTAATACTGAAGAAAATGTCACTTCCCTCAGCGCATCCTGAATCTGTGAAATCCAAGTTGATCTGTCATTTCCTGTGGTACCGCAGTAGCCCCAGGAGCTGAGGAACAGAAGACTACTAACAACCCACACAGTGAAAAACAGTTTGCAAAGAAAAATATTTTTCCATGTGCTGGCCTAGAGATACTTGCAAGAAGCTTCTTAAAGAACCTCTCCTTTCATAACAAATTAAAATACAGGCAGGGCACACAAAGGAACATACCTTCTGGAACACACTTGAGCACTCTCCTGCCAAAAAATGTCTTAAAAAATGCAGCAAACAATGTGGACTCAGAACCCAGCCACGGGACACGTGTTTTAGCAGAGCAGAAGCTGTTGTCTCAGTAATTCTCCTGTCTACCAGAGCCTCTCACGGACATCAGCCTGGCACAGTCAGAGCAGGCTCTCAGATCGACCCCGTCTTGCCGGGCTCTTTAGCACAGGGCTAGGTGCCTCCTGAACAGCTCAGCTGGACTTTGCACCAGTGCCGCTCCCCTGGCTTTGATCTGCCAGGCACCCCCACTCCACGGCAGTGTTTTAGCCCCTCTTCCTCCCACCACCAGTGCATCCTTCTGCATCCCAGCAGTGCTGCTCCATCACCATTTCCAAGGTGGGAAATGCCGTGCTTTGTCAGCCCAAAGAGCCGTAGGAGTCAGCAGCCTGCATCTGCCACCAGGAAGAAAAAGATACAGGATGTCTGAGATGTCCCCCTTGAAAATCGCCCAGCTAACAGCAGGTGGGAGACACCCCGAGGCACTGTCGCACCTGGACCATTAATCATCAACTGACAGACCTCCCTTCTCTGAATTCGTCCCATTTCTTCCTAAACCTGTTTATGCTCCTACTCTGCACAACACCCTGCTTTGTCAACTCCTCCAGATTTCATTTTGTGCTTCAGGACAGAGTGCTCTTAAGCCTGCTGCCCAACAAAAAACCCAGCTGTTTTCCAGTTCCTCTGCTACAACAAGTGACGAGAACTTTTCTTCCCCTCACTTTCCCCAGCCAACCTGCCGTTCCTTTCAGCCTACGGAGTTCTCCCCTCTTCTCTCCTCCAGGTCCAGCTCCCGTGGGGCTTCCTCTGCCAGCTCATCAGCCCTGGAGGGACCACAGGCAGGACAAGTGCTGGTTTACTCTGTCCCTTTTCTACATGCCAACCCTCTGTCTGGTTTCTGACCGCTTCCCAGCACCACGTACACATTTCTGGAAATTCATACAGGGGCTGCCTTTCCCTCCCTGAAACAGCTACGCAGGTGCCTGCCACTGCACGTGCAGTTAGGGACATCTCTCCCATCTGCAGTGTTTTGCCTTTGTTGACACAATTTTCTCTGTTGCTTGATCACTCAGCTACTCACCCTTGTGAGATCCCTCTGCACCTTTAGTTTGTAAAATCCCGAATCATTCTGTACCATTGCCAAGCTGCCAGCTCATTGTTTGCCTCCTTGTACAAACCCAAAGCCCAGCTCACATTCCTGTAGGATCAGCAGGCAATCCCCCTTCTGAAAACACACCATTTATTTCTACCTGTTATTCTTCTGCCTTTCAGTGGGTTATGGATCCATGAAAAGATCTTGCACCAGCTTCATACTTCACTACTCAAAGAGAATTATGCTAGAAGACGAAGAGTGCAGAGGTAAGCGTGGGAAACTTCAAAACTATTTCTTCGGGTGCATGTCAGATGATGTTCACTCACATCTGTTTACTTAACAGCCTCTGCACTGAAGGAAGAGCATGTGTGTGGGAAAACACCGCTTGGACTCCATTTTTCACTGAAAGACTTACATACTTGCCTACATATCTACTACCCAGTTCTCTGTGAAGACCGTACATTTAATTTCCGCAGGGACTTCTCTGCTAAATTGCTGCGACAGCATCCATAAGCATCTAAGTATTTCAGAGCTACTAACGAACCTCTCACAACAGCGTTGCGGCTCCAGGGAGCCCTGTCCTACCCACCCCTCATCCATCCGGCGAGCGGGGCCAGTGGAAGGGACACGGGCACTCCAGGGAAAAGCCTCAGCAGCGCAGAGTGCCCGGCGAGTTCCTGCAGGATCCCCCCGTACTCCAGGTGCAGCGCTGAGGTCAGACCCCAGGAAAAGTCCCCAGCGTTATCGGTCACTCGCGAAACAGCTGGTTCCAGTAACCTGCGGCCCTCCCGCCTCCTGTGCTGTGCCCCTTGCCACCTCTGCAGGAGCTGGCAGAAGGCTGCAGACCAGCTCATTTGTTCTGAAACTCCCGTTCACTGCCAGACAGGATTGCTGCGTGCCAAAAGCAGAGAGGGTCCAGCGAGGGGAGGAGCGCGTGACCCGTCACCAGAGCCCCAGCTGGGGCCACAGAGGCACCTTCTGACTTGCCAGTGCTTCATTCTGGAAACTTTATAAAGCTATCCTGGCATGCCTTTTTCATAACATTTCATGATATTGGTTTTTTTAATTTATTTTTTCTTTTTAGGTAGGAACTACCTCTATCTTCCTTAGCACAACTCCAGCACACGCCACACAGAGAAACACTCGCACAGCAGAGCGGCTCAGCCCACAGACAGAACGCCCTGTGCAGAGCGATCTCCGGGGACCCGTCCCACGCAGATACCAAAGTCCCCCTGAGCACAGGCAAAATGGCTTTTTGAAGGCTCTCTGGGCTGAACTCTCCTGGGTCTGAACAGGAAAGGAAAACCACCTATCCCTACCAGAAATATAATCCTCCCGTGTAATTTCAGGTCTCTGCTCTGAATCTCACCAGAGACAGACGCGACAGATGCTCTTACTGCAGATGCTGTGACCAAGTGGCCGCCTCAGCCACTGTCCAGGCCTGCAGCTGCCCCAGGGGAGCAGTGACACTGGGAAGCTGCCGCGGGAGAGCACAGCTGCTGTGTCTGCGCTCCACACACCCGCCTGACGGCATCAGGTAGGGCTCAGCAATGGAGGAAACGGACTCCAGCCCTCCCAGATTAAAAACACTGAGACCACGCGACAAAGGGCTGCCTGATATGAATTCACAGGGTCGGCTCAAGTTTCCTGAAAGCACTATTAAAAAAACCTGAATGGGCTTTGTCTAGTAAGACTTAATCAGATAAAGTACCATCCTGCAGCCAGCAGTTAAAGCCAGGCTGGAGGAACAGGTGAGCTCTTGTTCGTTCTGCAGAGATACTATTGCAAGCCCTGGACGGCGGAGTCCCGGAAGCGGGGACAAGGGGAAGCCAATGCTGGAGAGAAAAAGGCAGTGCGCTTTGTTCCGCATCAGGGTCCTCCCTGGAGGTCCTCAGGCTGGGTGGTGGCTTACAAAACGCAGTGCTACAGCTGAGACGGGTTCTTTACAACATGACGGCTCGTATGGCTTTTATAGGAAACCCTGTGGCATACACAGACCAGTTGAATTACAGCCCCGGCTCTGCACCCAAATTAAAATCCCTTTTCTCACACAACTGTGAGTGGAAGGGGTCCCCCTCTGCGGCCACACTGCCACGTGTCCTGTGTGCTGGCTAGCTGCCACACACACCGCTGACCCATGCTCTGGTCAAACCTCTCACACCGGACACCGGCCATCCAGAATCTAAGCCTATGCACTTAGAGAAACAGTCTGACTTCCAGCGGACCTCAGCATCCCTGCCTGTCTGAGATCAGTGCCGTCCTCCCTCTCAGCTCCCTGCATGCTGTGCCTCCATTTACCTTCATCCTCGGTGTTTTGTTTCCTCTTTTTCCTGGATTTTGAGTTCTTCTTGGTTTTAAGATCCACAAGCTCCTTGATGCGCTGGGCAACTGAAAATTCAAGAGGCCCTGGATTAATAATGTGGAATGATAAAATCCCAAAGCCCAGAAATGTCCTTAGACATGGTAGCCAGCCTAACTCCAGCATGAGGAGATCTGCTCAGGGAAAGGTCCCGTACTGCAGCCAGCTCCAAATGCATCCAAGCGAGGCGCCCAGAACATCCCTCAGCTTCTCAAAAAGACCAAATAGTTGAGAAGGGGCTCCAGGCAGCAAGCTTACACCCAAATAAACTTACTGCCTGAACACCAGCAGAAGGAACAACCCACTCAAACAGTTCAGCTTCCTCCTCCTTGCTGCCTGGTCTCTGGTGCTAGCTGGGTGATTTTTCACTCCTGGGACAAGTGTACCTGGAGGGAATGGTTTTGGGGAGAAATGACAAGGGTCTGGGATCCTGAAAACCCAACCCAGTGCTGCACATCCAGAGTTCGGTGAAGGAATCTCATGTTAAGGCTACAAGCATGGGACCAGAAGGCAAAGGCTGGCATTGCAGCACTGCTGGCCCTGGGACCCACCTCCCCCGCCACACTCACTGGCAGGGTTAGAGAGGTGCTGGGGCAGAACTTCTGCACCTGCCCTGGAGGTCGGTGGGGTTTTAACCTGCCCTGGAGGTCGGTGGGGTTTTAACCTGCCCTGGAGGTCGGTGGGGTTTTAACCTGCCCTGGAGGTCGGTGGGGTTTTAGCCTGCCCTGGAGGTCGGTGGGGTTTTAGCCTGCCCTGGAGGTCGGTGGGGTTTTAACCTGCCCTGGAGGTCGGTGGGGTTTTAACCTGCCCTGGAGATCGGTGGGGTTTTAACCTGCCTTTTAAGCCCCAAGTGGAAATAGGTGCTCTGGTTTCTCCCCTGAGACTGGACAAGACCCAGCAAGCACTGCTGAAATGGTGACAAATCAGCCAATAAATACTCTCCAGGCTGGCACTTGGCTTTTTTTTTTTTTTTTACAGGACACTATAGCAATTTAAAATTGGGGTAATAACAGACTATATCCTGGGCTGGTCCCCAAGGCTTCTGACAGACATAAATCCACCTATTCACAACAAAAGCCTGCATCCTTCAGTATTCCCTACTATTTGCTAAGCTAAGGTCTGTTCACAGTGTTTGCAATGGCTCCCTTAAAAATTCTGTACTAACATTAATCTTTTTTTTTTTTGCCTGCTTTAAGGAACTTTGAAGTAAATCATGTCTTCAGAGAACCCAAGGCAACTCTGCCCTCAGCAGGTCCAAATCAGCTCTTTCCAGGGCTGCTCTTGCCACGCTGACCGTGGAGATGAGCACAGCCTAGGGCTGGCGTTTCTTTGCCAGACACAAGTGAGGATTGCAGGGAGACCAGCTGGTGGCAGCTTCATCCCACCAGGGAAGGATGAACTTGCCCAGCACACAGTGCTCGCACTCACAGAAACCACAGTACTGGCTGGTGACTACCATTGCTTTTAAAAACCAGACAACCCTAAATAAGTGGCACAACCCACCAGAATGCTGCTGGGGCCAAAGTGAGTGTGCATGAGGCACTTACTGTTTTCATCACTGTCAAGGTGGCGATAAATGTAACCTTCCAGGTAAGACTGAAATTTGGGTGACGGGGAGAAAAAGGCCAGACTGATGGCCATCAGTTCCCAGCCCCATGCCAGACTTCGGTAACAGGTATTATCTGTTGTCTGCCGTATCAGTTGTATGTAGAGCTCATCCCGTAAACCTTGCATGCTCCAGCACTTGGTGACTGTGACCAATGCCACATGATTCCGGTCCATGCGAGTCTGGCGATCTCCCATGTAGCTCTGTACCAGTTTGAACATCTCACATGCCTCTTTCTTGATGGTGCGGTTGCTGGTGATGAGCATTGGCTTTTTGATAGAGCCGCCGTTCCAGGACAGCATGTTGGAGATGGAGATCCTTCGGCGGAAGATGCCCTGCGTGTGCATGTTCAGGTTTTTGGAAGCCCAGTCTGCCATGCTGCTCTGAGAGATGGGCTTCCGTAGAGTATTGTAAGGGAAATTATACCCTACGCAGCTGCCAGGCTGGCCACTGCTCTCCTGCTTGGGGTCCAGCCCTATTGTCCCAGGCTGCAATGGAGAAGAGACATGTTAAAAACAGCGTAGATGACTCCTTACCCTGCTAGGAAAATCATCAACAGTGAGTCATGAAGCTACCAGCAACTTCAAGGTGGTGAATCTGTACAAAACGTGATTTTGTGCAGAACTGGTGGCTGACATCTGTAGTTCTGCAAGAGCCTGGCTGACACAGCTGCACGCTGATGCTGTCCCCAAGGGACGCACTGGGACATGGAATAACAGGGCTGATTGTCCAAGTTGCCCCAGTGCTCTAGGGGACAGTCCAAGCAGGAGCTGGGTTGACACCCAGAGCAGCTCTGTGGCACCAATCGCACACCAAGGAGCCAAGCTTCTCCCCACTCTCTACCTCTCAGTGGAGCCACAGGAGCCCAGGAGGTGGGTGGGGAACACCAGGAGGTGGCAGAGACTAGACAGCCACAGCCCTACCACCACTGTTTACTTCTCGCCTTCACCCTTTGTGGCCCTTACAATCCCACAGCTGGTTCCTGCCTTTACTATTTTTCCAAGTTCTATCAAAAAAACCCCAAACAAACAAAAAAGACAAAACCAAATCAACACGGCTCCTATCATCAGGAGCTGCGGAGCTTTGGGCAGCCTCTGCATTGAGGCATTCAAAACTCATATCTCAATGCCACCATTCCTTCCTCATGGAGATACTGGCCAGACACACAGACAGGACAGGAGAAGCTGAGAGGCACAGGGGAGCAAGGGCACAGCTTTTCGATGGCAAGGCTGTCACCCAGGTAGGATAAATCTTGTCTGAGCTGGTGAAGTGAAGGAGAGCGGATATCTGCATCAGTCAGCCTCCACCAGCAGCGGAGCTGGCTTCCACCACACCCCACCGACACTCCATGACCTCCAGCCAAACAGGTCCCGGTCCCCAGCGTCTGCGGGAAAGACACAGGCTGCGGCTACCGACCCAGCACTTCTGCAAGCACTGCTGCACAGGACCTGGGGACATCTCTGGGCTGGGCTCCCTACCACATTTTCCTATCCAAGACAGGCATAACCTTCCCCAGCTTAAACCAGAATTGTTCACAAGTACTAGGTTGTCTTTTCTTCTTGGAGAGCTAGGGACAGCTGCATCCCAGCCCCAGTCTGCAGTGATCAAACTCATTTGCTCCAAGGACAAGTCCCCTGACCACAAGCTCACAGAGACAACCAGCACGAAGACCTTCCTTCCTCCCAGACTCTGTACGCAGTTTTCACATGCAGCCCTTGTCCATCCCTCTTCCCCAGAGACCACTAGGGATAACTACAAAATGAGAGCTTTGGTACTACTGATCCCACGATAATGACGTGTGATAACTGCTTGTGAGAATAAGACACTTATTCTGCCCATCCAGAGTTCTCTGTTTTGGATGGAAGTGGCAGCCTGGGACACATATCGTCAAACATCCAGAAAGCTGTTTTAGGAAACAGACTCTTTTGTTAGACTTGAAATTCCCACATTCAGCAACTAAGAGCTAAACAGCCCACACTTTGCTCTGTGTTCTCTAGGGAGATCTCCAGTAAGCAGGAAAAAAGCCAAACAAGATAATCTTGAGGTTTTTGGTTTTTAAAATAAGAAAAGAAATAGAAATCCCGTAAACTTGTTTTTGCAGTGGAAAAAGCGAAATAAAACACGCATCTTCCTTCTTTGCGGATCACCTTTAACTTGTGTGCCACACTCGTATTCCAGTCCTGGCCTACAGTCAACCCCAAAATACATGTCAGTTCTTAAACATTTAGAACAAGTCAGTGTTTTCTTCTCCGAAGGGAGGAACTGGTGAACTCACGGCAGAGCTTGTGCGGTCCAGCCCTTCCCTATCTCACACCAAACATGTACCAACGTGTGGGTGACGGGATTAGCACACATCACACTCCAGCTCTTACTGCCAGCCTGGGGCACAACCATTTCTCCTGCTTTCCCACTTGGTTTCCATTTTTTATCCCTTGAGTTACCCCTCTGCCTCCTCACACTCTCCAAATTCACCCAACACACTGCCTAAAAATCCCTGCCTGCAGTTTTTCTCTGCCATCTCCATCCTCAGTCTCCTCCAACCCACCTTCCATGCCCAGGGTTGGTTTTCTCCTACCACCCTACCGGCTCCTCCAGCACGTTACTTCCAAGAATCCACCTTCTCGTACTCTAGAGGTCCAACGTGCTCTTGGTTCTCTCCTCCCTACAGAGCTTCTCTCTCAAATCTCATTCCCACAGCTGCCCAGCTCTTACCTGCATGCTGACAGTACACATCCACCTCTGCTCAGCCTGTCCCAGAACTTCTGCTCCCCCCTCTGACAATGAATTTCCTCGTCTCCTGGCTCTCCCCTCCACCCCCAGGCCCAGCACAGGACGTGGCGGGTGACTCAAGCCACACACGGCCATTTTCAGGCAAGGCAGCAATTTTGTCGCCGTATTCTCTGCAACCTCCTCCCCCCCTTTCTTGGACTCTTACATCTCCCAAGATTTCTGTAAATAGAGCATATATTTACTGACTCGTTGCCTCTACCACAAAACCCATCTCCTCACATCTTCCATTCTCCTTCTCCATCCTACCACACGTGATTTTTCCTGTTTCAAATCCACTCACAGCCTATCACTAACGCAGAAGAGATGCAGAGACTTTGGGCTGCAAAGCAGGAGTGAAATAACTGGAAGAGTGAGCAAAGAAAAACCTTCACAGGACATAAAGTTACCTACGCAGAACCCAGATCTGAACTGAAACCACAAAGCAGGAGGTTCCTTCAAACCCAAACAGGTGAAATGATGACCAACTAAATTCTGCAGAGGAAAACTACTCCGGTTGTGCAGGCACACTTAACGGGCTTTAAAACAGCTACTTCCAACAGAGATGCTGGAGTCCCTGTCACCAGTGTTCCAAATATTTCCATTCAACGCTCGGGAACAACTGGAAGGAAGAATAGAATCATCCACTAAACCCACCCGGGCGCAGCCCAGGCACTCTGCTCTGCGCCATGACAGCCCAGCAAAGGTGTGTGGATTAACTGGGTATAGATGGGGAGGTACCTGGGAGGAGCGGTGTGTAGCATCTGATGAAGCCAAACTGGTCTGGCTGGTCACATTCTTTTCTAAAGAATCTATTTTCTCAAAAGTCCTCTTCTGCCTCACTGTGTCCTGCGGAGCAGCTACATCACTAGGAAAGCTGCCCCTGCTCTCCAGGCCCTGTCTATACAGAGACCTATTACTAGCCGAGACGTCATCCCTTGAGCTCCGGCTGATGCATTTTTTCAAGTGGTCCGACTGAAATCTGACTTTGCTGCTCTCTGCCGGGATGCCACTCTCCAGACTTTCAGCATCAAGGCTGGCTTTGCTTCCTCTGCAAACTGCTGACCTGCCCACTACAGCACGCATCTCAGCAATTAGCTTATCATTCAAAGCTGTGAGCTCGCTGCTGCTGCCCACAGAGCCGGGTCTTCCTTGACCTGTCCCTTGTCTCCTTCCTTTCCTTTTTCTCAAGCTTGGAGAAGGGCCAGTCGAATAACCAGAGTCCTGATGGCTTATACCAGTCGGGTACTCCTGAGTTTGCAGGCTGTTCTGCCGACTGTGTTGGGCTTCCATGTTCTTGAGGACATTGGCTTCCAAGATCCTCCAAGACTGCTTGAAGCTGTCCTTTGAAGTAAGCTGACCAGGAAGTTTAGTAGAGGCATCAGCTGTTGCAGCAGAAGAGTGTGAGAGTTTGGAAGACTGGTCAACATTGACCATGTGTTTTATATATTCTCTGCCAGCCAGGCTGTACTCAGTGGAAGCAGGATTTCTTGCATGCTTCTTTGCAGCCTGCTGCTGTTGCACACCTGGATGCTGCAATAATTTGGTTGGCTGCAGCTGCTTTTTTAAGCTACTGCTTGGTGACCTTGATGGAGACATTCCACTCATACTAAGGCTTTCAGTGTCCATATCTACTGGTGGCTCATCATAAATTGGAGACTCTAAGGATGGCTCATCATATATAGGTGCAGGGGAGGCATACTTGGGCGATGCAGGCTGAGGGGTTCCTGTCTGGCTCCTTGGAGGTGTTTGAGAAGTTGGACCATTCATCAGCACTAGGCAAAACCCACCGTTCTCTGTCTTTTTGACCTGCATAGACTGCTTTGCTTCTCCTGTAGGCATTTGCTTTGTGGCTCCAGGGCTCTGAGACGTGGATTGAGGCTGAGCATATATGGCTGGTTTTGGAAAAGATTTTTGGGTGCTGGCCTCTGGAGCACTCTGCAGTTGAAGCAAACTGTTTGAAGAGCTCTGCACCTGCCTCAAACTGTTCACTTTGACCAACATGGCTGCTTTTGTGCCTGGCAGAGGCTGCCAGAGGGTAGGAGTCTCCCTAAAGAGAGAAAGATACAAAACCAGGGAATTACTTAAGAATTATATTAACCGGAGTATCCTTTACTTCTACCCAAATATCAGATTGTTAGCCTCAAAGTGCCTGGAGATTCCCCAACCAGTTATATCAGCTCCTCATTTTTGTTTTCCTGGAGATCCCCCTTCCCGAAACAGAAATACATTGTTACACACGATAAATTTCTGAGTCACCAACAGCAGAACGAGATGAAACAAGTTTGTAATAATATAACCTGCCTGGTATCAGCAGCACTGAGATAGGAAACAACCTACGCTTGCCAAGGCTCATTAGCTAGCATGGCAACCAGAACGACCAGCTGAAGACCAGTAAACTATTCCGGACCTTTCAAGCAGTGGGTTAGAAAATAATCCCAAACGTCTGCCTTCAGATTGTCAAACTCTGACGACAGTCCTTCCAGACCACGTTATTTTTAAAATCTGATTTCCAAATGCATGTTTATTTTGCAGAAAAACTTATGAGGTGTATGAGAGGCGTACGGGGGCAGATGTCCCTGACTCACAGGATGTCTGTTACGCTCCCACACAACCCATCAAGCCTCTGCAGAGCATCCTCCCAGTCTGGTCCAGATGCCCTCAGATCTGGTTCCTTTGGCCAAACCTTCTGGCTCTGCTCAGCTCTTGTGGCTGTGCAATCCTCTGCTGGGAGTTTCCTCTGAGCCATGGTGGTCCTCAGGATCTACCCCAACCCAGTGTGCCCACCACACTGTCCCAGACCCACAGGCGCGTTCTGCAGCGTAATAACAACCTGCTGTCAGGATGTGGCTGTAGCCGGTCCGTATCTGTGAGCTCTGAGGAAAAGGGAGTGAGAGGCTGTTAAACCAGCCACATCTCCCACCTCTTCAAAGCCACCACTGTCACCAGGAAGGTCCTCTTGAACCTGGCCCCATTTTGTGCCCTCCCTCCACGTACCCACTACCAGCTGCCACAGGGTAGGGCCTGAGGGCATGCTGCACGTGCCGTGTCTGTGACAGGAGATGTTCCTGTAACACCTTCACAGCCATGTTGCTCTATTTGAACCTTACCCCTAGTTCCCCATCCCATGCTGCTGACCTGTCCCACAGGGCCCCCATGCTGGCACACAGACCCATGGCTACCGCACGCCCAGAGCTGCCTCCTGGTGATGCTACCTCCTGCTTGTGCCTTCCCCGCCAAGCCCCGAGATACCTGGACATCCCAACCCTCTTTCGCTCAGCTCCTGCTGTCCAGAGACCTTCCAGCTGCCAGGTCCCAGCCCCCTCCCCCAGCATGGCTTCCCTGGGGGTGCTCTGCCTGTCCCCCCGCTGGCTCTCCCACCGGCAGGGTCCACCTGCACACCCTCTGCTCTCCCCACACCGCAGTCCCCCCTCACCCAGGACACATCGCCCCACAGCAGCAGCCCCACATCACGGTGGGTGCCTGTTCCACTCACCCAGCCACCTGCCCCACACCCCTGTTCCACGTCCACTCCCGCTCCCTCCACTCCTATGGCAGCGGCACGCCCTTCCCCATCCCCTGCTCACCATGGTTTTGGCAGCACGCACTCTGATGGCACCGTGTTGCTGCGAATCCCACCTCGGCACGGTGGCGCCAGGAGAGGTGCGGGTGAGGCTGGCACTGCCCTGCCGTGGGCGCAGCGGCTGGCTCCCAGACAGGGTCCAAAGGCCCCACTGCCCTGGGTCGCAGCACCGCCTGTGCAGGGCCCGGGTCCTGATCCATGACAGACACACAACTCGGCCTCGTGTGACAACCCAGGTGACCAGAAAGGGTTTGCGAAAGGGCTGCTGTCCTCTGCTTCCCAACCTGGCGTCCCCTCTGCTCCAGGGACCCCCGCAGCATCTCACGCTAAGGCATGAAGGGTTTATTTTAAGGGAGCTCCCGACACTGCCTCAGGATGGAGATGCCAGCACCGCGAGGAAGGGCTGTTCCCCAGCCACCGACTCCCACTCACTGCGTCACAGCCCAGAAGGGACCAAGCCCTGTCCCAGGAACAGCACTGAAGGATTTGGGACTGGCCTCCCCCACCTGCCCAAGCTGCTGCCAAGCATAGCCCCTGCCCTCCCCCTCGTGTTTGCCATCAGCAGCTCGTCCTCCACGTGCTTCTTCGCAGAGATGAAACGCCTGGAGCAGGGCCTGACAGCCAGTGGCACCAAGCGATGACACTGGCGAGGAGCAGCCAGCAGCACCAGCAGAACGAGGGTGGCATTGGCAAGGACACGCAGAACTGCAGCCCAGCAGGTACCCCTCCCTGGGGGCCGCAGGGACCGCTCCCCGCACCAGCACGTCCTTCCTGCACACGGCCAAGCCTCCACTGCAAGTGCTGGTGCTACCGAAGACCCAGTTGTTCCTCGAAAAGCTCCTGGACCAGCAGGAAGAACCAGAGCAGCAACATTTGGTAGGCTCTTAAATGAGCATTTCTAACCCCCTATCCCAACCTGTTCCTGCCTGGGTGCACGGCTGGGCGTCCGAGCAGTGCCACGGGCCCAGCCGCCGGAGACGGGCTCCCACCCCAGCATAACACTGTGATTTTTGGGGTCCTGTGGGGTCTCAGCTGGTGACAACCTGCTCCCCTGCCTCTGTGAAAAAGAGCAAACACAGATTTTGGCTCTCAGACGAGCAATGAGGGATTTGATTGGAAAAAGAAAAGAGCGACCCCAGCGGTGGCCCAAGGGCGACGGGTGCCCAAAGCGTGACGGCTCCTTGCTGCTCTGAGTCACTCCACCGGGGCCCTGCCTGGGAGGGGAGGATGGGGGGGGTCTCAGCACAGGCTCAGCTCTGCACTTGGGACGAGGCTCAAGATCAGCCGGCAGGACACCAGGACAGTTCAGACAGACGGCCACGGCAGGGCAAGCAGGCAAGGGATTCTGCCACAAGCAGCGAGCCTCCTCCCAGCAGGTTTTTGGCACTCCAGCTTGTGCCCTGGAGAAAAGGGCTCCACTGCCTCTGCGCAGCCACGGCCAGGCCGAGGGGCAAAATTTGCGTTGGGACCGGACCCAGTTGTCACAACTGCTGCGAACTCCCAGAGCTGGCAGAGCCTGGCGGCACTCAGGCAGCTCTCAGGGGACGATGGCACCAGGACCTTTTGCACAACAGCCACGCACAGCGGCCGAGCAGAGGTGCAGTCAGAGGTGGGCAACAAGCAAGGCTGCCGTGCAACACTCCTCCCTGGCTGCGACTGAGGATGTGAGGACCGCTCCAGGTGCCCAAGCATGTGTCAGGGGTTCCTCAGTACCTGTTGGGTTTTGGCACCTCCCCAGGGTCCCCTCTGCCTGCTGGGCGCCCACGGGCACTCCTACGTCACGCACAGGAGATCTGCACTCAGTGCTGGTGTGGGACTCAGGCACGTTCCTCGTGCCGCGACGGTGCCCTTGCACGGCTCTGCCAGGACATCCGGGGGGTCTGGCACAGCCAGAGGAGACGGGAGCTGTGCTGCTCCAGGGTCACTGGGGGCAGAGGGAGCCAAGCTCCAACCCGACCACAGCCGCCACGCTCCCCCTGACCAGGAGGTCTGTAAGCCGATGTGACAGAGCAGCGAAACCCCTGAACGTGTGCCATACCCTGCTTTGCTTGTCAGTCCCATCCCAGACACCACACGCCACCTCCAGCCTCTCTGGCCCCTGAAGAGCAGAGGAAAGAGGCACCACCACGGAGAATACAAGGCTTGTGGAGATGACCATTTCCACAGTCACGAACAATCTCCTGGCGACACATCTGGACACAGCTTCCCTCAACCCTATTCCCAGGCTACTGGAAAGACCGAGCAGAGGAGAACAGGGAGTTCCTGACTTCCCAGCATGGAAAAGGTTCAGCCCCTTCTGAGCAACAAAAGCCCTGACAGAAAGCAAAGCAAGTGCTGGAGAAATGTCCCAACACAGCCTCTTGGCCATGCTCTTCAGCCATCAGCAGGAAAGACCCTGCCGCGTCCCCCGAGATGGTTCCTTCGAGGAATGCTTTCAAGTAGCTCCAATATAAACACTGCAGCCCGGCGCTGGCTTTCCCAGCCCGCACCCAGCTCCAGCAGGCCCTGTAGATCCGTCAGTGCTCCCCAGGCTCCGGAGATCCATTGTTTGCTCTTCCCTCCCAGAAGGCTGCAGAAAAGCCCTGCTCCATAGCTCTGCCCCTTCCAGGAGCCATTCTCCTGGTGCTTTGACAGAGGAGGATGAACTATTCCAGCGGCGGGGATGGAGACCCTGCAGAGGTGACCCACCCAAACCCAGGTCTGCACGGCCCCAGGGAGAGCACTGCGGACACGCACACAGCATGCTGTTTGCACACCCTGCCCCAAGGCCAGCGGCATAAGGAAGCCAGCCTGTATTAGGAATCCTGACCAGTTTCTTGCCTGATCATAAAGGATGTAATATTGGCACATCGGCACGTGACACTGGGCCTTGAGAGATGTAAACCTGTGACAAGGCAAACCAGACTTGGAAGAGGCAGAGGTACCCTCACAGGCCATGTCCCCTCCAACGCCCCTTCCAGCACACCTGGCACGGTACAGCCAAGCCCCTTCTCCCTCCCAGCCCAGGATGCTGAGCTGTGGGGAAGGTGGGGGAGGAGGGGATGGGCAGCACAACCTGCTGCCCATGCAGAAGGGACCCAAGCCTCTCCTGTCCTAGGGGATGAGATGTTTCTAGGGACGGTGAATTTCTACCTGGAAGACTTTGAGATGCACTGTTAGTGCAAGGGGAGCCTCAGAAACCCCACTCTGAAACAAGTCCCTGACCCCAGAAGAACCACGGGAAGAGCAGGAAAAGGGGTGGTCTGCATGGACAGCGGGGCTGGGGACGACAGAGCCCACTCACAGCCCTGACTGGTGACCACCAGTGGGTGGCCCAGCCCTTTCCCACCCCTGGGATCCAAGGAGCTCTGGCAAACCCCAGTGCAGCTGACCGGCTGGCGAGACACTTGCGAAATGATAGTGGCTGCTTTCAGCCCCAGGCTGGTCTCACGGTACCAAGGGAACCCGCCCAGCCTTCGCAAAGCTTTCTGGTGTGGGAAAGGATCATTTGGCCTCATCTCCCCTGGAGAGAACCCATCTTCCTTCCTACTGGGATCCCAAGTGCTCAGGAGGGTCTGGGGCTGTAAGGCAAGTGCTGCCCACTGTCCTTGCTCTGGCAAGGGAGGAGCAGAGCCAGCGCTGGGCTGGGCAGTCCCTGAAGTGCAGACAGAAAGTGACACAGGAGCAAGAGTGCACACACCGGCAGAAGAGCTTCCTCAGGAGGCTCTGGGGATCGCAGCAGCGTCTCCCCCCCCTAACAAGCAGCTGCCGTTCCCCTGGGAGCACCGGCCCCCCCGTGCCGCCCAGGGAAAATACAGGCCTGAGTCTGGAGAAGGCTGCTCCGAGCTGGGGTGCTCTAAAGAGCTGGAAGAGCAGCAGCGAGAGGTGAGGCAGTGAGGGAGAGGGTGTGAGCGGCGTGTAGATGGAAGGAGTGAGCGGCAGGGAGCAAGCAGCAAGGAGAAGTGGTGCAGCACCCACCCATCCTGGGAGCATCTCTGCTCGAGGCTGTCGAGAGCGGCACACGGGGGGTTTGGCAGCACCGAGACACGGCAGCGGGCACAGCACTGCTGATAGAAGACACAAGAGAGGAAGAGTGGGGAAAAAGTCTGCCAAAAAAAACCTCAACTGCACAGTATTACTGAAAAAAGGACAAAATCCCCTCCCCCAGCTCTCTGTGGCATGTGCTCGCAGGAGGCCCCTCTTGGGGACCACGGTCGTCTATTCTGGCCTCTCCATCTATCACGGGATGACAAACATGAAGGGAAGAAAACCAAATCTTTCGTGCTGCCCTTAGAGACAAAAGTGAAACCGTCTCGGGTGCAGGTACCTACAAAGATGTGCAATGCTGCCAACAGCGTTCAACATGTTCACCCTCTGTTTGCACAGCTGCATCCTTGCCGAGGGAAGGAAGAGGACACACTTATGTTTGTCTTTGGAGAACAACACCGAAAATGGAGCTGACAAGCTTGGTGTACTTTTGCTGTTACTAGACCAGACATCCCAGCAAGGGCATTAGATCCCAAGCAGGAATACTTGCTTTGGGTGCGGCTCTTTGCTCACCATTTTATGAGATAGCAAAAGGCAAGAAACCTCTCCTTGTGTGTCAGACTTGGGTAAGGAAATAATTCTCTGCGCCATAACCGGACATGCAACCCCTGCTTACAACAGCAGCGACGACACATGATGGATGTGCAAGGAAACAGTGCTCAGTCTCCTGCTTCCAAGAAAGCAGCTTCCACAGGCAAAAGCTGTCAGCTTACTGGTGTGAGGATCTGCAAAAGCCTCGCACGTCCATGCAACCTGTTAGCTCCCACTCACACTTTCCCAACACACGCCCTTCAATGGAGTTTGCTGCAGGCTCAAAGTGCCCCAAGGCTGCTGCAAAAACTTGCCTAAGGTCAGGATGGAGCCAGGGAGGACCCCTTCCCACTCCCCTTCCTTGCAGGAGAACCAGCAGTGACACCTGAGATGCTGCCTGGCCGGCAAGGAAGGGTAAAGCAAACCCCAGACCACGCTGCATCATTCTCTTTCCTCCTATATGAGGGGGCTGGCATGGGGTCCTCCCTGCCAAGAGGGCCAGAGAGCTGAGGGACGGGCCAGAGCTGCCATCATCAAGACACAGCCATTCCCTAGACTGAGGCAGAGGAGGCCGTGCTCCCCTCCTGAGAGTCAGAAATATTTTGTATCCTGTGGAGCTCAGGCTATTTTATGCCCTGTGCAAAGTTCTCGCACTCGCTTCTCTGGAAACACGTAGCTTGTCAGTGCCAGTCCCTGCTGCCCCAGAGCACCGGGCTGCAGAGGGACAAGGAGGGGAAGCCCCTTGGCTCATGGCAAATCCCACATGGCAATGGCTCACCTAGGGTCACCAGGGGGGCTGGAGGAAACTGGGAGCTACTGGGGTTCAGCTTAAGGCATTTCTCACTGTTCAGGCTTCTCCAGGCAGGGCAGGGATCATCCCCTGGATGGGTCTGAAGCTCAGAGGGGCTGCTTGTGGAGCAGGAGGCACTGGAAACATCACAGGCATCAGTAAAGCTCTGTGTTCTTTCTGGTGCACTTTATGAGCATCACCAGTGTCTCCCAGTCACACAGACCCGAAGTGAATACAGTAACATTTTGCAGAGCACAGCAGACAAGTGATAAACCTTAGTTTAGGGCACTCTAGAGCATATATTCTCCAGCACCACCATCCTACGTGGTTTTCAAGACCTTGGCTTTTTTATTCCCTCCCTGCCAGCAGCAGGCGCACAGAGATCCAAACCCCAGGCTGTTAAAGAAGCCTGGCTCGCAGCAGTGCCCAGAACTGGGGACAATGAGCACTGGCGTGGGGGGCAGGAGTGCCAGGCTCACCTGAGCTCTGCTCTAGCCCTTGGGTTAGTTCCTTCTCAGCGTGACTGCTCGCTGCATGGCCTCCCTGGCTGTTGGTACCGCATCCTCCAGGAGAGGATGATGGCCAGACAGGGCAGGAGGGAGGCAGAACAGCCCTGGGCAGTGCCTCGGGCAGAGGGGCCTTCCCCACAGAGCCTGGGGAAGGGATGCTTTTGTACAGCTGAAGCTGGCAAGGTGTCAATACAAACAAACACCCCCCCGCCCCCCAAGATTGTTGTCAGACTGGGTTGAGTGTAAGAAAATCTCTCAGCCAAATAAAACAGCATCCCGTTATTGTTCCTTCATTTCAGGCTTGATGTGAGCAAATAACTGTGCCCAGCAGCTCTGTTCCTCCAGCCCCACCTCCCACACTGGCTGAAGCTGCAAGCACATGCAAGCAGCCCAGTAAGTGGGGAGGGAAAAAGCCAGAGCAGCCAGGCTTATCTACACCCCGCAGCAGCATCACCCCTTGCACAGCAGCTCAGTCATCCCAGCAAACTCCACCATGAGCATCCAACAGAGCTCTAGTCACTGTGTGACACTCCTGCCTGTCCCCTCTCCTGTTCAGCACAACAGGCTCTGGAGCGATGATTGTCTTCTGACGGGCGGTTTTATGGTGGCCTGGCCCAGACCAGAGATATTCAATGGTACTGGGCTGGTGAAAGTGGATGGCTGTACCCCAGGAATAAGAGGGCATATGGCATTGATCATCGGCTTGGCAGCACTTTGCCCGGCATTGCACACTCCTGGCGCAGCACAGCTCCCCAGCCCAAACAAAGCCACCCGTTAGATATAAGCAGAGAAGGCTAAAGCTCTCCTTACCTGCCAGGATCCTTCCTCTTCTCTGGGGCACAGTCCCCCTTGCCCTTCTCCATTTCCTGCAGGAGGGCCCTTTGGATGGGGGTGCTTCTGCCATCGCTGCCGGTGCTGCCCCGATGCTGCCGGCCCTGGCCGTCGGGCTGGGAGCTGCGCTTCATGGCCTGGAGCTGTGCCAAGGGCACGATGTCACAGCCTTGGGGCCGGTGCCACACCGTCTGCCGCGTGATGGCATTGTAGTAGTAGAAGCGGTTGTTGTTCTGGTCGAAGAGCTCCCACCACTGCTTCTGGTCTGACTGGCGCACCTTCAGGTTGGGAGGGGGCTCCCAGCCACACTCGCCGGTGGTCAGGTTCACGTACATCCGCTCCTGGGAGCGGGGCTCAATGATCTCCACCCAGTCCGAGCTGCAGGGACACGAGAACAGCATTAGTCTGGGAGTCCTACAGAGCTGCTGCCTCTGGGCCAGATCAAAGCACTGCTTGGAGCCATTCAGCAATCTAATGAGCTCAGGGGAAGACAAGGAGAAAGGTTTGAGATGGGGCCAAGCCAAATCAGCAGCTCCCTGGCACAGGGAAGGGGAGGTCACCCCCCAGCCCAGCCCCAACATCACTCGCTCCCGGTACAAGCAGCACAGGGCAGGCAAGCATCAGCTGCTGATGCTCCGATAGCTCACACCGAGTGCCAGCACCAGGCAGACGTGCAGGGGAGCTCACTCTCAAGAGCGGGGAGAATCTGCAAAGCAGGATTTGCTTCTTTTGGAAGCTGCACTCTGTTGTTGATGCCACCTTGAGAGACCAAACCCCTGGCTCCTGACAATGCAGGCAGCCTGCCCCCGGGAGTGCCTGCTGCAGGGCTGACATGCTGTGTGGCTGGAGGGGACCCCCGGGTCACCCAGTCCCTGCTCAAAGCCCACGCCTGCTTGCCCGAAAGAGAAATGCGGAGAGTGACTGATGGGCGAGACCACCTCCACTGCGAGCTCCTCCCCTCCTCCCTTGGCCGCTGGGGCAAAGCCCTCAGTGGCCCTTTGAGTGTAAGGTGACCCAAAGGACAAGCACAGCCTGCGGTGATCTGCAACCCCTCTGCCGCCCCGAGGAGCACCTCCAGGTCTAGGGTCCCTCGCCAGCACCCACCATGCCCCAGCCTAGGGCTCAGCGAGAGAGCGACGCGGGCAGTGCTGCAGGGTTGGTCTCGGGCAGATCAGCATGATGTTTTTTGTGGCAACAGAGGTGTTGGGCTGCTCAGTCCTCGCCCGTGCCCCTTTAACACTGACCCACCTACCCCAGGTGAGAGCAGAGGAGCTCGGCAAAGCAAACACCTCCACAGCGCTGTCGCCAAAGCCCTTTCAGCTGGCCCAGGCAAACAGAAGGAAGTGTGAACCGCAGCAAGGTCTCCTCTCGCACAGGAGAAACGGTGCCACTAAAGTGATCCCACCAGCAGTGACACACTTGAGTGTGCAGCTGAAAATGGAGATAAAACCTACACATGCCCCCAGCTCCTCCTCGCAACCCCCACGTCCTGGCCCTCCACCCTCCTCCTCCGCCCTGTGTTGATGGAGGCTGCAGGAACCAGTCATTATATATAAAAATATATATAAAATAACATAGATATAATAATTTATAATATATAATACAAATAACCCAAGTTATGTTTGTTATTAATAAAAGCCATATTAAGAGGATGGGTCCAAGGACACCCTTGAAACCCACTCCTGCCCAATGCTTCGGGGGCTCACCCTGGCAAAACCACCGCAGCTGCCCAGCAAAGGCACGGCCACAGGAGCCATTCCCAGAGAAGCAGCAGGAGAAGGGATATCCCATCGCACCCCCACCACCCTCCACTGCTGGCCTGCGCGTCCTCAGAGGGGTCTGGGCTGACGCCGGCAGCACCACAGTGTCCAAAGCAGCAGCCTGGGCTCCTGGGGCTCAGCCCTGCTGTCAGCCATGGCAGAGGGCGTGTTTGCTGGCAGGGCACTGCAGCCCTTGACTCTGTCCCCACTGTCTGGAGGTCAGCACGTCCCCTCCCACGGGTCAGGTCTGAGAGGGGATTTAACAGCATATCACAGCTCCCTCCCAGGAAAACCATGGGTGTATTCAATGCTGAGCAGTTTGGCACGCACACCTAAAAAGCAAGCTGCTCCTCAACTCAGAGGATGCAAAATCAACAGGTACAATGTCAGTTCAACCCAACATAAAGCTGAACTGTCTCTGAAAAGAAGCAATTCTCCCCACTTGGCATCCACCATGCAATGCAGACCTCCTCCACGCAGCCTCACGGAGGGCGGATGTTCAGGCTACCACAGACAGGCTGTCTGGGGAAGCTGAACTGGGCGAAAGCCACTTTTTTTGTGGTATAGGTCCATTTTCAGCCAGCGCAGCTCACCCAGCTCAGGCTATCACCACCATGACCGATCCTGTTGGTCCAACAGGCAGAGCACCCCATGGCACCAGCTCCTGCTGAGCTCCCATTGTTGCCAGCACAAGGCAAGTCACTGTCAAGAGTCTGCCTGCAAGGGGATCCCACTTGGAAAACCCTGTGTCCAGAAAACATCTGGTTTGTTGTTTGGTATTTTTTGGTCAAAACTACATCCGTTCCCCTATTTGATTTAAGGTGCAACAGGAGCAGCCACACCAGCACCCCATGCCATGGCTCAGGGTGGCAATCACGAGCCAGCCTAATTATTTCCATGCAGTTGCAATGCCAAACCGTCAGCACAGGAACAAATCAGCAAGTCGCTGCCTTTATCAAGAGCATCGTCAACTGCAAAGAGGTGTCACCCATAAACAGGGCGTAGAAGGGGAAAACGAGGGCAGCAGCAGCAGAGCCCAGCAGTGCAGGGAGGAGACGAGCACGTCCATGGAGACAGCATCAAAGAAGCACAGGCAGGACAAGGAACCAGCAAAGAGAGCCCAAGGGACAGCTCAGAAGCGACACAAGAAGAGAACGACCTCTGCGAGCAACAGCCCTCACAAGGACAGGCAGTCCACAGGAAAAGGGGCACAGGGGACTGAAAAGGGGACAGACCCAGGTGGCACCCTGGCACCTGCGGGGGGAGAGGCTGCTGCTGGTGCTGGAAGGTGGGGGGCTTCACCCCGAGGTGGGGAGCACGGCATGCTACCCTCAGCAGGGGAAGGGCGGGGAAGGAGGAGAGCAGGCACTGGAAGGGCTGGAAGAGGAAAGCACGTGTGGTGGGACACCCCCCACGGCAAGGAACACAGAAACACCCATGGAAACAAACCCGGAGAAAGACAGGAGGTAGTTCTGGAGTATTTGCTTAGCAAGGAAAAAAAGCCCCCTGCAAGACCCACCTGGGCTATCAAGACACAGTCGAGCAATCAACCTTTTCAGTGCTCAAGAGCACGCTGGTTTCGATCTGTTTCACCAGCAACTGGATTAGCAAAGCTCTGAAACACTGACCGCTCCGCCAGCACTGCTGCTCCTCAAGAGAACGGAGAGGTCAGCTATTTTCTGTTAAGTGCAAGCTATTGAAAATAACAAATTCTTCTCATGGCACTTGGCCACGACTGAATGCGTGTTGCTAACTATAGCCTTCCGTTTTAACAAGCTTACATTTATCTTTGCGTGCAAAGACATGTAAGTGGAGGACTTGGGCTGGTGCCCTCTTTGCTCCCCTTAAAATCAAGGTGCTGAGGATAACTGAGGTGGAGTTTAAACAGTGAAAAAATCTGCACAGAACACATTGAAATACCAAAGAGTTCGGTACAATCACATCCATATGTAAAGAAAGAAAAGGAAAAGCAAGGAGCACATTCTTGGAGTAGGGCCAGCCCAGGGCTGCCACACAAGACTCGACCATTAACATCAGGAACTCTGGAAAGACGTGATAAACCCAGGATTGCAGAGAGATAAGGCCATAACTTGGACATTTAAAAATATAATTTCAAGTCCCCTTCACAGAGTTAAAGAAGTTGTTTCCTAGGAATGGTTTGAACCACGCTTTTGCCAGTCATCTCAGCTCCACGTGCTGGGTGAAGTTGCAGCCATGGAGTGTGAGCCTGCTCCTGGCACCGCATCACGGTCACGCTGGCGGATCACTGCCACGGTTTCAGTCCATCTCATCTCTTGGTACCCAATGTCCCCGGGTGCAGGACTTTCCTGCAGGCCCAGTTTGCAAACCCCGACCAAACGCCCATCGCAGCCTGAGTGTCGGGGACACGCAGCCCGCCAGCACTGCGACAGCACCAGGGAACCAACCCGGTCACCAGAGCCCGCAACACGGAGGAATTTCAACAAAATCCCCACTTGCTTCCAAAAACCAGCCCACATTCCCAGTACACATCCTCCTGTATCGTCAGAGAGATTTGGGGAGCTTCCTCTGTGTCCTGAGGAAATACACAAACACTTCCCACACCTCAGAGCCAGTAAATGGGCCACAGCTCCAGCCGCCTGTCCGGAGCGGCCTGAGCCCCACCTCAGGGCCAGACCCAGAGGCACTTGCCTCAGGCACGCTGATTTTTTGGAGGGGTGGCAGGACCACGGCAGGGGGCTCGGTCCCCAAGTAGCAAGGTGCCGTGGGGGGGGATGTGCACCGGGCGTGCAAAAAGCAGGAGGACACGTAAGGCTCCTTGTGCACAGCTGCATCTCACACAGGCAGACAGGTTTGTCGCCACCTGAAGGCTCAGCCCTCGCAGGCCAGCAGCTTGTTTTTATCAAACGTTGCACAGACAGAGCAGGTAAGAGGCCAAGCGGCTGCGCTCTGTCCTGCCAGCCTCGGGACACAGGTGATGGACATGTGCAAACTGGCTCGTCCAGAAACAGCTTGGGTCCCTCCTGGCTGCCTCCTGCTTGGCAAAGCCTGGGAATTAAAAATAAAAATAATAATTTTTTAAAAAGAATATTTCAGTCTGAAAGAGCATCCTGTTAGCATCTCCTGATTAGATCTTCTCACAAAGACTATAATTGTCCAGCTCCAGGAAAGAATAAAATGACTTTAACTAAACCGAAGAAAGCAGGACTAGGAATGGAAGGGACCAGATACAGGAGAAGAGTCACTTGCAGGAAGAGCTGAGAAACCCCAAGAAGTCAAACAGCCATCACTCCACAGGAGGGCCACCATCACCCGAATGACACCACAGCCTGGGCAGCCCAGCACAATTTCTCCCGGAATAGTAGAGAGATGTTTTCTCATTTGGAGCTGCCAGCTTAAGACCAGCATGACGACCAGCCAGCCCTCTGCACAAAGCCTTCTCTCCTCTCCTCAGCTGCGCACGCTGCTCAGCACCAGCTCGGGGTGGCATCCACCACCAAGGGCAAACAGCCCCCAGGAAAGCTGTGGGAAACCCCTGCCTTGGGGAGCTTCACTCCAGGCTGCAAGCAAACCCCTCTGCACGGCTGCAAGGAGAGCTCTTACAGCTTGACCCGCCATCTCACTTCCACGTTCTGTAATTTCTGCACTTCTGCGCTCTGAGCCAAGATCCCGTCTCCTTCCACTTCCCTCCCTGGGACGAGCCCTGCAGGGGAGCTGGGGCAGTACCAAGTCCTTCTTGGCCAAACATGACTCCATACCAAGTGAAATTTTTGAAGACTAATGCCCTCAAAGGGAGCCTGCAGCATGCTCAAAGATGGCCCCAACACAAAGAAAAGCAAGTGGGAAGTTGAGCTTTTCCTGCAGGAAACAGGGGTCTGAATGCAGCCAGCATATGGTCTCAAGAGTATTTAGTGTCACAGAGGGACGGCTGCACTCAGGGGACAGAGGACCCTCCTGGGCAGCAGGAAACTAAAGAACTCAAGGGGTCATAAGCCAACATGACCTTTATCTCTCGATGTTTCTCTTTACATCATCTCCGCACCTTGCATGGACAAGGAGTTGCTGCCGTGCCCTGCGTGGGGCAGCCGCCTCGCTGTGTCCCTGCCGGAGGAGCTGCAGTTCTTCACCTATAGCTCCATGCCAAGGCTGTGGAAACCTCTGCGAAGCCCCAGGAGGTTGTGGGGTGCCAGAACTGGGCAGACCCCATCATCAGAGGTCACCTGAGGATGTGCTAATGCCAAGACTAAGTGCCTGTCAAGTGGTCCTCCTGGAGGAGAAGGAATGAAGGGTTTGGCCATCCGACACACCCACAGACAGAAGTACAACTCAGAGTGGTCGCGCTGCAATACTGGCTAGAGGCTGGGACGCGTGCAAGGGGTCCAGGGCTCCTTGCTGCAGCAAGCAGCTGGGGTGATGGGCATGGGCATCTGACACCATCTGTCCTACAGGGACAGGAAGTTCAGAGCCTCCTTCGTTTGCTGCTGATGGCGCGTACGACAAGGGGCCCGTGAGCGGGAGCAGGAGCAGCCTTGCAGAGAAAGAAGCCACGTTTACAACCCTGAGCGCTCCAAAGGGAGGCCCCAGCAGCAGACCATGGCACACCAGTTAAGGAACGGGGAGCCGGCACTATCCCAGAGGCACCAAAGCCGCTGACATCACTGCTCCTCTGCAGGTCCAGGCTCCCAGCTCACCTAAGAGCAGCCTAGGCTGGCTCAAGCACCCCAACGTCAGCACAGCTGTTTTGAAGAGGATCGTGCTTGCCTCTTCACCTTCTGCACGACAGGCAAAGCCACCACAGCACCCCAGCACACTGGGGGGGCTGGCAGACAAACTCCCCTTAGAAAAACTTTGCTCAGTGCAGATGCAGAGCAATAAAATCTAACTCCTGGGTGGCTCCAAGTCGCTCAGATTTGCACATCAAAGCCAGGACAAGGCTGTAAAACTCATCGGTACCCTGGAGCTGCAGAGGGCCTCCAAGAAGGTCTCTAGCACCAGCTCCTTGCAGCAATGCTCCACCAGCTGACTCGGTCCACGTAGGCTTTATTCACTACCTTCTCTCAGCCAACTCCAGTAAAGCTGGAATTCAGATGTTAGGAGGGGAGGGGGTAAAGCACAAAACAAGCCTCTCCCCACACACACATATATATATCCGAACTCCTTTTGAACATATATGCATCCTTCTAACAAAATTACAGAGGAACTAAAATAAATATAATGTCAGCCTGTTCCTAAAAGTCCCCTGCTCCTGAAAATAAGCATTATGCAAACAAACCAACCTCTGCTTCACAGGAGACGGACTGTGAAAATACAGAACAAACGGCTGGAACTGCTCAAAGCCTGAGCACGTATGCTCAGCCCCAGCGAGAGCAGAACAGAGGCAGCCCTCTGAAAGCAGAGCCCTGCCCAGAAACACATTACAGAGAGAAAACAGAGCACAGCACCATGACTTGGGTGGGTTAGAGGTAGGAGAGAGCCTGGAAAAGGTCCTGTCATGAAAAGCATCCCATTATTTTGGTGTTTTTAACTAAAATCAAAACAAAACACCACCACCAAAAGCCCCAAGCTTCCTGACAAGTGGTATTTTCAAAGACGGAGATGTCAGATGCGGAACTTGGTAGCCTTTTGGTTGCACAGGCTCTGCTGGTTCTTGCTTCTTCCCCGGCCATTCCCAAACTTTTCCCAGCCCTCGTGCCAGCACTGCTGGCTCCCATCTCGCCACTGCGAGCCTCCCGATTCACCCCAGTCCAGAGCAGAGCTGACAGCAATGAGGCAGCTCATCCCACGAGAGCAGGTCAGGGCAGTGCCAAAATTAACAGCAGATTCCTCCAAGATCCTGTCTTGGAGAGAGAGAAGGAAGAAATAAGGACCTTCAGGACCCGGCTGATTTTTCCTGGAGTCTCCACAAGAGGACCTGTCGGGGCAGAGGGGAATCCTCCACACGGGAGGACAGACACCATGCCGAACTGCACTACAAAGATAATCAACTTCAGATAAAGCCCAAAACAGCCCGAAAGGCACAAGCCTGACAGCAGCACCTGACCCCTGTACGGGATGGATGCACAGCGGGGAGAAGGGAGAGCAGCACAGAAACTCCCACCGCAGCAACCTTCACGCTGTCCACCATCCACTCTGCGCTGAGCACTCCCACCGGGACTTGCACAGCCCCACCAGCAGCACCAGGCTCATACTGATCCGGACCCTGAAATCACCCACAGGCAATCCCCAGAATCACACAGAGAGCACCCCACAGGGAGGGGAAGACAGAAGGACTTGAAATGCTGCTCGCCCCCACTCCATCCTCCATCCCTCTTCCAACAGGACTGGAGTTCTGCAACAGAGTGAAGAGCCAGCGGCAGGAAACATCCCCCTTTTCATGGCTTGGGGGCAGAGCATAAAGCACTGGACAGGCACTAATGGAGCGGGACGAGTTCAGGTAACAGAGCTGTGGGCACAGTCGCCAGGGGACTGCACAGACCAACACCAAAGGAAATTGCACCTGAAGGCAGGAGGAGAAGTAAAATCCACTCCCATTAAAAAAAATCTTGATGATGCAGACTGGGCACAGCTCTGCCTGCACCTGCACAGCCGGGGTAAGCACAGGCTCCTGCCGCAGCTCCTCTGTCGCAGGGAAAAGGTCCTGCTGCTCCGTGGAAGACTAAGGGCCTCTGGCTTCTCCCTGTCCCCAAATTGTCGGTGAGGCTGAGCACCTCGGACTGCACTATGGCTAGAGACCCGTTGTGGCTGCTGCAGCCTGGGCAGAAGGTGAAAGATGTAAGGTGTTGCAAAACATCCAGCAGCAAGTGTGTTACCAGCGCTTCCCTCTGCTCTTTGTGAGGGTCCCCAAGGTAGCCAGGGACACAGATCCAGCTGGACAGCCTGTCCTGTGCATGTGTCTGTCCAACCCAGGGGTTTTACATGACTGCGGAACAAAATCCCTTGTAGAGCTTAAGCGCCAGGCCACAACGGAACAGTGAGCCAGTTTCCTTGGATCTGCTCGGACAACCTGTCTGGCCCTCGAGCTGCTGCCACGGCAACCCCTGCATCTTTCCTGCCACGGCATCCCCACGGCAACCCCTGCATCTCTCCTGCCACGGCATCCCCACGGCATCCCCTGCATCTCTCCTGCCACCTCGGCTTTTGCCCATCAGAGCACAGCCCAAACCCCCAATGCTTACACAGCTTCCCTAAAGCTCTGCTTTGCCCCAGACACAGCGGCACCTCCTAAGCTCAGTGAAGGCTTCAGCAGAGTCATTTTTCCTTTTAAGGGATGAGTATTTGAGAACAAGTTTCAGAAGGAAAAACAAACGTACTGGCAGTTTTCAGCCCCCCTCTCTCCTTCATGAACCAAATCCCAGCTGCTGGAGGGGAGGGAGCTGTGAGGGAGGCGTGGTGCCAGCCAGAGGATCCCTGGCCAGGGGGTGCCCCAGAGGGGAGCTGAGGCCCGGCGCAGCTCGGTGCTGTTCTCCTGCAGGCAGAGCCACTGGCTGCATCACCCCCAGGACACACGGTCAGGTCTGCTGCTGCCAGGACTCGGAGCAACACCAGTGGTACCGCACTCCGACGGTGACTGCATCCCACTGGAACACACTCGTAACCAGGCTTTGTCCCCAACAAACAGGATTTACATGGGAAAACCTCAATTTTAACAATACCCTAGAGAAGAAATACTTCACAGCTACTGAAGGCATTAGGGGATAACCTGTGAGTCCACCAACACCTGACCACCACAGCTGGGATGTGTCCTGCCCTCCCTCCATCCCCTGGTGCTGCCCCTCTGAGACATCCCAAGCTCAGCCCCAGGGCAGCAGCCCGACACCTTCCCATTAACCCCAGAGGCAATGCCCCCAGGATTTTGATCCCCAGGCAGGATTCGTACAGGCAGATACGCCGCAAGCACAGCTCGATGTGTCACTGCAGTCATCCCACCCGCACACAGCCCCAGCAAAGGTGCTTGCGCGAGGCTGTCACCAGCTGCTCCAGCCAGATCCTTCCAAGCGTGCCAAGCGCCGCAGCGAGGTACCCAAGGCCACACATCTGCTTTCTCCTTATGTCCTCTTGGAACACACCAAGCTAACACAGCTGCTTCCAGTTGGATCAGAGCTGGGCTTTATCCACCTCCAGGAGCACATGCTGGCACTGAGTCCTACAGGATCTGCTCAAGATGGGACTTAAAGCACCTAAGAGCCTCCCCTTGTGAACGTAACCCTAAAATTAGGCCTGAGCTGTTCCCATTTTTACCAGGAGGATGGACGCACGGCAAGAAAGGACAGAGCTGGAACCTGCGTGTGAGTCTTCTGCCTTCCTGATGAGCCCCAGCACCACGGGGCTACCCACCGGCTGAAACCCTGGTCGGTGCCCAGAAAGCTGAGCGTGGCTTGTTCCCGTACACAAGGGCCTCTAAGGACCCCACGCCTTTCGCCAGTCACCGAGCAGGTCAGATTTAGACCTAAGCAGGGCAACATTTCCCAGTGCAGACACGGCTGTGCCTGGGGCCAAGAGCATCACAAGGCAGAGAAGGTGCGCCTGCCAAAAGGATGAAGGGCAAAAACCCAGAGCCCCGGAGAAGCAGCACACACCAAGTGCTCTCCCTATGCCAAAGCAAGTAATGTCACACAGATACCCCTGCTATTTCAAGGACATGACGGCACCTGCCACCCTCTCTGTCATTCTAGGAAGGTCCTGATTTATCTAGTTTGCTTCAGGACTGAGATTTGCTCTTCACAGCCTCATATATCACTGCTACCAACTTCAGGGATTCCTCCCAGCATTGCCACAGAGCCCCCGCAGCTGGGGATCCTGCAGCTGCCTCCTCGGGCAGTCAATGCCCAGGAGAAGAGTCCAGGAACAGGAGACTCCACAATCAGAAGCTGTTCTGAAAAAGCTGCTCTACCACATAAACCCAGCAACCGCTCCGCTGCCCACAGCAGCCCACACCACTCCTGTGCCTCTGCAGCCAACTGATTTTCATCATTTCTGTGCACAGACAGATCATCCTGGGCTTAGTGAAACCATGTGAGGCATTGCACAGCCACAAACATGCTGCAGTGCCACTGAGCATGTAGTTCCCCCATACAGGAGGGGAAAAGAACAACCATTTTTGTACCATCTTCACCGAAGGGAGGAGAGCAGCCACCACGGAGCAAACAGCCAAGTGCCGGAGGCTCATTTACACCAGGCACAGAGACGGTTGTTTGCTAAACGAGCAACAAGGGGAAAACATTTATTGAGGCTTCTCAATGGTGTTGGTGAGTGAAAACTGGGAAGACAGGAACAGAAAAGAAACTACAAAACCAGAAAAGGGAAACCCACCAACTGGTACCTTGGGACCGAGCAGCCGTCTCAGCCAGAGCACGCAGGGACAAGGACTGAAAGGACCTCTTGAGACACCCACCTCAGGTCTAAAATAACTCCACCAGACCACAAAAAACCCACCACAACTTCAGCTTTTCTAAAGCAGGCGCAGGAGCTGGCAGCCATGTGGGGCAGGAGAAGACCAAGGGTGTAATTACAGGGTGGAGCACCTGCAAGGCACGGCCGGACACAGCCCACCCGGTGTCACCCAGGGTGCCAGCTGGGGGCTGCCTCCAAACAGCCGGGCTGCAGAGCACAAGGCTTTCCAGCACCAGTGGGCATATCTGAAGCACCAGCATTCCTAAATGCGTCGCATTAGCAAAATAATGGCTTTCTGTCTCTCTTCATCTAAAGGGCTGCCAGTCATTCACGAGCTGAAACACAGAGTCCCTTGAAAACTCCGGCACAACACAGATGCGGTTTGCAAGGGACCGGGTTACTTCTCAGCTAGCAGAGCCCACAAGACACTGGCGGCTAAAAGTATAAAACAAAGATAACAGTGTTTCATCCCAACTTTTTTAGGCCATTTCATTCTTCCGCAAACCCTCCCGGCTGCAGCTGTCTCTGACAACTCTGCTGAAAAAGCTGTGCTGGAACAAATGCAGAGAAGCTCTTAAAGTATTAGCTGTCCAAGCTTGTTAAGTGTGACTCCAGTTAACTGCTACAATGCTGGGATGGCAGAGGAATTTGGCAGGGAGTCAAAGGCAATAGGAAACACACAGTCCACAAACAAATAACTCTCCCGCACGCCCCAAACTGCCATCAGGAAACTAATCCCGGCAGGACTGTGCAGAGGAGCTGCTTCAGAGTTGTCATTTTCCCCAGCCCAAAGCACACTAACCTCCTCCGGGAAGGGAAGAGGGGCAGTAAATAAATAGCCAAAAACCTCAGCCACAGAGTTCACAAACCCTTCATAAAACAATAAGCAAAAAAAAAAAATCTCTTTTCCATGAAAAATTAATTTCTTACATTTGCTTTGCCTGCAGGAATCGCCGAACGAAAAGTGCATTGGACACGACAGAGCAAGGACACCGTGAAGCCAACAAACAGCCACACAGCATCAGTCCCCTCCTGCAGCCCCATAGCTTCCCTCTCCTGCACACTCGCCCCACGGAGCACCGCACGGTTCCCTGCTCCGTGCACACCACTTATCAATGAGGGAATTAGCAGTCTGGGATGAAAAACACAGCCCTGTTTGATTTTTTCCATTGTTTTTAATTCTGATGTAATAAACCATGAAAAAAGCTTCCTCCTAAAGGAAAGGCGTGTTTAAGTGTTGCAGTGAACTAACATTCTTTTCCTGATTGTCTCCAAAATGTTACGAGTCACATCCTGTAAACTGTATTTCAACCTCTGCTTTGTGCACTGGGTACTTGTGTCTGTGAAGTGAACAGTGACTATAGCAACACCTTCCAACTCCCAATAAACAAAAATACTAGTTACATATAGTTCTGGTGCTTTGTCATTAACAAGATCTGGCTTAATTTTAATGAGAAACAAAGACCCGAGTCGCTCATCCTTGCCTCACAACACAGTCACAGCCTTCTTAAAACCGAACATCTCGGCAATCTCGCATGTCAGAACAAAGCACAGTTAGCCAAAGCCCCAAACCTGCCTTTGCTCTTACTGGTAGAAACAAAGGTGGGATTAACCTTCCTGAGAGTCAGCAAGAAACCAGTTACTGGTGAATAACTGTGTCAGTCACCAAAGGCTCTCAAAAAGTTGTTTCCTGGAGATGTCCAGGAGAAAAGCCAGCTGGGCTGTGCGAGCCAGGCTCGGCTGAGCTCCCATGTCCCTGCGTGCTGCCTGCCCAGGGAGCTGCAGCCGTTGGCAGCACCTCCGATGGTACAGCGTTCAACGGACCCTGTCGAAAACAGGTACAGCAGCAGTAAGAGAAGGATGCAGTCACACCCCGAGGCCACGACTGAATTATTTCTTGCCTTGGACCAACCTTTTGCAGGGCATACGCTCATTTCTTCAGCTTCTCCAAGGAGGTCGGTAGGATAAAAGATTCCACTAAATCTTTTTCTCTTGGTTATGATGGTAAGCTTCCAATCCAGTGGGTCAGGGAGATCTGGGGAAGGGTGATGTCAAACAGTGACATCAGAAGAAGCTGCAAGACTTGAGAGCACTGGAAAATAAGGAAAACCAGAGTGCTCATGGAGTGTCTTCCTTTTAACTGGTGAGTAAAGGGGCCAGAGAGGCTTTTACCGCTCATAGCTACACTTCTGCAGAAGAAAAGCAAACTCCTTGGGGGAGAGGAGACAGGCCTGGCAAAAAACTCGCTCCTCTGGAGGGATTAAACTGAACAACAGCACAGCTGTTATTGGGTACAACCAGAACCAGAGCTGGGGACAGACTCAGGACGCTGGTCCTCACCTATGGCAGTGCATCACAGATACTCAGGCTTGAGAGGAACCACCGGCACGAGCAGAAACCCAAGTCCCACCTTTCCCACAGCTCCTCAATCAGGTGCCAAAAGACCACGCGATGGTATTTCTGACACGCTTCTAATTCAAAGGAGATTCATACAAGCGTGCTAGTGCGGCTGGGAAAAGGTGGATGTGCATTTGGGAGTTTTTAAACACAGCTAAACCCAACTACTGCCAAGAACAGTTGAACTGCAAATTCAAATACACAGGGTTTATCTGGCTTAAATGACCAGGAGATAAGGAAAGAAGTCATGCAGAGCAGAGCCGGGTCCAGATCATGTTTCATTGGCAGCAAGTTCTCCCCTTGACCAAGTCACCCTGAAAGAAACACTTGAGCTTCTGTGCATAGACGGAGGAATAAATGTATCATCTGTCTGTCCTGGTTCAGGGGGGGAAGGGGGAAACAAAAAACACCAACACAACAATAAAGGAATAAAAAAACCCCACAGACTAGGCTTTCTTATAAATAGCACAGGAGAGACAGCCCAGCGCAGGAGGTGGCTGCAGAGCTGGCAGCACTAGACAGGATCTCCAGAACAAAAAAAATCCAGGAAATCCCCAGTGTCACTTCTCCCCACAATTGATTTAAAATGAGCTTATCCATCTCACTTGGTACATGAGGAAGAAGAAACTTCCTGGCTACGAGGGGGGAAAGCACAGTTATTAATAGCACCACAATGAGCGAGTATCAGAAGTTGCAGCCCTGGGAGATCTTGGCTGGATCTTGAAAATATCTGTTGCCATGGCAGTAATTGCTATAGATGGTAACAGCGAACAGTGGTGTGAGAACAATTTGCTTTTTGATTTGGTGCCCAAAACAAGTTCCTTTTGTTTTCTCTCACCAAAACCCCAAGCATTTATTAGCTTGTGTTCAGTTCAAACCCAAGCTTTTCACTTTCAGCAGTGGCAAGGCAGGCAGTAGAAAAGGGGCAAATCCAGAGAGCCGTCAAAGCCAGCAGTGCTCTGTCCTTCTTTTGACACAGTCAGTGGGTTGGGGCAAATACGTGCACCACATGAGAGCAAAAAGCCTCAGAGGCACCTATTCTACTTCCAGCAGTTCAAAGCAAGGACTTTTCTGTTTGCAATGACCTGACACTCTCTTAATATTCAACTTGAAAGGAGACCACAGTGATGTCGTGACTTTTTCATTCTGTCCTCTGCACCCCACTTTGCTGTTCACAACCTCTTCTTCCCTTCCTGCAGTGCTGCTCAGCGCCGGACAGTACTTTTGCAGAAACCCCTGTTACCCCCCACCACATGTCAGTGAATGTCAGTGCTCAGGATCTCCCACCTTGTTCGCTCAGAGCCCATCGCTTGTGCACATGGACCGCGGCACACTCTTCCCCAGCCACTGATTTCAGCCCCTTTTCGAGCAGCAGAGATCCCAGCTTGTCTCCCCAAGGGACTTCCCACCACTGTGGCGTCTGACAGTCTACTCCTCACCTTCGCAGCCTATATTTTAGCCATTCACTCACCCATGATGGACTTTTCTTGGACACCCTGTGCTGAAACCTCTCAGAGGGGTCCACTAGACCACTCTGCTGGATCACCCCTGCCACGTGCTCGCAAACACCTTCCAAGTAACAATGGACTCACATGGCTCAATTTTGGTCTACAAAAGCCACGCTGGCTCCTCAGCAACACGTCGTATCTATGTTCCTAACTAACTAATGCTGGTTTCTAGAAACTTTCAAGAATGTTCAAGAGTTCAAGCTGTCTGAAAACCCGAATGTATGAAGTCTGTTGGTCCTGCTACCCCTGTGCTCACCAAGCTGCAGCAGATCTGCCAGGCAGGGCTTGTCTTTATGTCAGCCCTGTTAACCCTCTTCTTCCGAGAAGCCATCCTCGGCCATGCCTTCAGTGATCCTGTTCTTCACTGCTGAGGCCCAGGCACACAGGCCAGATGCACCAGCCTGTGGTCCCCAGGATCCTCTCCACAGCCCTGCCCTGGCAGAGTGGCTGGCACCGACAGAGCCACCCGACGGGTATCTCCCTGGTTTCCCCAAGATCTCCCTCTTTTAAAAAAATGCTGTCGCATTTACCACCGTCAATTTCTGTGATACCAAGGGCACTTAAGCAACAGGATACACACAAAAGCATCTCAGCAATTTCAGATATAAGATCCTACTGCACTCTTGAGTAAATGATATCTGTTCCTTACAGTTTCTTATCAGTTCTTCTGTTTGCTTTAAAGATATTTCTGCTGACATCCAACGCCAGACAACTTCTCAGACAGCTCTTCTGTAGGGAGCTTGTAGTTTGCAAAGCTACAACGTTCCTCCACAGGAGTCAAGATGGCCAAAAAATGATTTAGATTTTTCTGTGATGGCTTTATCTTCCATGCTTCTCACACCCTGATCTCTTCTGCTGCCTATCTCCAAAAGGTTTCTGATGCATTTGAAAATTAACTATATTTGGCAAATTCACTCTTCAAAACTCATATTCTAGCCTGCCTTATTTTGATTGTACATTTAATGTGCTGAAACATACACTTTTTTTGGTCTTCTTGTATGGATACAGCTTCCCATTTTTGACCAACATACTTCTCACTCTATACTGGCCTTCTTTCTCTTTTCTGTCTTTTTTCAAAAGAAAAAAAAAAGGTCTTTAATCTTTTCTTGGTGCAGGTATCCATTCCTTTTGAGCCACCAACGTCATCACCAAATAATCTCCACACCACCTCTGGTCCTACCAGCTACTCTTGAGCAGAGGGACAGAGCTGTACAAGGCAGACAAACATCAGGGCTCTTACATCACTACAACAGACAATCCCTTCTCATCAGACTCAGAAGAAACACCAGCTCTACAGCAGGGCAGACATTAGTCTCATTAATTTTATTAATGCTGCTAGTCATAAAGAGCCCATCATAACCCCAGGCTTGAAGTTACCATGACTGTTCCCAGCACATATGCTACTGATTTTTCACAGGTAACTGTATTTTCCCAGTTTCCAGCTGGAAACATGTTATGTGACCAAAGCACCTCCTGAGGCACCCGCCAGATGAAAGGCAGAAGGGCGAAGGCTTGTCCTTCCTGGGGGAACACAGATCCACACCAAGGGGGAGTCAAGATCCCAGGAGAACAACGCCCCATGGCTCCCTTCCAGGGAGCAGCCACAGCCTGGACCTTCTCCTTTCTTTCCAGCACTGCTGAGCACACAGAGCTGCAGTCAAGGTCAAGGCCCGCAAAGCTGCGGCCAAGGTCTGGCCAGAGACAAGAGAAAGGGCTCAATTGCTAACAAACTGCAAAACAGTTTTAGTCAGCAACAGATTTTTATTAAAAAAAAAATAAAAAAATTCACCAATCAATTTTTGCCTGAAGCACAAAATGAGGCTCTGCATCTCCCAGCTGTTCATTACTCTTCTTGATGTCTTCTGTCACAGCTTCTTCTTATCTTCTGCATCTTGAGCATCCAGGAAAGCTCTGCCAGGGCTGCACCCCAGAGAGGGGCTGGCTGAACATCCCCCCAGCAGCGCCAATCTTCCCAGTCAGCCACGCTGACATTGCTCTTTGTCCATGGGCCCACGTACCACCTGTCCTAATGAAAAGCCGCACTTCCACCGGGACTGACAGAGCAGCCCAAGCTCTAGCCCAGACACATCTCACCACTACAGCTGTTCATGCTCACGGGGTCATTCGCCCTTCCCAAGGGAAACAGCCACACCATTAGAGGTGTTTGTTTGCCCTACAGGCAAAGCAGCACACGTTCCTACTGCAGATAACAGCCCCAAAATGGTAATTTCAGGGGAGTACTCGTAATTCACATAAAGCCCCTCAAATAATCTCTGCAATCCATGGAAACTTCAAGTTTAACCCAGGTCCAGCTGGGATGCGGACGGCAAGAAAGCAGCACTGCAGGCAGCCCCATGAGAAATTTGTCTGTTCTCTGACCATTCCCACCCCTTCACTTGAAGAAATGGCTACTGCTGCAAAAGGGGAGGTTTGAGCAAAGTAACAGGAATGAAACACATGCCCTCCCCTGCCTGTGCCGAGGGCAGGCACAGTGCCGTTTGGGGGACTGGACTCTGCTTTGGGCGGGCAGCTCGTGCTGCGAGGATCGCAGTAACGGAGCCGCCGCGGCCAGCTGCAGGGGCTATTCCATTTCAGCGCCCAGAGTACAACATGTACGTGGTATCAGGAGACACCCTCAAATAGGAAACTGTGCTCTTCCCCAAAGAGCCTCCAGTGCAGGATGACGCCCAAACACGCCCCGAGCACAGCTCACCACCCGATGCAGCCAGGCCAGGCAGGAATGAGCACATGGACCACTGGAAGTCACTGGTTTCCACATTTTGAGCTGAACTCCGGGCTGTTTCATTGAGCTATTTGGTGGTCACCATACTGTCCACCCTCTTCCACCTGCAGTCTTTGCTTCATGCTCCAGAGGCAGCGGGGCAGAGAAAGTGGCTCAAGGTGAAGTTTCCCTCTAGCCCCGCAGCAAGCACGCCGTGGGTTACTGGAAAACTCCTCCTCCCCCACACAGGCAGCTCTCCAGGAGCTCTCCTTATCCAAACCGAGACAAAAGTGAGCAATTTCATCCCTCCAAGACCAAACAAAGTTTAAGCACACAAGTGCTCAGGGGTTAGAGGCAGCACTGGGTGGCCAGCGGGGGCTCTGCCATTGCCCCTTGGCTGGGGGCCAAACCACACACAGCTGCCTTGCCGGAGAAGAGTTCTAGGGAGCCAGTGAGGCTGAAATCACTGACATCTCCCCGTTTGCCACACTCATCCAGCCTTCCTTGTTGTTGAAACAAGAGCAACCCAAGCAAGTATGCCCCAGCAAAGGGAGCTCTGCCCCACAGCGCTCTCTGCCAGGCCCCCTCTCTCAGCAGGGTTTTGGCATTCAAGGCCCAGCACTCACCAATGTTCCCAAAGCCACCCCTGCAGCACGGTGTCCAAAGCTGGCCCAATGGACCGCGGGAGAGGGAACTGGCTGCTCGTGTCGTGGCACACCGAAAGCACAGCAGATCCAACGACTTGCTGCTGCTGGAAGGAGGGGGTCCCCTCCGCATCCCCCCACCCTGCCCTTTCGCCACAGTGCATCCCCAGAGTTCATCTCACGAGGACACCGGAGCTCCTCAGATCCCGCACAGAGCTAATCCAGGTTGCCAACTGAAAAGCAGGCAGGTTCCTCTTGCTTTAGTGAGCCCAGGCACTCTGGGGACAGGACCCAGGGACAGAAGAAATGAGGGTGGCAGTGTACAGCTTCACTCCCAGAAGACCATCACTGTCTGCCTGCTCTTTTATGCTTACTGCCACCCCAAAACAGACTTCTGCTTTAGAAAAACCTTCAGCCTCCAGAACCTCAAACCCATGTTTTAGACTAATTTCAAATTACAGCTTTAGTGAATTTAGGCTGAGCTGTCAGACCGCCACGTACTCACCAGGCATTTCCTCAGCAGCTCCTAAACCCACAGTCCGGAAAGGACCGCGGCACTTGCTTTTCACCCTCATTTTCAGCGATTTTAAAACTAATTTCATTAACATTCAAGTAGCTTATTATTTCAGGGGCAAGCTTTCTAAGGAGTTTCCAAGCCAAAACTGCAACTCTTCTGCCGTCCGTGCTCTGATGCAAGAGTGCAGGCAGCACCAACCCAAGCACAAAGCTGCTCTCCAAGGCCCAATGCTACTCACTTCACACTCCTTTTACTGCACCAACCAAATGCAACTCAGCCATACCCCAGCCAGACTATCCATTGCATTACCACGTGCTTGGGATTTGTCCTTCGGCATACCTTAAGCACTTCTCATGCCAGCTGTGCTCCAGGCTCTGCACCTCAGCTCACAGCCCTTTTACTTCGTTTCACTTGATATTGATTCATCACCAAGAATTTGCAAAACACTTGGAGCTTCTCCTCTCACCACAACTTAAAGCAATGCTTAGAAGGCCTAATAAAAAAACCCAAAATTTAATTCCTGTAACTAGGGAGCACAGAAGTACGGCTGATACACAGCTGGATACCGTAGCGCTCAGAGGACTATCAAAGAACTACAATACACATGAGGAAGAAACAGTCACAGGACCAGAAGAGGACTCAGTAATGGCATTCACAGTTTTACAACAAACTGAATGTGTTGAAACTAACAGCTGGACCTTCAGTTACAGTTTAAATGCATTTAAGGGAGACCCTGAGCCTAGATCACACTGTGTGACCACCCGCAGCTCACTCCGTGTCCGGAAACAACCCTGCACAAAGCACACAGGGACCAAGTCCGGAGGAGATAAGGCTGCGCGGGGGAGCACGACTGCACAGGCAGATCAGCAGGGCAGCGGCGACCAGGTGCTGGAGCAGCTGGGGGGGCCAGGACCAGTTGGCTGGAGCAGGTCGGGGTCCCAGCAATAAAACTGAGCCTCACCCTGAGGGCCTGTCAGCCACTGCACAGAGACCGAAAACTGCAGCCAGCACCCACTGCCACAGCCACTGGTCTGGCCACAGCCTCTGGAGGGGTATCTTTCCAGGCAGCACTACCCAGCACCACCCACCCATTGCATCCCCTGGGTCCGTATTTAATTATCCAGCTATAAAGTCTCCCGTGATAACTTTTTCCTCTGACTTCACTTTGTTACTGAAAACATTTTACACCAATTCACCTTTCTCCTGAACTGAGCCCTGGCTGCTGCTACACACGAAAACCCAGGCGCAAGACATTGCACTGCCTCCAAGCCAAAAAACCCAAGACAGCAGAGATCTGTGTGGTTGAAGGGATTCGCTGAGCTCAGTCCCAGCTCATCGGGGAGCACTGTGGAGAGTTCTTAGTATCGCTGGCGATGGAGACAGTAAGCTTCTTTGTCATTCTTCTGGGGAAAAAAATAGACACAAGCAGAACGAAACAGAAAAAACAGATCCACAGAACAAAGAAATTATCCCAGCTACAGTGCAGCTGGCCCTGGGCCACCAGTTCATGATGTCCAAGATGACACATAATCCCGGTACTTTTCTGCCGCTGTACCAGGTTTCCAGCCAGAAAGCAGCAACCTTGTTTGCCCAGGTAGGAACAGCCCCATCTGCCAAGGCAAAGTGCCTTATGGCAGCATCCCACGTCTGCCAAGTTACACACACAAACGAGACCAGTGCAGGTTGGGGGGCTTTCCCCCCTTGCTTGGCTTGTTTGTTTTTGGTTGATTATAAACCCTGTGGCTAAGAAGAAGGTTGGTTTAGAGGGGCCCGGGACTGCTCAAGGCTGAAACAGGAACATGCAGCAAGTCCAGGGAGCGCAGAGCGCTCGCTGTCGCCTTCGTTTCATCCCACATCAGAACAGCTTCCATCGAGGAAAGCAAAGCACTGTGTGAGCTTGGTTTGGGGAGCTGGGCACAAGCAGCATACAAGCGGGCTAAGAAAACATATCCTCTATGTAGAACCAGCCTCCTATTTGCCTCCGGTGGCTGACGAAGATGCCAATGAATAATTTTATTCAGACCTCTCTATTTCAGAGTTCCCCAGTGCTCTGCAGCATAAAGCCCTCAGTGGAATTTCATATAAGATCTCGAGTCCAAAAAGATAAAAAACTAAAAAAAAAATCTCAGCATCTCCAGCACTTTGATTTTTTAGCTTGTTTTTCAGGGGGAATTTTCTAACATTGATATTGTCCAATCCAAGTCCCTTCTTTTCACCTGAAGCATGTAACTACAGGAAGCCAGACACATCCAGCTCCTCCAGCTGCCACACCAGCCACACCAACGCTCCCCCAGGGCATCACAGACCCCTTTCCATCCCCCATGCTTTGCTGCAGGCAAGCAAACTGGATCTTTAGCATCCTCATCGTAAGCTGCTCAAACCTCTTTTGACTTTGTGCATTGCACAACCAAAAAACAGCAGCTGACAACACACAAAGAAAAAAGCTTGGGAGAGTAGCTGAAGGATGGTTGACACCAGTTACACTGGAATTCACTGGCCAACATGCAACTGGAAACATAAAACACTGTTACTCCTTAACATCAGTAACCTCAAACACTTGGAACAGTAATTAGGATGAGAGAATATATCCCAAATAAAGGTATTTTTTCCATTCTCCCACGAGACAAAGACCAAGTGCAAAAGAAAATTTCTCTCTTGACTACAGTATCTCACTCCAGATGTAGGAGCCAGATGGACCTCACGTCTGCTGCTTCAGTTAATACTTTCCTGACACTCCAAAACCTGATCGCTTTAAGAAGTTGCCCAAAACAGAAGACTACTCTTCCCATGAAAAGCATAAAAACAAACAGTTTGCTTCAGTGGGCACTCGCGACTGAGCTACTAGGAAGTGCAAGAAATTGCTTGACCATTAAAGCTGTCTCTCCCACACGGGAACTGCCTTTCTGCTCACCTTGATAAAGGCAGGAGCTAAGATCAAATGTTTAAGTAACGACAGCAGAGCTTAGAAATCCTCTATGAATCCAGCTAAAACCAAATCCCAGGGTCTGCTCTGGAATTTATTCTTATTACAAATAAGAGGCACTTCACTAACTCTTTGAATCTGCCTGGAGGGCTTTTTAAAGAAACTTGAGTGTATACGTGTCACAAAAAGGCAATAATCGCACTCCACCTGGATTGATGGAGCCTAAATGGAGTATTTCAAATTCTAACGTATTTATTTGCTGAAAGTGTGCAAGCACCTCCTCCTAATTGCATCATCCATAAGAGCGCTGTTTGGGTAGTACAACAGGAATGGAAACACTCAGAAAGGAGACCACAGGGAAGCAGGAAACACTGCTTCTTTCCTTTGAACTTCTGATTAGTCTCCGTGAGAAGACTCGGGTGTGTCTGACCGTGTTTCACCGGGATGGGGCTTTTTCCCGACACACTGAAGGCTTGGCTCCATCTCAGGCACCAGCGCCTGGGCCTGCTGGTGGGAGCAGCTTAGAAACGATGCGGCAGTGCTGGTGGACTAGAGGACTACCTTGTCCTCCACAGCTCATTGCCCCTCTTCAGCCTCTGCCAGCAGAGCTACTGGAGCAAAACTACACTCCTGGTTTCACTTAAAGCCAGTCGGTCTTTCACAACTAAACCATTTCATCCCAAGGAAGCTGCCCTGGCAAGCTCACCGACAGCTCCAGCAGCACGTTCAGAGGAGAAAGGATGACACCATGAGCGCGTGGCAGAGGTCAGGCTGCCAATAACCTCTCCCACCTGCACGTGTCTCTGCTGATGTCAGAGAGCAACCAGAGACGTTTATTACCCCAGCTCATTTACTGTGAAGTGATTTACCACAATGCTCATCCAGGAATAGGCTCATCAAGAAGATGAGAGTGGGAGAAGCTGCTGGGAGCAGACACTTGTCCTGCGGTCACAGATAGGTACACAGAGCACATTTATTCATGGCCTTATTTAAGCCAAATAAGAACAGGGTAAACCCAAACAGGGCACATGGATCCAGTTCAGAGGATGTGGGGGCTCTGTGCTGAAGGAGGAGGTTCGGATGCCCTGCCAAAACAGAAGACCCCTTTGCTGCAAAGGCACGGCTGAGTTCGGACACAAGGAGCCTGTCAGCAGCTCCAGGGCAGGCTGATGAAGTGTGGAAGTTTTCACTCATTCCCAAAGCAAAACTGCTGAAAAAACACAGAAACTAGTATTAAGGCAAAGAAAAACCAGCATGGCTTCACCAAGGGCAAATCTTGCCTGACAAACCTGGCGGCCTTCTGTGATGCAGTTATGGCAGCAGTGGACAAAGGAAGAGCAACTGACGTCATCTACCTGGACTTCTGCACAGCGTTTGACATTGTTCCACATGACATCCTGGTGGCCAAACTGGAAAAATATTGATTTGATGGATGGACCACCCGCTGGATAAGGAACTGGCTAGGTTGTCGCACTCAGAGAGTTGTGGTCAATGGGTCAATATCCAAACGGAGACCAGTGACAAGTGGTGTTCCGCACTATTTAACATCTTTGTCTGCGACACATTCACTGGGATGGAGTGCACCCTCAGCAAGTTTGCCGATGACACCAAGCTGTGTGGTGTGGTGACACGCTGGAGGGAAGGGATGCCATCCAGAGGGACCTGGACAGGCTGGAGAGGTGGGACCGTGCCAACCTCGTGAAGTTCAACAAGGGCAAGTGCAAGGTCCTGCACGTGGGTCGGGGCAATCCCAAGCACAGATACAGGCTGGGCAGAGAATGGATAGAGAGCAGCTCTGAGGAGAAGGACTTGGGGGTGCTGGGGGATGGAAAACTAAACACAAGCTGGCAATATGTGCTCGTGGCCCAGAAAGCCAACTGAATCCTGGGCTGCATCAAGAGAAGTGTGGCCAGCAGGTCAAGGGAGGGGATTCTGCCCCTCTGCTCTGCTCTCATAAGACCCCCCCTGCAGTGCTGCATCAAGATCTGGGCCCCCCAACCCAAGAAGGACGTCAAGCTGTTGGAGCAGGTCCAGAGGAGGCCACAAAGATGATCAGAGGCTGGAGCACCTCCCCTATGAGGACAGGCTGAGAGAGTTGGGGGTGTGCAGCCTGGAGAAGAGAAGGCTCCGAGGAGACCTTATAGTGGCCTTCCAGGGCTGAAAGGGGGCTACAGGAGAGATGGGGAGGGGCTTTTTCATTTAAATTGGAAGAGGGGAGATGGAGATGAGATGTGAGGAAGAAATGTTTTCCTGTGCGGGGGGTGAGGCAGTGGCCCAGGTTGCCCAGAGAAGCTGTGGGTCCCCCATCCCTGAAGGGGTTCAAGGCCAGGCTGGATGAGGCTTTGGGCAACCTGGGCTAGTGGGAGGTGTCCCTGCACCCAGCAGGAGGGTGGAACTGATTATCTTTAAGGTCCCTTACAACCCAAACCATCCTGTGATTCTACAAAATTAAAGCCAAAATTAATCTAAATTAACTCTATGCAACAAACTCATACTCAAGATACTGCGGTTCTATAACAAAATTAAGAGTCTTCATCATAATCTGAACATAAAGGATGTAAATCCCTTGTATTTTGTATTAATCAAAACAGCCAGCCAGAGCAGAATTTCCCACTAAACAAGCACACTGAGTACCATCCCCGGTCCTTTCACTGCCCCCCCACCAACAGGGCTTCAGCAATCCGCAGTACTGCTGGCAGAGGCTGTCCCTCTGCTTATATTCCAAGGCCATTTAACTCAAACTGCCAAAAACAAGCTGCTAAAACAGCAAGTACAAACTCAAAAGCTTTGCACTCCATAGATAAATGGCAGACAAGTAGTATTCTTGCTAATTCTGACACATCCTATTGCAACTTCAAATAAAGGGTTCATGAATCCGAATATTTATTAAACTGCACTGCCAGGAGAAACAAAAAAACCCCACCCTCGTGGGCCAAAATTCCAGAATACTAAAATACTTTATGCTTTGTTATTTTTATTTACACAAGCAATTCCATTAAAGCCGATTCAGATCTTACTGTCCTTCCCACAGTCCCTCAACAATTCCTCCTCCACAGCTGTCCCTGGTTTACAAAACCTTACCTGGTTGCCAGCAGGCAGGTGCCCCAATTCTATGAAGCCAACCCCAAAAGAATGGCAGGATTGATTAAAAAAATGCCTCAAAGCTTAGACACAAACACATCGAAATCTGCCAGATTTTCTTACCCTCTGAGCAGGGCACTACAGGAGTCCCAGTCTTTCTTCCTTTTGTCTTGGCAGCACCGCACGTTACATTTTTCTAGAGATCAAGTAAACCAGCTGAATGGGAGGCAGTTGTCTCTTGTGCCCCTATAGCAGGGCAGCGTTCAGGGAAATCAGATTCTGTATGTCTTGTAGAGACATTAAATGTGCAAGCCTCACATGAGGTTTCCAGCTCTGGATCCAGTAACACTCAGGCCGAAAGCAGCCTTTTGCACCACAAGGACAACCACAGAATTCTCATGGTTACAAAACACACCAGGGCCACTATGCTCAGATCTCCCTGCAGCCTGTGTGCTCCCAGCTCCGGCCAGGACATCTGTTTCAGCTAAGCAAACCTGTTGTGAATACAGAAGGCATGTGAACTATCTGACCAAATACCTGGCTTCAAAACCTGCATTCCCATAATCCGCTGTGATCTCAGCATCACTCCAAATAGTCTCCACCCAACTGATAGGAAAGAGCTGTCTCATCAACCCCATCAACACTGAACTCAGAAAGCTCCAAAGAGATAGTCAGTGGGGATATGCTGGAAAAACTGTGCTGAAATCCAGTGCAAGGAGCCCTGTACTCTGCTGCACTGGCTACCGAAATTATAGCCCCAAATCCATGTGGCTTTGTCAGATTTTCCAATTATATCACCCAAAGCATGCAACCCACAACCTCGACCCCGAGTGCTGAGTGCCCTCGGCATCTTGGCTGTCACAGGGAGACAGAAACAGCTGCTGCGAGTTGCTGCTGCTGGCAGACCGGGAGCCTGCTGCTGTGCTAATCATTTTGCTCTGCATGAGTTCTGGTATTCTACATCCACTCTCAAGGGGGTTTGCTATCCTTTCCCAAGATGCTCTTTCTTATGGACTAACTCAAACCACACTCTGCTGGAGAAGATGCAGAAGAGACAGAAAAAAAAAACCAAAACACCTTCAAATGCCAAAAGAAATTAAAAAAAAAATATTCCAAACACCTTGCACTGTTACCGAGGCAAAGACCAGCACAGCCCTCCGTCCTCTGCACCAGACAAAGAATGTGAGAAGCCAGCTGAAATCTGGTGCCCCTGGGGAGAGCCAGGCTCAAAGGAATGTTAAATCGTTTTGAGCTTTTCATCTAGGAAGAAAAAAAACCCTGGTGAAACAGCACAACAGCAACTGGCTTCAGCCACAAGGAGGACAGTGCTTCTGCCAGGCTCTGCACCTTCCTCTCCGTGGAGCCAAACTTAATTCAACCACTTCTGGCCGACAAGCTGAGGCACAGAGGGACCAGGAGGAATTCTCCCTGAATGGGGTTATTCAGAGGAGCTGTAAAATCTGCCTGTGTTTGTCGGAAGCAGGATGTGGCCTGGGAAACTGGCCTGGCTACCTGACGCCCCACTTTCACTGCCAACAGGTGATCCGGGCTCCCTACCTGCCTCCAGGTGAGCAGCGAGCCAGCAAACCCTCTCTGGCCGCCCCTCTCCAGCAAACCAAGCGCAACAGCCATTCCTGCGCCTGACCAGGAAAGCACCGCCATTGAGGCACCGTGTTTGGGCTGCTAGCAACGGGGAGCAGCCCAGCCCGGAGCCTGGGAGCCTGGCCCAAAGCAGTCCCCAAATCAGAGCGTGCTGCCGATCAACCACTGTCCCCAACGGCGCGCGGGCTGCTGGCAGAGCCCGGCGACAGTCTCTGCGGGGACAACGCTGCCAGCCGCTGCTCCGCCGGACCGCCAGGCCCGGCCCGGGACGGGGCGCTCGGGGCCGGGGCCAGGCCAGCTCGGCTCGGCCACACGCGGGGTCTCGCCAGCGCCCGGCAGCTGCAGCCCGCCCGCTCCCGGCCACGGCCGGCGCGCCCCAGCGGGAGCCCCGCGGGAGCCGGTCTGGCGGGGCCAAGCAGGGGCAGGGGTCGCGGGAGTGCCCCCTGCAGCCAGGCCGGCGCAGGCAGGAGGCGGCCCGGGGCGCGGCCGCGGGAGAGCGGCTCCTCGCACTACTTGGCCGCGCTCGGCCCGGCCCGGCCCTGCCGCCGCCACAGGGCCCGGCCCGGCCGCCCCTCACCTGCCCGCCAGGGCCCGCGGCTCGCCCGGCCCCGCGCTCGCCCCCCGGCCCGGGGGCTGCCTCCCGTCCCCGCCCCGCTCTCCGCGCCGGCCCGGCAGGCTCCGAGGGGACGGCGGCGCCGCCCGGCAGCCTCAACAGGTGCGCTGCGGCCGCACTCACCTCTCCGCCATGGCCCGGCCGCGCCGACCGCTCTGCCCGCGAGCGGGGCAGGATGTGAAACCCGATCCCGGCCCCGCCCGGGGGCGGCGCTGCCCCGCTCCGCTCGGCCGCCAGGACCCCCGGCCGCTCCCCGGGTCCCTCTGCTGGGGGCCGCCGCCTCGCGCCGCGCCGGGCCGGGCGGGGAGGGGCGGGCAGCGGCGCCCAGGGCCGGCGGCAGCGGCGGGGCCCGCGGGCCGAGGGCAGCCCCTGGCGGCGGCTGCGGCCGCTCCGAGGCCCTCCCGAGCCCCTGGCGCCGCGGAGCCCCTGTCCCGGCCCCGGTGGGCCGAGGGGTGGAAGCGGGGAGGGGAGGGGAGGAGCCGGGACATTATTTGAGCTGCAGGTCAATGGCGACGGCTGGCTGTCGCGGGCAGGTCTGTGAGGTCACCCCGTCAGGGGGCTGTGGGCTCTCGCCGGGAGAGCAGGCGGGGGGCCCCCCCTGAGGGCAACCAGGCCCCGGGCACGGGCGGGAGCTGTCCCCGCGCTGGCTGTCCCGCTGGCAGGGGCTGTCCCGCGGGAGCTGTCCCCGCGCTGGCTGTCCCGCTGGCAGGGGCTGTCCCGCGGGAGCTGTCCCCGCGCTGGGTGTCCCGCTGGCAGGGGCTGTCCCACGGGAGCTGTCCCCGCGCTGGGTGTCCCGCTGGCAGGGGCTGTCCCACGGAGCTGCCCCGCGGCGCAGCGGACACCCTCCGAGGGCAGGGACGGACAGCAGAACCTCGGCAAGCGGGACTTGAACCAGCCTGGAGGTGACTGTGCCCCTGGACTCGGCACTGGTGAGGCCGCACCGTGAATCCTGGGGTCAGTGTTGGGCCCCTCCCCACAAGAAGGACATTGAGGGGCTGGAGCGGGTCCGGAGAAGGGCAACGGAGCTGGGGAAGGGGCTGGGGCACAGGGCTGACGAGGAGCGGCTGAGGGAGCTGGGGGGGTTCAGTCTGGAGAAGAAGAGGCTGAGAGGAGCCCTCATCACTCTCTACAGCTGCTGAAAGGAGGGTGCAGTGAGGGGGTGTGATGGGTTAGCCCTTGGCTGGGGGCCAAACCACACACCCGCTCACACAGTTCCCACCCCCATCCGAAGATAGGGGAGAGAATTAAAGGGGTAAAGGGAAAAAGGACTCATGGGTTGATATAAGGACAATTTAATAACTAAACTACAATAATATTGGAAATAATACTATATGCAAATATACAAACGAGTGATGCACAGTGATACTGCCCCCCCCCCCCCC
>WKFP01015189.1:203022-215196 GCA_011057875.1 Pterocles orientalis | reverse complement strand
GCCCCCCCCCCCCCAATAACCAAGGCTCAGCCTGTTCCCGGCTAATGATCCCAGAGCAGGGAGAGTTGATCCCGGAACAGGGAGAGTCCCAAAACTACACTCATGATTCCCCCAGGCAGGGGGTGCACCGTTCCCGGAGGTAACAGTCCGAGTATCCCAGACCGAGAGCTGACTGGGGTGTGTGGGGGGGAGTGCGACCACCTGGAGTGAGATGATCTGGAGCCAAGAGAGATCCAGAAACCAAAGGGACCTGGAACAGAAAGGGCTGATCTTCCGGAGGGTCCTCACCTATATACTGGGCATGACATGTATGTTATGGAATAGATTATTGGCTACTCTAAGTTTCAATCTTGAACCTGGGATCAAATCCTGGGCTAGCAACCGGCTGTGTTTCCTCCCTTGTCTGCCGACCTTGGCAGCAGCACAAAACATCGCTTCTTATCACTTTCTTCTGAGCACAAAATCCAAAACACAGCCTCTTGCTAGTTATTATGAAGAAAATTAACTCTGTCTCTGCTTAACCCAGGACAGGTGGGTGCTGCCTCTTCTCTAAAGTAACAAGTGATGGGACAAGAGGAAACAGCCTCAAGTTGCACCAGCGGAGGTTTAGGATGGATATTAGAAAAAAATTCTTAATTGAAAGAGTGATGAGGCATTGGAACAGGGTGCCCAGGGAAGCGGTGGAGTCACCATCCCTGGAGGGGTTCAAGAAACGTGTAGATATGGTGCTTAGGGACATGGGTTAGGGGGTGAGGTGGTGTGGGTTGACGGTTGGACTTGATGATCCTTGAGGTCTTTTCCAACCTTAACGATTAATGATTCTGTGATTCTATGATCTTCATCCAAGCTGGACACGGGGCTATCCCTGCGAGGTCACATGGATGACGAGCCTTGGGCCAGCCCACAGTGTAAGGCTGTGACGCACCTGGGTTTGCACAGACGTGCCCTCTTTTTTGCCCTGGCAATTTTATCTGGGCAGATTTTGGGGACTTTGTCTGTGTCCTAAGCACACAGCAGTGTGGTCGAGGCTGTGCAGGAAGCCCAGGTGTGTCCCCTGCGCCCAGATCAACCATCAAAATATGCACAGCAATTCAGAGGCCTCAGGAAAAGGTAGAGCCCTGCTCCTCGACCAGCGTGAGCAGTCTGAATAAACAAGCCACGTACTAAAGGTCAGCCCCGCTAGATCAGCTTCTGTCAGCCACCAGTTTGGAGTGTGTCGCTTGGCACAGTAGCACAGCAGAGCTGCTGTTATCTTGGTGACAGCAGCAATGTAGCACTCCTCCCGGCGAATTCGTGTGGGGTCCTGTTATTCCAGAATAGGAACAACCCCAGGCAGAGGTAAATCCCAGGGCTTGAGCTGCCCCAGAGCCTCAGGACCCCTCTAACTGAGGGGACTTGGCAGATACTTGGTAGATTTTGAGAATAATGGAGTGATTTTTGGCTGGTATCACGCCACGCAGCAAATTTCTGCTACAGTCAGAAATTAGTCTGTTCATTTTTTTAATCATCCTCGGCGAGCCAGCGGACAGGGTCCCTGCACAGAGCGATGCTGCACTTGCGGTGCTCTCTTGCAGACAGCATTTTGGCACTACTGAAGAACTTCAGAGTAACTTAATCTGAAGACATTCACGTGGAAGTCTCACTGCTCCTTTAAAGAACAAATAGAGAGACAGTGAGATCATGGCTACTCCGCTTGCTGGCTGGACACGCAGCTGCATTGTGATTACTGGGGGTCTGAGCAGTGAAGGCTGGCCGGGAGTGGGGCCCCCGTGGGGGCTGCAGAGCTGCCGGCGATGCCTGTGGTGCTGCAGGAGAGCGGGCGGGGGGCTGAGTTCTGCGGAGCTGCAAAGCTCAGGGACTGAGGCACGAGCTAGCAGGGAAGGAAAGGAAGAGTTAAACCAATCTACATTGGAAACAGAAGTTTGCTGGTGTAGCTCTAACGTGGTCAAATTGGCGGCTTTCCTTGTGGAGATGCAGCCATCATTCACCTTTCCCAATAAAGGCTATACCTGGCCTCTGAGGAAAACAGCGATGCTGGGAAAATGCTTATAGCACCCCAAGAGCCTCTCTGTTCAAGGGCTCTTGTAGATAAAATCTTGATGTATAAAAACTTTAAACAGCCCGGTTGATACTGCTACGCTAGCAAGAGCCTTTGGACAGACTGCAAATAGAAGCTGGGAGCCCCCCAAAATGAGTGACCCGATGCAGTACACGGGAAGTTGGCTGCAGGAGGGACCAGACGAGCACTCTTTTCTTCTGTGAAGTTCTCATTTTATTTTGCGTATTTCAGGGTTTGATGATAATGTGTAGGCTGTTTTCAACCCCTGGCAGGCTTGCTGGAGAACCTGTAACTTCATTACTTAGCTGCTGTAGCTAAAACTCTTGTGACATGATTCTGCACATATCATGTTAACAGATCTCCTCTCTCGTGAGGCCAGAGCAGGAAAGCCGGAGGCACTCAAGGACACAGAGGACACACGGAGATGACATCTCAGATCAGTCCTGCTCGTGGGCTAGCAGCCCTGTGCTGTCTTGCACAAAGTCCTGCAGCAGGAGGGAATCCAACTGAAGAGCAAGGAAACTGCCATGAAGGTAGAACCTCCCCACCAGAGGATGGTCACATACCCACTGGCACCAAGGATGCTCTTGGGAACAGAGATGCCCACTGCTGGAACAGGAAAGCTGGGTGGCAGGACGTTCCATTACCAAGCACAACGGATGGTTGTGAGGCTGTGGCTTGTGCAAAGCTGCCAAACCAGGGCCCAGCTCATGGAGAGAGAGCCGGGGAGCACTGGTGGACATGAGCTGTGTCAACATCAGTGACTCAGGGAGGGGAAGAGAATCCCAGAGGGGAAAAATTAGGCAGCTAAGGGAAAAGCCTCTTTTGTGGGACCTCTGCAATGACTTTTTCAAAGACTTTCACAGCTTAGGCAGTCATGGGCTGAGGCAAATTTCTACTAGTGGTACGTAGTACAATCACACAAGGAGCTCCTCCTCCAGAGATACGGTGGGTCGCTCTGTGACATGTACATGGGAGATCAAGCCCACCAGACACGATGCCTGCCATCAATATACCAAAGATGGCAGCAGAAGGTGAATATGAAGTGTCCGAACAGTTTTTGAGAGAATGGCAAAGACATCACAGTGTCTCTGAGAACAGAGGGTTATAAACCCTGGCTCTTTTGCTAATAACAAAACCACACTGCCTGCATGAAGAAACAGCCCTCATGAATTGTGAGGCTGTGAACACTAGATCGCTGTAAGATGGATTAAGAGATGTATGATCAGTGTTTCCAGGCCAAAGTATCCCCCTGCTGCCTGTTCTTGGCTGCAGGATATTTCCTACAACTGTCACTGAAAAAATGCAAAAGGAGCCAGTTCGCTGAGATCATGCTCGAATCGTTTCTTCAGATGCTGTTCCCAGGTGAAAGAAACTGTGTCTGGAGTCGTACACCCACCCCCCTTTCACGAAGCTGCTCAGCTGGTGAACGTTTGTACTTGTGCACACACTCCACGTCAGGAAACGGCAGGTGGAGGACCTCTCATGAGGAGTCTTCTTCATCTGTGCGGAAGAACTGGTGATGCTAAAGGTAAAGAAGGCTTGGCATTGCACTGCAGCTGCCCTGCCTGCACGTGCTGGGCTGGGAAGATGGGGCAATGCCCAGGCAGATGTGCTACAGCTGTGAGCACAGCCAGCATGTTGCCCCGGAGGTCTGGGCCAGCGGGAACTGCCCTTGCTCTGCCTTTGCTGCCAAACTGGACTGCCCAGCCTGTAACCAGGCCAGCCAAGTACCAGCCCCATCAAAAGTGTCTCCATATGCAGCAAAGGAGGAGTAACAGCTCCAGTCAGCTGTGAACAAACCCCCTCTTGAGGACAGACTGGCGATACTGAGAGTAGATGCCTAAAATGCTTGGTGAGGTTTGGGTGTCTGAGCTGATGGCCAGCGAGGACCTGGTGCAGCTGCAACCTTGGCTCAGCCTTCCGGGGCACCAACAATGGCAGCAGGATGAGCTGGGAGCTACTTCATCAGTGGCTCCCTGCTGCACTCGGGAGCTGCATTTAAGCTGAGGTCCTCACCCTCGGCCCTGCCTGAGCTATGTTCTGGTGAAGCTTGTGCCAGGCCCGGCACCTCGCTGACACCAGGCCAACCGCTGGCTTTACCTGCGACTTGCCTCTTCGCCGTGGTCTTGTCAGCAGTCACTAGATTGTGGCTGACCCTGGTCACCATCACCGAACCTCCTCTGCTCCTCTTGCACGGTGGGTATGGCACTGCTGTGCTGTCGCCTCATCTCCAGCTCTCCTGTCACCCCTGCTGCCCCCAGCACCATGAGCCCCCCACGACTGGGAGGGGGAGCAGGAGCAGGAGCAGCTCTGTGCACTCTTCTACTGAAGGAGCCAATAATACCAGAGAACGTTCTGTACTGTGAAAGCCATGTGTTAAATAGATCAAACTACTGCTGAGCGGCTACTGTGCGTGCCTGTGTGTGGGCAAGATTCCTCACCGTGGGCAGCTCTTTGTTGCAACGGGAAACAAGATGAAGTACTAGGTTGACCAGGGGTACAGTTCACCCGCATGGGTGATGGGATCCTTGGAGATTTTCAAGGTTTGGCTACGCAAAGCCATGGCTGACCTCATCTAGTGCTGGTGATAGTCTCACTTCAAGCAAGAGTTTGGGCTATTGCCCTCCAAAAATCCCTTCTGATGAACACATCTGTAATTCTATGTCAAGGAGCTTGAGGTTTGAGCTGGGCAGGCAGATGTGGTGAATTCTCCATTATTTCAGAGCACAGGCACCTTGTATCAAATGTCTCAAATGCCTTGTTGAACGGGACCAGGCTGACCTGAATGCAGGAGTTGGTGGCTGAGGTTCTCCAGATTGTGTGCTATGCGAGTCCTCTCCGACAAATGGTCTTAGCGTGTATGAGGCAAAGAAAAAAAAATCCCTGTTCTTAATTAACCCTGTCTGTGTTTTGAAGCTGACTGAAGATATCGAATAGCCCAGGACTGTCCTTTGGCAAGAGCTAGTTGGAGATGCTCAGTGTTTTTAAGCAGCAATCAGCAGGTTTTTTTATAGTGGGCATGATGTACATTTATATAACAAGCCAGATGTTCTGCAATGGGGCTTTTTAAAAATTCATCCTGTCCCAATTTTTTCCATCTTATCATCTTTAGCTCCCTCACAAAGTAAGCACTCGTGCTATCACATTACCGATTGGCAATGGCAGCAGCTGGCTGCAGCCCAACCTTAGCAGCATGGGATGTGGAAACAGATGGAGCAGCAAATGCTCTTTGTTTCCTCTCGTGCTTTCTAGAACAGATTGTCACTAAAAACTTACAGGAGAGGCTTCTGTCATCTTCCCTGCTACTGTGGCACCCTGGCTGCCAACAAAGCTACAGGAGGAGCTCTAGTGGGGGTTACTGCTCCCCACAGCAAAGGAGAGCTCTGCCTGTTTGGAGGAGAGGTGCAAAGAGGGGAAGGGCATCAGATACAATGACTACAAGCCCTCAGAGGGGGAAGAAGAGCGCAGTGGGTGAGACAGCTGCTGAGCTGAGGGCTCCCCATGCATCATCCTGCTCCTCCTGCTGCTCCGAGTCTTGGTTCCTCCGAGTGAACCACACCAGCTCATTAAACTGGCACAAAAGAGAAATGAGCGGTGTTTTAGCAGGCTAGGAGCCCGAACTGGCCCAATGGATGATCAGGCAAGCACTGGGACGAGGATGGGGAGCAGAGCCACACACCAGAACAGGCCGGGAGCAGAGAAGAACAGGAGAGGAAGGCGGAGGTTGGAATGTTCCTTGTGAACCAGGAGATCGACTCTGCTGTCCTGGGCAGTTCTTGTCCCAAAGCCAGGCAGACACAGAAGGCAAGTCCACGCTCCCGATCACTTTCTATGAGCTGAACTTTGAGGCTGATGGCAATAAGGGTCAGGAAAATGTCCACGGCAGAGGTTTGCCTGCCCTGCTTAAAAATTCCCATGGGACAAAAACTCCCCAAAATAAGGCAGTTGTGTTCCTGCTATCACATCAGTTACAGGTTCCCAGGGGACTTCTGCTCTGTCACAGCCTCTCACACCTCTTTGTCTCTGGTAAGAGCTCTGCTGCTTTCCATCTGTGTCCTCTAAGTGTTTACTGATCTGTCCAAACGCATGAGCTGGGCAATGGTGCTCTCCCCCCCACAGGAGACGTTATACTCTGCTGAACATGAAACTCTGCGTGTGTCAGCTACACAAGTCCCCTGAGCTGGGCGACAGCTGCCCAGAGCAGAGAACGCTTGCTGAGAGACCAAGAACGATGACTTGAGACCGAGCTGGCACCACCACGTGCAGCCAAACAGCAACGCGAGCGGTGGTGACACAGCTGTCCCGTCTCGCTGTGACTCCTTGCTCCCTCTCCCACCAGGCTGCACCAGCTGCCTGACCCGTCTGGCTTTGCTGCGGCTCATGTTTGTGCCAGACAGTGTAATATTGTTGTAGGTACTTGCCAAGAACTGAGTTTATTTTTTAGCCCCAGACGGAACCTGTAATTCCTCAAGCTAATCCCGCAGTCTGGTATTTTTTTCTTACAAGCCTTGACAAATTAATTGAATTCCCATTTCTGTGAGAAACCTGGAAGGAAGGTCCCACAGCCGAGACTCCAGAGTTAAAGAAAGGCGGGGATTCGCAGGGTCACCTACTCCATTTCCCACCCGTGCAGAGGCTCTTCGGGGCTATTTCTTGCCGGCCTTGCTGTCTCCTGGGGCAATCATTCAGACATCTCCCTGAGATCCAGTAAGGGTGTTGGCATTATAATCTGCCTGAGTTTTCTCAGCTTCATCCCATTATTCCCGTTCTTAACTATCACAAAAAAAAATTGCTACATTTTGTCATTTATAGATGTCCCCAACTGAAATATCTGCAGTTTGTTATTTTTCACCATATCCTTTCAGTGAAATAATACAGATTTGATTTTTTAAAACTTAGACTTTGCCCTCAGAAGGTGTCTCGAGTTCTGCCCACACATCACCTGCTTACTAACACACGCTGCTAACGCAAAGTCCTGTAATGAGCGCAATAAGTGGTTTGTTACTCATTTTATTCTTTCTCATACAGACAAGGGTTTGAGGACCAGCCATGCTCCTGATGAAGTCAGTGGGAACGGCAGCAAGTTCTTTGCTCCACCATGTAAGCGCAGGAGAAGCTGGGTTTCTGAGCCTCTGGTGCCGGCGTTGCGATGTCCCTGTTTGCGTTTGCTGCCCTGCCTTTGTCAGGCAAGCTCGCTTCCTCTCAGCGCCCAGGTATTCAGCTCTAGGCAAACCACTGTGAAAGCCGTTCTTTGCTAGTTTTTTAAACATCTTGGATATCTGCTAAGCAGACCAACTCAACGAACAGGTTCCTGTATTTTAATTTGAGTGCTGTGCACGCAGGCTGGGTGCTGATAACCTGAACGCACGCAGCTCTGCCCAAGCACCTCCACGGCCTCCCTTTGTGAGCAGCCGCTGTTAGAGGAGAGAGGAAATGCGTGGGCTTACACCTGAGCAGCGTCTCAGGGCACCGCCTGGTGCAAAGCCCAGGTAATCCCACGTGGCAGCACGTCTGTCGGCCACAGTCAGCCCAACCACGCCAGAGTGGTCCCACAGGGCAGCCCAGAGCAACTGGTGTGGATGAGGCGGGTCTGAGGTCAAAGTCGGAAGTCAGACTGCAGGTCAGGATCAGGATCAGGATCAGTATCAGGATCAGGCCAGTGATGGAGACTGGGGCTAGGCACAGGTCTGTGGCGACAAGGCAGAGCCAAGGCCTGGCCAGGCAGTCTGCAGGCAGGGTCAGAGAGAGCCAGGGCTGGGCATGGCCGTGGGCATGGGGACAGCACATTGGTGACGGCACTGGAGGCAAGCACACCCCCGGCACAGCTCGAGGGGGACTGAGGGCCCAGGGCTGAGCTGAACTGGGGCTCCTGGGCAGGGCTGGCGTGCAAGCCCCAGGTGAGGCTGACCAGAGATATAAGGGCTTGTTAGTGGCCTTGGGGCCCTGAGAACATCTTCACAGGCAGGTGTGATAACAGCATCAGCACGGTCAGCCTAACTGAAGCCAAAGGTCTGCCTCCCCCAGTGTCCTGCTCTCCAGGAGTGGTCAATAAAGGAGACCTTCCACCTTCCCTCAGACACAACGCCTGCACTGGCAGAGGTGGAAGGGTGTAGGTGCTGGCACTGCCGGTCCTTCTCCTGACACCTCCTCAGACCTTCTGGAAGGAGAAGGAGCATTGTCCAGCTGAGACCAGAAGAGAAGCTGAGGATGGACAGGTTGATGCGTGGGAGAAGGTCAAATCTTGCCACCAAGTTCTTGGGGTGCAAAGGACTTGGAGAGCAAATTGCCCCTCATCTCACAGAGACGGGATATGACCGTCTCCTGCCAAAAGAGCAGGGGCCTCTGACTGGCAGCAAGTCCTCTCCATGTCCTTAGCAGAGACCACAGCAACTTACACAGGCCGGTGGGCTGCAGCTGGGATCCATGCAAGGAAACAGGACCTGCTCAGATCTACCTTATGCAGTTACTGTCAGATCCATTTGACACCTTGGGACTTACTCAAGATCTTCTCTGCTGCCATTTTGTGGCCCAGAAGGCCAACCATGGCCTGGGCTGCATCAAGAGAAGTGTGGCCAGCAGGTCAAGGGAGGGGATTCTGCCCCTCTGCTCTGCTCTCATAAGACCCCCCCTGCAGTGCTGCATCAAGATCTGGGCCCCCCAACCCAAGAAGGACGTCGAGCTGTTGGAGCAGGTCCAGAGGAGGCCACAAAGATGATCAGAGGCTGGAGCACCTCCCCTATGAGGACAGGCTGAGAGAGTTGGGGGTGTGCAGCCTGGAGAAGAGAAGGCTCCGAGGAGACCTTATAGGGGCCTTCCAGGGCTGAAAGGGGGCTACAGGAGAGATGGGGAGGGGCTTTTTCATGCAGTGACAGGATGAGGGGTGATGGATTTAAATTGGAAGAGGGGAGATGGAGATGAGATGTGAGGAAGAAATGTTTTCCTGTGCGGGGGGTGAGGCAGTGGCCCAGGTTGCCCAGAGAAGCTGTGGATGCCCCATCCCTGGAGGGGTTCAAGGCCAGGCTGGATGAGGCTTTGGGCAACCTGGGCTAGTGGGAGGTGTCCCTGACCATGGCAAGGGGGTGGCACTGAATGATCTTTAAGGTCCCTTCCAACCCAAACCCTTCTATGATATGGACATGGTCTGAACCAGCTTCACATTTGTAGTGGTATTTTTAAAAATAATTTAATATTTCAATAGCTTTCTTTACTGGGCTTTGTAGCCACACCAGTCCATTTTCAGTCTTTTTCCTCCTGGTGATATAAACTTTCTTGAGCCATTTTAACAACCTCTATACTTCTTACAAGCATGTTACCCTTTTGGCTTGTTCATTTTTTAATAAGCTCTTTTGGGAGAAATTTCTTTGTCGCTGTTGTTGTTTTAGTGATACCAGATCAAATACATGATACCCACTCTTCTACACAGCTTTTTTAATACCATGGTTCTGAATGAAGCCTCTCGCACGTCAGCACTAAACCCAGTCACTTGTATTCTCCAACCAGCTGCTCCAAAAATCAAGCCTTTGAGGTATCATAAATGTAGCAACTACATCACATACTGAGATGACATTTACTCAGTCAATGTGGGGTAATTGGAAACTCTTCATTTTGATGACGTTTTCTGCCTCAGCAGCATCTCTGATCTCCTAAGTGTATTGCTCTCACCGCCACTGGTTTTGAAGACTGTTCACTACAGTGTTTTCTAACAATAGAGGCTCAGTGTGACATGTTGGAAGACTGAAATAGTTTAGGCACATGGATTGTGAGGTTTCTTTGGCATCCAGCATCCTCCAGAAGCAAAATTTAGTTGTTTCTTCCATCTGTAGCCTGCTGTTGTAATGACCGACTGCCTTGCACCGATTTCTGATAAGGTTGTTCCGAGTCAAAAACTGGGTAGTCCGGTTATTCCACCTTATTTTTGATTGCTAGAATTTTTACAGAAGCACATTTGTGGCTGTCACCCACTTGTGTACCTTTTTAGGCCAGACTTCATTTGTTCATCCCCCTATTTGCCGTTTCCTTATCCCTCAGTTTCTTCAGCTGCCCTCCCCATCTTTTAGCTGGGAGAATTGTAATGACTTAGAGAACTTGGTGGGGTTTGGCACATCAATCATCTTCACTCCTGTCATGTGATGGAGTCTCGGCCGCCCGACTCCGCTCGCAGCCCGTCTCCGATTTCCCACGACCCGCTCCCGGTCACCTGCCTGCGCTCCTGCCGAGGGGCCCCTGCCGCCAGCCCCGGCCCCGGCGGTTAACCGCCCCGGGCGGGCTCGTCTGCGGGGGACACGCGTCCCAGCGCCCCCAGCGCAGCCCCGGGCACGTCTCCCGGCGCCTCGCCAGCGGGGACCGGGCGAGCCCGAGCGGGCGGCCGCTTCCGCCCCCTCCGCTCCCCGGCCGGCGGCGCGGGCAGCACGAGCGGGCAGCACGGGGAGCCCCGGGCAAGCAGCACAAGGAACCCCGGGCAGGCAGGAAGCGCGGGCGGGCAGCACGGGCAGCAGGTGGCGTGGTAAAGATTAGAAGCATGCCGTCCCACATGGTCTAGCGGTTAGGATTCCTGGTTTTCACCCAGGCGGCCCGGGTTCGACTCCCGGTGTGGGAAAGCCGCTTCTTTTTGCTTCCCAGCTTTTTTTTTTTTTTTTCTTTCTTCCTCCTTTTTATTTGTTAATTCAGCGAGATTCCCTCCACCATCTGCAGCGCGAGGTAACACGAATGACTCCCGCCCCAGACCCTCTGCATCTCCAGGGACATCCGTTAAGTGAACGCCTTGGCACTTGCAGCAGTCAGCAGCGATGAGGAAACCCCAGCGATGGCCGGCATTCCTCCCCAGCACTGCAGCGAGAGCCCGTCTCTCCTACGGATCAAGCCATCCTACAACCGTGAAAACTTTGGTTAGGAAAGGTGTTACTGAGAGCTTTCCCTGGCCTTCCTATCAGCTCCAAGGGTGACGCCACACAAGCCTGTAGCAACTGCAGCAACAGCCGCACAGAGCTGAATGTCCACAGCTGACCGGCCAGGACAGCACTACAGACACACCAGGGCCAACGCCGGGGCTGGACATGGAGCTCATGCAGATGCTTGAGAGTTGAGGTCTCTCATTAGCCACTCCACCCAGTAAGTACCCAGCCCTACTTGTTTGGTTAATCCTTCCTCCCATGCTGGCCATCAGCCAAGGGCAAGGAGATGTGTTAGCGGAGTAGATAAAAAAAGATGTGAGGGGTGTGTTAGTGGAGTAGACAAAAACAGATACACCAGTGGCCTCCTTCCAGAGCCTGGCTCCGCAAGCAAACAATGGAAAACCCCGAGGGAAATCCGTCATCATGAGCCTAAGCACATCCTTAAGTCACAATCATATGATGAGGGAACAAGGAACACAGAGCTGGTTGGACCTGACCTTCAGGTGCTGACTAGGAGCAGCAGGGTGGCAGCAGGGCAAGAGGAACACAGCTAGCACAGTGCTAGACAACAACCACAATAAACCTCATTTTGTTTGTGAGAAAATTATTAATTTTGTTTACAAGCAACCTGTACAATAATTATTAGGTTGGAATAGACCTATTATAGCCATGTTTTGCTTTTATTTTGAAACATCTCATTTTTCCTAAATGTTCCAAACTCAATTAAGTCAACCAGTTCTGCTTAGAAAGACTTGGGAACTCTGTGCAAGAGCTTCAGAATATTTTTAGGCTATTAACGTTTCAGGCACTTTGTTAGAAATGACATTAAAAGACAGTAGGCTGGGAGTTTCTCAAAAACAGGCTTTCATTTGGAAATCTAAAGGCCTGAGTTCTTATACCTTAATTGGTTTAAGCATTTCTATATGCAATAGCAAAATTATCACTTCAGGAGGCAAAGCTTGTTTAGAACTTCTCTACATTGTTTCAGATTGGTAGGACAAAACAGAAATAACCAGCCATTATTGCTTATCTTGTGCTGACTTCAGCAGGAAACCCACTCAATGTTATCTGCACTACTTTGAACAATCAGCCAAAACTTACTGTGTATTATTAAATTTAAATACAAATGAGCCATTCTGTGGGTTCCCAGGGGTAATGAGACAAGCGTTGTTTTTTTTGTTGTTGTTGGTTTTTTTTTTTTTTTTTTTTTTTTACAAAACA
>WKFP01015189.1:177348-191509 GCA_011057875.1 Pterocles orientalis | reverse complement strand
TTTTTTTTTTTTTTTTTTTTTTTCACAAAACACTACTTACTTTCTGATTTAAACCATTCAGCTTCAAGGCGCCAGAAATCTGCAGGGGCTTGCGCCAAAAGCCACACCAGAACGGCAGGTCACTGACAGTTTAAGTTATACCTGGGTGTATAGTGGCTAAAAAGCTGCCAGACAGTAGTGGCCCATTGAGGGGGGGTGCAGCCCTAACACCTCCAGATGCTGTCACTTGTAAACTTAATGAATCCTGCCAAGCCCTCAAAGGGAGGCAGGTCAGACCACAAAGGCTGTGAAATCATCAGGACAGAAGAACCAATCATGAAGGAACACAAACAATTTCACCACCCTGCCCAATCTATGACCTAATCTGCTCTATCCCTCTCTCTGACAATAAATAACAATCTTGAAATGGCAAATCTTTAATGCTACCCCAAACCATCATCCACTTGGCCCAAGACAAAATCAAAGTAGTTTAAGAAGGTAAGCACCTATGATGCTTCCTCCTATGCTCTCAGCCTCCAGCATCAGCAGCCCAGGGGTTTCCTGATGCAGACACAACTGACAAACATTGTGACCTGTCAAAAAGGCAACAGGCTTTCCTCCTCTGGCCTGAGATCGCCAACACAATTATCCCTTGGCATTGTTGCCCAAGGTGTATCGCTTACACTGCAGCAAATGTTAGCACAAGGGTCAACTGGGATCTCAAGAAAGGTGCCAGTTTTCTTTTACAGCAAGCACAAAGCTTTTTGATGTAACAGATACGGGCACAGAATTGGACACATGTTAAATGGGCTGTCTGCACAGGACACACTCCTGTTATTCCAGCAGCTGTAGAGTTCAATAAGCATTTGAAGAGCCAACACAACTTTTGGAGCGGAGAGACTACAAAACCACTGATGGCTACATGTTGCCTGGACAAGACACGTCCAGCCAGGGCAGGGGCTGGAAGACACAACAGAACAAAACCCGGGGAGAGGAAGAGCTGCAGCACGTTCGCTAGAAGGGAAGAGCCCGTGACAGGCTCCCCTCACGGGGCCCCGCGCGGGGCTCCAGCCCTCAGGGTTACCACGAGGGACGCAGCTGTTCCCAGGGCCCACAAGCCACCCCTAAGGCCCAGCGGGCCCCTCAGACACAAGACACACCCGCCGCCCGGCTCCGGGGCACCCGGGGGACACAGCCCGGGCGCGGTGAAGGCCGCAGTGCCCGGACACGCTCTGGAGCCGGCGGTGTCCCCTCCGGGCACCTTCCGCCTGCCCGCCTCGCCCCAGCCCGCGCTCTCGCGAGAGCTCGCAGCCGCGTGACGCCCCGAGCCGCTGCTCAAGTCTCGCGAGCGTTTGAGCGGCCGCTTCCGGGCGCGACGTCTCGCGAGACGACGTGGGTACGGGCGCAGGGCCTTGTCTGGCCCAGTGTCTCGCGAGAGCCCTTGCGCCGGACGCTGGGCGCCCCCGTGCCGTGCGCGGAGCCTGCGAGCGACGAGACGCGGGCGCCATTTCGGGGAGCAGCCGCTGGTGCCGGGGCGGGGGTCTCAGGCCGGGTCCGGGGATTACCCGCCGCTGTCGCGCTGCCCCTCGCCGCCTGCCGCCCTGGGACTGGCCGAGCGGCGCCGTCCATCTGAGGTTTAGACGCTGGAGAGGGCTCTCGAGCCCTTGGGCCCATCCCCCATCGTTAGCGCAGCCAGCGCCGGAATCGGGACCCCCCACTACCGCCGCTGGATCTCGGGCGCCCGAACAAGGACAGCATCTACCCGCGGCGCAGGTAACTGCCGGGCTGGGGGCTGGACTCTGCTGCTGGGCGAGCTGTGGCCTGCTTCGGGGAGCGCCGTGGCCCGGGCCTGCGGGCGGCCTGGGAGGCCAACGGCCCTGTCGCCGCCATGGCTGCCTCTCTTTGGCTGGGCGGCCCCGCCCCTCGCTGTTGGGGGGTGCCGCTGCTCTCCCTGCCGGTGTCTGCCCTGCGCCTTTCTGGGGCCGGGGCCGCGGCCCGGCCGTGTGGGGTTTGGATATTCTTATGGCCACGTAGCGGGCGGGTCCCGCTGTCCCCGCCACCGCGGTGTCTCTCCCCGGCTCCCCCCACGATGGCGCTGTGCGGAGTGACCGGCCCTGGCCGGCGCTGCTCTCCGGCCTTGCTGCCGCGCGCCAGGCTGGCAGGGCCCGGGCGGAGCGGCGGGGTGCGGCCCCGGGGCTGTTGACGTGCGGAGGCGGGGGGGGACGGCGGGAGGCGGGGGAGCGCTGGGCCGCCGCGGGCGGGCGGCTCTCGGGGCTCGGTAGCCGGCGGTACGGTAGCGTAGGGAGGGAAGGTGTCTGGAGGGTGTGGGTAAGGTGCGGTGATCGGAGCAGATCGGGAGCCCTGGCAGAACGGCGCGGGTTGGTTCCAGCGCAGCGGTGTGTTTGAGAGCTTGAGCTCGGTAAGTTTCGCTCGCGTAGGAAGTGTGCGGGGGACTGTGGGTTGTCACTTGCTGAGCAGAGGCGCGGGTTCTGCTGAGACCTGAGCTTCCCTTCCGGAGCATCGACGTTGTCCCTAAACTTTACTGATGCTTTTCCAGGAGGCTCCTTGCAAAGTGAGAGTGGAATTGTCATTTCTTGCAATTTCCAAAGCAAATGATTTCGAGGAGAGGACCTTTTAAAGCTCTTTTTATGTAAGACAAAAGAGCATAAAGAGATGGAATGCTTTCAAAATACTGCCTAGATCCGCAGCAGGAAATTTCATGCCCCTTTAGGTTTTCTGTAGACCTGCAGAGTTTTAAGTGTAGTTCATTCCTTGTATGTTGTGATGTGATGTGTTTTGTTGTTTGTAGCTTTTTTTGAGCAAACTGAAGGGCTTTTATGATAAATACTTTGAACTTCAGTGTTTAATGGAAGATACTTTAAAATCTCTTATGATTTTATGACTCGCGTGAAATTAATAAATACTCTTTATACATAGTGTACTTACATGCACAACAAAGTCAATAGTAGATCTGTGTAATGTGAACAGAAGGTATTCTGATAAAACCATGGGATTATACCAGGAAAGGTGTTTTGTAGAGAGTACAAAGGGTACAGATTGTGCAGGGTCAGACCAAAGGTCCATGTAACTCAACATCTTGTCTGTGTTGCTGGCCAGTAGTAAATGGCTAAGAAAGAACAGAAACATGGGGCAATCGTTCAGTGATACTTTTCTCTGTGTACTAGTAGTTGTCAGCTAGTTGTGGTTCAGGGTCACAAGGCATGTCTTTGTTTAATTAAAAGCTTTTTCTGTAAACTTTTGTGCTTTTTTGTTTTGGGTTTTTTGGACACTGCATGTGGTTTCTTCCTTTGTTAGCATCCACGGTGCTCTGTAACAGTGAATCCTATTGCTTACTGCTGTGTGAATAAGGACCTTTGTTTTGAACCCACTGGATGATAGTTCATTTGCTCTATTATTTGGGTGAACACGGTGATAGTCATTCCCTATTCACTATTCTTTGCCACTCATGGTTTGGTGGTCGTGCTATGGCTGCCACCGCTCACTTTGGCCATCCCTCTTTGGGATGAAGAATCTCACCGTAGGTGTAGCTGGATATGTTAGCTAAATTACACGTATGAAAATGTAATTGTGGGTGGGAGTTGTCACTGGTGGGAATTTTATTGTAGAATCCTGGGTTGGCCTGGTGCTTTTTCATGGCCCTCAATGATACTGATGTACTTGTGCATACCGAATACTGGTAGAGCAGCTGTGAATTAAATCATACGCATGTATGTAGATTACTTGAAAAGCTGAATGTGAGTAGTCTAGTAAAAAGTAAAATTGAACCATTATACATAATCTAAGGATGATCATATTTGTAAGTGACAGCACTATAGCCCAAGAGGTGGTAAATTGAAAAAGGTTAGCGTGTCTTGGTTAAGTAATCAATTATGAACTTCCAGTGCTCTGATATTGCTAAAGGGTTATGTTTTATTTTTGACTGTATTAGTGGGTGATGGTCAGATGTGGGTGGGAGAGTGACTTGATTCTTACGTGTGATGCAGCTCTGGTATAATAACATTCTCAGTTATGAGCGAGTAGCTTAAAGGATCTTAGAATGCTGGAGTGATTTCATTATGCTAGCGAAGTTTCTGGACAGCACAGTAACCAAGCCTGTAACCACGGTGCAAGAATTAACCTGTATGATTAAAAACACGTTTTGTGGCACACATACAGGAAAATCTTCTCTTTTGGGCTGTCTGATTTGGATCTAGAGCCCTGCCCATTTTTGAGCTTGAGAAAGAAAAAGGAGAGAAACTGTTTTATTCAGAGATTTGAGCAAGTTCAATCTCTATACTTTAATGTAGAGAGTCTTGAGACATTCTTAATAGCATACTGCATAGGGGGAGGAAATCAAATGTCGAAGGGATTCAGAGTAAAATAAACACAAAATGACATTAGGGGGTTGAAGTTGAAATATAAGAGGAACAATTAAAAAAAAGTTTGTGGTGACTAGTGTCATGTGGCATGGTGGATCTTTTTTTGTCTGAAACCTGAAGTTCTGTACTAGATGGATCTTGTTTAGCTTTAGTAGCTCTTAATGCTTGAGTCATAACTCTTTTCTGAGGCCCGTGTTATTCAGGAGGCCGCATTTCTTAAAGGACCGTAGTGTTCACTTTAAGTCTTCAGATTAGTAACAAATTCTAGGAAGCTGTGAACAGGTTTGCCTGAATGTTTGTTCTGTTTTCTTTATGGTGTCTCTCTTGGGTCCTTTGGTCAAGCTCTAGTACTTCTCAAGATGGCCACCAGACCTGTGTTTCTGTATCAGAAATGATGTGTGCTCTTTGTTTTGAAAGAAATAGGTGGAATACCTCTGGGGTTTCCACTGGCTAATTGCATTCAATAGCATTTTGTTGCTCACAGCTATAATTGCTTTGTGTCAAGTTCTTTATCATCTCACTGGGCAAAGCTTCATTACAGTTCTTGTTGGAAATGTTTTCTGAGGCAGTGCTCTGTGAATTGGAGCCAATGCAGTGATAACCTCCTAAGCCTTTGGATTATACAGCACAGGGGTGTGTTCTGTCTCAAGTGGATTTTGCTTCTTCTTTCAGGTGTCCTGAAAAATGGCTGATGATATTGATATTGAAGCAATGCTTGAAGCTCCTTACAAGAAGGTGAGAAAAATGTGCCAGTGAGGTCCTGTTTACCTTAATTTAGCATTATTCATGAAGCTACTGCTGAACTGTAAACTAACATCCCTGGAGCCCTCATGATTTATCTTATTGGAGATGCATTACATGTAAATTACAAGTAAATATATACTGTTAATGTAATTATATTGTGCAGTAGTTTCACTTCAGCGTGATGAATAAATGCCCATCTATCTCTCTTTGTAGACTTGCCTAACGATATCTCACCTCTACTCCCATGAATTCACCTTTGATTCCAGTGTGAACTGTCAATCATAAGGTAGTAATTGAGTGACGTATCGCTGTACCGTGGTCCCCTAGGTTTAAAAAAAACAAAACAAACCAAACGCCCACCCAAGATCAACCAAACAAAACCAAAACAAACAGACAAACAAAAAAACCCAAAACAAGAAACTAAAAACCTCTCCTAAACCTGTCAGGTCCAGTTTGGTATAGCAACAAGGTGAATGCAGTGGTTTGGGAAAACAGCAGGGTTCCAAGAATAACCTTTTCACCAGTCCTATGGGAAGTAAATATTTGAACAGTCTGCTCAATGCAAGAAGACTGAAACTTGTTTTTAATGCGGAAGACTGGTGGCAGTTAATCTTCTAACAGGGCAGATGGAAATCAATTGCTGAGTGAATGAATTTACAGAAATTCTTGGATCCCTGAATAGAATGTTCTTAGCAAGTAAAAGACAGTATCACAGTCTGCGGTGTCATTCTAAAATAAGCTCTTGTATTCTTCTGTCCTAGTTGTTTAATTAGGAAATGTCAACTTTTCTGCAAAATTTTTATCAATTAGTGTAGTTACGTCTTTTACCTAAACCAGCAGCAAATGAATACTGTCTTTTTTTGTTTTTCACCAAATGGTGGTGAAGTGTTAACTTTATGCATGCTTTAGCACTGGTTTCTCAGGACATGTATATTAAGTTTAAGTCACTTAGGAATTGTACTTTTGATGTAACTGATGTGATTAAACTGTAAAGCAAGTACATAAACTATATAACAGCTATTGTTAGTCTATTCTGCAGTGTTTATTACAACCATGTAATGAATTTTGGATGACCATTTATAAATTTTAAGTGATATATTTAGTTTATGTAATATTTAGCAGTTACGTTAAAATCTTGAAGAGAAATTTGTAAATTGTTGTGTTAAAATTCTTGTGTCCTGGTTTAACATGGATATTTTCCATGTAAACAGGTATGGAAATAGGGAATGTTTAGGCTGGACTGGTGGATTATTGATGACTTTCTTGGGAGTCGACGTTACTAAAGCAAGTGTGAATCCCTGTTTGCTTCAGGGCGAGATGTGTGACAGAGGTGACATCAAGCTCTTACAACCCTTCAACGAAAATGAGCGAAGATCTCGGGAATGGCATCGGTCACAGGAAATCCATAGTGGCTGGCTGCTAGCGTAGCCACTGGGGCTTAGGCAGAGATATAGCCTTGGTGCTGATCAGAGGGGCACACAAACACAAACCTGAAACTTCCTCTTACACTTTATAGAAATAACATTTAACCACTTGAGTGCTGAATTCTACAGGATAACTTGCTCTCTAAACCATGTAAGGAAGTATGTACAATTTAATATACACTTTTAAATGATGTAAGTCTTATATTTTGTAATTGTATGACTTAAATTTAAGCCGCAAAGTGGTTAAACATGCCTGCCTAAATTTTCTAAAGCTTTCCACGTTAAACTGTAAACAAGTAATTTAGTATTAAAATTTTTGTTTTGTATTTTCTTATTCCTATTCCCATTACCCTTTGACCACTTGAAATGTTTCCGCTTCGTCCTCACGATGTTCTTCTATCAACCCTGCTTAGGATGAGAACAAATTGAGCAGTGCCAATGGCCACGAAGAACGCAGCAAGAAGTAAGTATTTTCTCAATTCTCTACACTTGGGGAGGGCTTCTGATTTTTGTAAACTTGTGAATGCATGTCGGTAGTGTTTAGGGAAATGAAATGGAAAAGCTTGATCTTTGCAATTGCTGCAATTGCAGCGATTGTGAAATTTTCTTTTGTAAACAAATATAGTTATATCATCTCTGATTTCATCAAAGTTGTGAAAACATTTAACGTTAGCATCAGATAAAAATAGAGACTTGATTGGTTCAGCATATTTACTTTCTTTTTGGTTGCTTTAGCATTTGCATTTTTGAAATAGATTTAGTGTAGAATTTTGTGATTTCAAACAGATCAAAGCATTTCAAGATACCAGTGCTTTCTTGAAGAGGTTTAGAGTGCTGGATCCCTTACCTCTATTTTGCTCCCCCACCCCCCCTGCTTTGAAAATATCTAATTTTTTTGTTTATAATCTAAACTTTATAAAATTATGCTGAACCTTTTTAAAGAACGTGAGTACAAGCCCAGCTTCTTCAGAAAGCATAATTGCAGGGTGTGAACACCTGCTGATGACCCAGTCAGTCTGGAATCAAATCAGAAATTTGAAGAAAATGCCTTGTATAAAAGAGTCTTTTAAATACCCCAAATAAGTGGAAGGTTTTAAGTCTCTGAAATAAATTCCTTATCTTACAAGCATCATTTGGTGATGAGATAGTTGATGTAGGAAGAACAGTTATGAATTTGATAGTTGTATAAAGATTAACCAGTGCATTTTTATAATATACTGCTAACTTAAGAAGTCGGCATGTATGCTGTTGTCATCTTCTGAAATCACACAGATGAAGTGCTGAAGGGATCCAAAGAACATTTCTTCCCAGGTGTATAAATATTTGGGAAATTAAAAGTCCAATTCTAGCATCAGGCTTATGTTGGAATCTAATAATCTAAGATTGATTACACCTTATATCTGCTGTCTAAACAATACTGTGAACATCATTCTCATGCTAAATACCGAGACACATAAAACCCCATCCAAAGCAACTGCTCCAAACATTTTTAAGTTCTGATTTTTTTATAGGTTTAGGATATGTATACATGGTACGTAAATCCCTGCTTTTATTTGGGTGGCTAGTACAAATTGGGAACTGAAAGAAAAACTTTGGTTTTTAAATGTTAGTATTGGTTCTGACCTTAGTTCGTGGTAGAACGATGAGAACACTAGAATGTATTTCAGTTTATTTCCTTAGTTGCTGTAACCTTGTAAGACTAAAGCAATGACATTTGTTACCTTTCTGCCCGTGGTCCCATTATCATGTTGGACCTGTATGCTTTGAGTTTGTATTTCTAATTCAGAAAAACAGTAAACTAAGTTCAGAAAGAAGTTATTGTGAAATAGAAGAAAGCCAAGATTTTTGCTGCTGTTAGTGTTGCAATGTTATTTGTTGTGTGACGTTTCACCTTTTTTTCTGCTTTCCCAATTATACCCTTGTGTCTGTTCAGAAGTGTTGCTCCTGTGGTATCTCCCCATGTCAGTTTTTTCAATTGCTTAGAAGATGAGTGGACTGCAGTTCTGATAGTATGAAGCTTTTTGTCCCAGAATTTTTATTTGTTGCAGCTATTGTTCCCCTTAATGTTTAAAAAACAAACTACACCATTTTGTATGTGACTTGTGACAGTGTACTCTGTTGCTGAAGGCAAAGGTGTACATAGGCTTTACAAGACTTCTTGCTTTGCTTATCAATTAAATTTCTTGGAGTGTCAGTATCTAGAGGATATTCTTTATCTACTTTAGTTGGACAATACTGAAAGAAAATTCAAACTATGAGGAAAACCATAATCCACAGCAAATGTCAAGAACTGAAAAATACCATTAGGTTCAGTGTGCAGGTTTCAGTAGTTGTCAAATCATACTCAATTTCTGTTGTAGAAACTGAAAGCATTAAGACTATAATTTTACTAGATGTCTTTACTGTATGTCCGGTTTAATCGTGATTGGAAGGCAGAACATGGATCTTGAATGCTAGGAGTCTGCATGCAGAGAGGGTTCAGTTCGCAATTGGGTAATGAAGAGTTGATGTCTTTACTGAAGACTAGCTGCAGTTACTAGTTATTGGTACTGGCCGGTATAGTGAGGTACAGGTAGTATTTTTGGGACCTATTACAATAGTGAGTGAGGTTTTTTACTGATGGAATTGTAAGTGATGGATCCTAGGAGAGAGGGACTACATATGCCTGTCGCCAACTGCATTGTAGGACATGGTGTGGTTAAGTGGTGTTGATGGGGTTGTTCTGCATTTCTGGGTGGTGCCATTTTATGAAAGATTGTGAAGCTTCTGAGTATCGAGTTTTGGTGCAGCAGCTTCTCTGTCCTTACCAAAATATTAGAGAAACTGATAGGGTATTGTAGATAAAGAATTAATTAAGAATGGAACAGTACAGTTTTTAAAACCAAATCACAAAATGTGTCTCTTGACAGATTATTAAGATGGTTTTAATGGGTCTTCCTGGGTGGAGATAAGAGAGCAAAAGCAGCTAGTGATGATTAGGCTCAGATGTGGTAGCTGAGAGATTTTTACTTTAGATATTGAAGCTAAATAGAAGTCTTAATTTATGCATGGCAGTAGAAGGGAACAGGGATGAAACTTCTTAAAAAAGAGAGGGGTGCCATAAAAAGTTTTTAAATGGATGAGTGACCACTTTGGAATAATATGGTGTATGTAATCAGAAGGCCAAAAAGGAGGAGAGGAAAAACTCAATAGCAAAAGATGTTTTGAATTTCAGAAATTTAGCAGCAAAGTTGGTTGTTACCAAAATTTGAGGTAAATTACGGTAATTGCTCGAGCATCTGTTTAATGTGTGTTTTGTGTATACATGATGTATATGTTAAACTGGGAAAATGTAAGTTTTTATGGTCTAAGACTAAGCTAGAGGAAAAAAAAAATCCAGTAACCCAAAAGTAGCCTGCCAGGAATGGAATAGTGGCTCACTGGTTTTCAAATATGAGGTATAATTGACTTACAGGTTTTAAAAGTTCAAATTTTCTAAGTAAACAGTTCAAATTATGAAGAACTGCAGTTTGTCCCAAACCTGTTAAGAGCTGCAGATTTAGAAAAGCAAGTGGCTTATGAGGGGGTGTAGCAGTGTTTTAAGACTCATGGCAGGGAGTATCAAGGGAAAACAAGCTTCCTTTCCCTCAGACTTTCCTCCTCCTTTCTGTTGTTGTCGTGTTCTATTTTACATTGCTATAAAAATGTGATTTATTCTTAGCATCTTGATGGTGTATTTGAAGTATGTTTGGAAGACACCTTAAGTACTGCATTTAGTATGTACTAGATGTAATGCAGGAAATATTTTTTCACTCCTTTTACTCTTCCTGGAAACATACTTTAGCGAGCACAAAATTTAAAAAGAAGTGGTTTGGAGCACTTTGTTGCTCATGACAGATTTTAAAAGATTGTTGACCTGCTTAACCACCCATTTAACAACAGAAACTTGTACAAATACCAACAGGTAGAAACTTTTTCCTATCAGTGTCTATGACATCAGGTTAGAGGAACTGTGGAATGTGAGGTAAATAATAACATTAAGCTACTTGTGTAACCAAAGTTGTGTTTTTCCTTTTCAGGAGAAAAAAGAGCAAGAGCCGAAGTCGAAGCCATGACAGGAAGAGGAGTAGAAGTAAGGAACGCAAACGGAGCCGAGATCGGGAAAGGAAAAAGAGCAGAAGCCGGGAAAGGAAACGGAGCAGGAGCAAAGAACGCAGACGCAGCCGCTCTAGAAGTAGAGATCGCAGATTCAGAGGCCGCTATAGAAGTCCCTAGTAGGTTATTTATGTAGAGTTGCATGTTTGCTGCTTCGGTGTGTGGTGTGGAAGCTTAGTTTCACTCTCTGCTTTCTAAATTGGTTGCTAATCATCTTGAAAAGAAGGTGATAGGTTAAGGTTGAAGTGTCAATAAATATGGAATGAAAAAGAGGACGGTAACATATCCAGTTCCTCCTGCTAGTTTTCTTATGTGAACACAGCAAGATGTAAAAGCAAGTGAGAGAATGTGTACAACTGACTGGAAAACAAAGTTTATCATGAAATTGAAATAACAAGCAAGTTTTCTACATATCCTAACTATTTTCAGTGTATGAACCTGATGTTTTAACTGCCAAAAATGAATAGTAGTCTATGACTTTGGTTACAGGCTCAAAACCTTTTGCTTGTATTACTAAAGGGTTTTTACTTTGTTTCTGCTCTTAAACACTTACTGCATAAACACTTCCTGTGTTCGTGCACCCAAACTGGAAGCATCTTGTCTTATGTTGCGTATATGCCCTGCTTTTTCTCAGACTTATCTAGAGACTGTGGAAGAATTCTTCAGTTCCTCTCAGATCTTTGACTTGATAGAACTTCTGCTATAGGTAGTTCCTGACAGTTGTAAATAATTTCTCAAAAACCATTTTTCCATCAGTATTTATTCTGTGTTTCTCCTGTTTTGTATTCCCGCCCATCACCTCGTTTTGCTTTCAAAGAAGCAGAAAACCAGTGAGAGCTGGGCTGTATGCTTGGCTTTCATTGATTGCCTGAGGCTGCTGTTTGTGTCTGCTTTTGTCTGGGTCTCATCTCAACTGTTGTAAGACCTCAGACTGCAAGACTGTGTCAGGAGCAGGCATTTGAAAAGGATGTATCTTTTACATCGTGGTGTGTAACGTCATCCATGGTGGAGAAATCATTCTCAAGTTGTTTGAGAAGACAGTGTTCACCTTCTGATACATAGCAGACTTGTGCAGTTTTCTGCACATGAATGTTTTTCTAGGTGTCTGGGTCCCAATCCAGGGAACACGTTGCCTTTGGTACTCTTGGAATGCAGACAATGCCAGAGGTCTTAGGGTCTCATTTTGCATCAGTGACCTGGATGTTGACATTTTCATAATGAAAACGTAATGCAAGTCCTGGCTCTCTTAGGATGCAGTGTCATCCTGTGCTTCTGTCAGTGCTGGGTACTTGGGGATCATAGAGCATATCACCTCTGTCTCAAGCATCAGGCCTGTCAGAGCCTATGTAAAGCTGCTCTGGGCTTCAGCTCTGAAGATTTCAGCTTTGTACAGTTGATGTGTTTTCTGCTGCTCTTTGGCACCTGTAAGATTACAGTCGCCACTTGGGTTGTGCCAGTGCCACTGCTGTGGCTCCAGACTGCCTCATAAACAGAGGAGCCTTGATCAAGATCTTCAGCCTTCATATGTGGAGCCTGCCAGTCTTCTCACCTCCAGTGCTGTGTTGTATGGAGAGGATGTCCTTCATCTCATCACTTGGTTGGGAGTTGCTGCATTCTCCTAGCTGCGTTGGAGGGTTTTGTTCTTGTTTTTCTTGTTGTCACTGGGTGAGAAGGTTCTTCCCCTGGAGAAACATGGGAGCTTCAGTGTTCCAGTCTTCCAAAATAATTTCCTCAAGTAGAGTTTGAAAGTATGGACATCACTACAATAACCCATGCCTGTTTTAATGCATCAAGATATGTTGTGCCAGGAAGGTAAATGGTTGTGAGGGGTCTTTTTCATTGTTCTGATACTCTTCCATGGCTGTTCTGGGCAATGTCTCTGTTATTGACAGACAGTGAACAAAAAGGTGAGATGATGTAGTATCCCCTGAGGATACAAGGTTTTGCTTATTGGTTTGGCAGTGTTGTGTTCTCTGCTTCGGTTGCTAAATTGTTGTGTTCATTTAACCAAGTACAATTTTAGTGTTTAAAATAGTTTAGTGGAAGATTGGTATGGGGCAACTGTGTATATCCCAGAGGCATTGGTATTGACTGCTCTGTAGCCAGAAGCTGGCTGTTGTTCGCTTGTAGGTCATGGCTGATGCTGTGGAAGTGATACACATGTTAACGTGATTCCAGAGTTACAGTTTTGGCTTAGAAGGTGTGAAAGGGATCTCAAAAGATATGAGGGAGAAGAACTCTTAATTTCCTGTTCAGGACTCTTCAGGGGAGAGACTCACCTTTAAAAGCAGTGTAACAGGTGCTGACTTTCAGGGAGACAGTTCTGGAGATGAAGCCTCCTGCATCACCAGCCTCCTTTTGTCAGATACCTTTGTATCTACCAAAAATGATGCTTCCATGTGAAGAAACCATCTCTGAAGCAGTGCCATCAACTCAGCTATGTTTCAAAAGTGAAAAAGCTCCCAGAATGCTGTCCCTGGCTGGAGACTTTGAATCTGGAATCTCACCTTGTAGAGCTGTTCACACAGTTCTGAGTTGGTGTTAACTGCAGGCACTGTTGTAGCTGACTGCAACATGTAGTTCAAAGTGCTTTGTGGCTGTGTTTTTTTTATTTTACTTTTTACTCTTCCTCCTCATTGTGATCTTTCACATTTGCTTTATAAAAAGGCCCTTTTTCAAGCTAATGTATCTGGGCTGAAGATGTTTTGGCTGCTGGGGTGATGTGGAAGTGTCTCTGCAATAGTGAGACTTAAGTGTAGTGTAGCATCATAGAATTGTTTAGGTTGGAAAAGCCTCTTAAGGTGAGCGAGTCCAACAGTTAACACTACCAGCCAAGTCCACCACTAAGCCGTGTTCCTCAGTACCACAGTCTACAGTCTTCTGAATACCTCCAAGGATGGTGACTTAACAGCTACCCTGGGCAGCCTGTTCCAGTGCTTGACAACCGCTTCAGTGAATAAATTTTTCCCAATATCCCATCTGAACCTCCCCTGGCACAACGAGAGTCAGTTTCCTTTCATCTTATCTCTTATTACTTGGGAAAAGAGACCAACCCCCATCTCTCTAGAACTTCCTTTCAGGTAGCTGTGGGAGCGATAAGGTCTCCCCTCAGCCTCCTTTCCTCCAGACTAAACACCCCCAGTTCCCTCGGCTGCTCCTCATCAGGCTTGTTCTCCAGACACTTCACCAGCTTCGTCGCCCTTCTTTGGACACACTCCAGCACCTCAGTGTCCTGTAGCGAGGGGCCCAAAACTGAGCACGCTATTCGAGGTGTGGCCTCACCAGTGCTGAGCACAGGGGGATGGTCACTGCCCTGGTCCTGCTGGCCGCGCTGTTTCTGATACAAGCCGGTATAGGTAATTCTGAAGGAAAAGAAGGAGAGTGTGTTGCAGAGAACCTGAGGACTTTGGATTTGTGATCTTTAAACATGAGATAGTGATCAAATGTGTTTTAAATTTGGGTGACTGGGTTGCATTGTGTAGTGTTCACAGGGTTTTTTAA